>CM030855.1:3327714-3690214 GCA_018105865.1 Metaphire vulgaris
TATAGAAGGCCAGAAATATGTTTAGAAGGCCAGAAATAGGCCCAGAAGGCCAGAAATATGATCAGAAGGCCACAAATAGGTTTAGAAGGCCAGAAATAGGTTTAGAAGACCAGAAATAGGCCTAGAAGGCCAGAAATATGATTAGAAGGCCACAAATAGGTTTAGAAGGCCAGAAATAGGTTTAGAAGACCAGAAATATGATTAGAAGGCCAGAAATAGGTTTAGAAGGCCAGAAATAGGTTTAGAAGGCGAAATCGCTGTCATAGCGATTGACGGCAATAAAAGTCAGTCTGAGACGAACGTGCGTGATGGTCTCTGTTTGTTTTCTGCGAAAGACTTCGATCATTGCATGGTTTGACTCATCACTGGTCGAAGACGACCCCCAGGGGCAATATTATGGACTCAGTTGTCAGAACACCCAAGGATTTCTAAAATGCTTTACGGAATAGTGAGATCTTAAGTTCTGTTGAGAATCGGCAACTGTGAGCATCGAAAATCTGCACACGACGTGCTTATTGCATTCGAACGTAGGCTATATAAGTAAGCAAGTAAGTAAGTAAGTAAAATCTCGTGGGTTTCTATAGCGCCCTGGAAAGCAGCACAACAGTAGCTGCTTATTCAGAGGCAACCGATTATTCTAGACTAATTTACAATGATACTCGATTGATTCAAATCTTTAACGTAGGAGCAAATCTGCAGGCTACAGGGTGGCGCAAAAAACGGACTATATTAGATGCACACCTAAATTAGATGCACACCAGTGAATATATAGGGCGGGAAAGTGAGTGGTAACTTGGAGTCCGGTTTTTGCGCCCTAAGGTCGACTCAGCCTTCATTTTATGGCGATGGCAAATGAGTAGCGGATTAATCCGCTATTCGAGAACACTGGCCCCGTTCATGTAGCACCAGTCGCCTGGCTGAGGGCCTTGGTAACGGAGATCAGCGCCGCCCTATGAGCCTCGAGGTTAGAATATATATATATTTTATATATATATATATATATATATATATATATATATATCGTGGTCTGTAGGCCTAGATAGATGAATATTTCCTCACAGATCAAAATGGCGAAGATATTAGAGGACGCTTTATCAAGGGCACGGCCTGCAATCGAAGCGCATCATAATCAGTCGTGTTTTATTTGGCAAGAAACGACCCTTCGACCTCACGTGAATATGCAACTCCGGACAGCGACCTTCGCATTTCGACACCCCGTGCGATAATCCCCTTTGTTGTTCCGTGCGTCCATTTCTCATTGCGTGCAAGTATGCCGTCGTCGTCGTCGTCGTCGTCGTCGTCTTTTAACGCCTTTATTGGGCGCCGTTATTGCAATAATTCCCCGTTGGCGAAAACTTTCATCAAGATTGCTCGCAAGAAGACGTATACGAGAGCAGAGGCGAGAAAAGCCCTTCTGAAAGAGAGCGACGTTGGTATTGCTCCGTTATATACAGCGCACACGCACAAGCACACATACATACATACATACATATACATACATACATACATACATACATACACACACACACACACGGGCAGTGGCGTTCAAAGAAATTTTACCAGGGACCAAAAACACAATGGTCGCGGTTAATACAGTTTTCAAGATATTCAGTTCCACAGTTCTTCCTGGCTACGCCTCTGGAAAAATTATTATTATTATTATTATTATTATTATTATTATTATTATTATTATTATTATTATTATTATTATTATTATTATTATTAATACATTGTTGTTGACGCAAGTTAAGTCATCGACAAAGCGAATAATCGTAAATTCGAAGTGAAAACCTTGCCCAAGATCGCTGGGCAGTGGTTAGGGTAAGATTCGAAACCGCTACCTTCCACCACAATATCAGTGTTTATTCTAGTATTCTAGCCACCTTGACATGGGGGGAGTTTGAAATGTTTGGGGGACAAAATTTGTCTCTCCACGCTTTGGGGGGGATTTTCATCTCCCAAGCCAACATATAAAAAAATTTGGGGGGGTTATTTTAAAACTTTGGGGGGAATTCCCCCAAAACAGGCCTAGAATAAACACTGCACAATATAGTCATTTAGCGAGCGACGCTATTTCCTCTCATAAATCGCAAACAACAACTGAACTCATGCTATAGATCGAAACTGGCAACAGGCATTAATTATTCAACAGCTTGATTTCATCACGTCTTTACAGTAAAAGCGTGGCTCTGGAGTCTACGAGTATCCATCCCCCGCCCCCCAGTTGTTCGAGTCAGGAAATAATCATCAAAGCCGTTAGAAGTATTCCGTGTCTGCAAAATGACCGTCTTTTAATTGGGCGATAAAATGCACCGAAGACGCTGTGACGAAGAAGCAAGGACGGTCGCAAAGTCTTCTGTTATCTGGTCTTAAAAGGAAATGACCCCGCCTCTCTGTCTCTCTCTCTCTGTCTCTGTCTCTGTCTCTGTGTCTCATTGTCTCTCTCTCTCTCTGTCTTTCTCTCTGCCACTCTATGTCTGTCTGTATATCTTTCTGTCCTTCTGTCTGTCTGTCTCTCTGTCTGTCTCTCTTTCTCTCTGTCTGTTTCTCTTTATCTCTCTCTGTCCGTTTCTTTCTTTCTTTCTTTCTTTCTTTCTTTCTTTCTTTCTTTCTTTCTTTCTTTCTTTCTTTCTTTCTTTCTTTCTTTCTTTCTTTCTTTCTTTCTTTCTTTCTTTCTGTCTTTCGTTCTGTCAGTCAGTCAGTCAGTCAGTCAGTCAGTCAGTCAGTCAGTCAGTCAGTCAGTCAGTCAGTCAGTCAGTCAGTCAGTCAGTCAGTCAGTCAGTCAGTCAGTCAGTCAGTCAGTCAGTCAGTCAGTCAGTCAGTCAGTCAGTCTGTCTGTCAGTCAGTCAGTCTGTCTGTCTGTCTGTCTGTCTGTCTGTCTGTCTGTCTGTCTCCGTCCCCAATACAATTCGTAAAAATTACTGATAAGGGAACGAGGACAATAGCTTAGACAATTACGAGAAAAATAAAAGCAGAAATAAGCCAAGTAATGGCTGTTGGAATTGAAAACAATAAAGCTTCCGTGAACACGACGTTACTGCAGCATCGGCCGCACATTTCAATGGCGTACCTAGGGGCAGATGCCAGGGGCGCCACTTCTTGGACCCCCCCCCCACCGAACGCTGTGGTCTTTTTCTACTCGGCGTAGAAATAGAAGAAACCCTATTAGGAAAAACACTGACTGAGAGTGTCACAGGCCAGTTCGCATCAGTAAAAGCAAGAAAAGTGCATTTGTAGTTTTAATCTTGTGTCAATGAAATATTCTGGATCTCTGAAATGGGCGCCAAATAAACTACGTACGTCCTCGAATCTTCTGTTTTGCACTTCTCTCTGTCTCTGTCTCTGTCTCTGTCTCTGTCTGTCTCTGTCTCTGTCTCTTTCTCTCTCTGTCTCTGTCTCTGTCTCTCTCTGTCAGTGGCGTCGCTGCTTGGGTTGGTGTCACCCAGTGCAAAATCGGAAACCCACCTCGTTTAGACTTGGGACTCTTCTAAATCTTTCTTATTTTTCCTTCTCAAATACCGTGACAAGCAAAAAAAGAGGTCATCCTTGTTTGGTGTCACCCCAAGAAAAGTGCATTTGTAGCGGTCCGCAATCTTGTACCCCCTGATATATTCTGGATCTCTGTCTCTGTCTCTCTGTCTCTCTGTCTCTCTGTCCTCTGTCTTCTGTTTCTGCACTCTGTCTCTCTGTCTGTCTGTCTGTCTGTCTCTCTGTCTCTGTCTCTGTCTCTGTCTCTGTCTCTCTCTCTGTCTCTCTCTCTCTCTCTCTCTCTCTCTCATTAAATGATGATCAAAGAGACAAAAATGCCTAGCAAATAACAAACCATTGCAAGCAGTCTTGTCCATTGGTCCATTTTTTTGCGGTAGAACCAATCAATCCAACCCAACCCATGACATCTCCAACACATGCCAACCCAACCAACCGTAATACATTACAATTTCTTAAACCATGGCTTATTTTCTGACCCAACCCACAATATTAATATGGAAACGTCTAATTCTTGTAATTTTTGAGGAGGGATGGGGGTAGCATGTAGAACTGCCCTCTCCGCCAAAAATGCCCTCAATCGCCAAAAAAGAGAGAGAGAAAAGAGAAGAGAGAGAGGAGAGAGAGAGAGAGAGAGAGAGAGAGAGAGAGATGATTACTGTTGTTGGTTGTTGTCATTCGCGTCCAGCGATCGGCCGTCCGAGGGAATGACGCCGCACGATGAGGAAGAGGAGGGGCAGGAGGAGGAGGAGGAGGAGGAGTGACGTCCGTCGATGTCATTCCCGGCGGCGTGACGGTCGACTGCCCCGACGAGTGACGTCGTTTCCTTCGAATGATGATTGTTGGAAATCAGCGACGAGTCTTCGAGAATCGGGTCCAGGTTGGACGACCGACTGATGTTCCTGTCCGCCGTCGTCTGTCTCCGTAACTTCCTCCACTTCGAAGGCATCTGCGGATAAATCGGCCGACCTATCGGGACCACCACAACGGACGACGGCGGCTTCTCATCATCCCCGGTCCATCGGACGCAGCGACAGATTTATCAGCAGATTTTTCCGACGGTTGTCGTCTACAATAATATCAGATTCTGTCCGCAAAACGTTTCGGCGTTCAAGCAATTTCCTACAAAGGAAAAACCGTCCGATTTAATAATAATAATAATAATAATAATAATAATAATAATAATAATAATAATAATAATAATAATAATAATAATAATAATAATAATAATAATAATAATAATAATAATAATAATAATAATAATAGTAATAATAATAATAATAATAATAATAACAATAATAATAATAATAATAATAATAATAATAATAATAATAACAATAATAATAATAATAATAATAATAATAACAATAATAATAATAATAATAATAATAATAATAATAATAATAATAATAATAATAATAATAATACTAATACCCGATAATAATAATCGTAATTTAACAATAAACGTGTGTGTCAATGATCGAGTTCCGTGTATTTTCCACCGTTCCGGATGCGAAACTCCGTGATTGGACTGGAACGTTCGGTGGAGAGGCAAATGGATCAAGAATGCAACCGGCGGTCTGGTCGGGCGGGCGGGCGGGCGAGCAGTAGGCCTAATATCCATCGCCCTCCAGCCCATCCCCAATCCCCCAGAAATGGTTGACGGGTCGACCATATGCGGGGTCTGTGAACGCGTAATAGCTTCGCATTTGCAGAACTCTGTTGCTACTCCAAATATTTACAACGATGCTTCTTTCTTCTCTTCTTTCTTCTTTCTCCTTCCTCCCCGTAAATAACTGGATTATCCCCCGATGCGATTGTATGTGGCAACATAGGCTCATAAGAAATCCAGTCATATGCACACAGTATAATGTACTACATGTGTGCGCATGTATAGGTCTAATGTTCTCTAAAATGGCATCACTGATATAGTATATATATATATATATATATATATATATATATATATATATATATACTGCGTATGAATGAATTATATATATATATATATATATTATATATATATATATATTATTATTATTATTATTATTATTATTATTATTATTATTATTATTATTATTATATATACTATATATATATATATATATATATATATATATATATATATATATAGTGCATATGTATATATGTATTATTTTTCAAGCATATATATATATATATATATATATATATATATATATAGAATAGACCTATGTAAACATAAAGGTATGTATATATGATGATGATAATTGTTACGGCAATGACGGTAGATAGATACTCAGTGGCGGTTCCACGTGAGAGATGAATGGGGATGCACCCCCACCGGACTTTCGGAGTTACTTTTTTGCTTGTGAAAACCTATTTTTGGGTAAAAGTCTAGTAAGTAAAACTAACTGTGAATGAACCTTTTTGCTTGTCAACCTATTTTTTCGGTAAAAGCATAGTAAAATTAGGGGTAAAATTCCCCCTTTTCAGCCTTTTTCGGCAAAGTTTATTTATATTTTTTCCTCATATATTCATCCCCCACCCACCAACTTTCTATGAATTCATTCATCCTTCCCCCACCAAGAAATCCTGGAACCGCCACTGTAAATACTCTCCATTTCGTCCTTTTCGACACTGCCAGTTGATGACGATAGGGCCTATTAGTCAAAGGAGATAGGGACTCAAAGTTTTGGAATTATCAGAAATCTCGACATAGCAGACTGGAAAAAATGAGGCGGAATAAGAAGTTCTGTCTTGCATAGTGAAAAAATCGATATTTGTCACTTCTTAGGAATCTTAATAATTATGTTCTTTTCTCATATCGCCAGGCGGACATAGGCTAACTTGCAAATAAGTGAGTGTGAATTTATCACAGATCACTCGACATTGCTAGGCCTTTAATATGCCAGCAGGCCAGTGGCGTAGCCAGGAATTTGATTTGGGAGGGTATAAATATTTTGGGCGGGTATAAAGTTTAACTATAAACCATATATAAACCACATATAAACTCGTGTAAATCAGTAAATCACATAAAACCCTTCAAGATAAACTGATTTGGGGGGTAGGCCTATATATATAATATACCGATATACCCCCCCCCCGTCGCTACGCCCCTGCTGCAGGCGTGTGGGCTCCGCTATTCTCATGCGATGAGAGGTTTGGGCATATTTTTTGCCTGCATATTTGAGATTCCACGATTCCACAAAACGATTGACCATTCGATTGGAATGCCACCGCGTAAGCAATGTTCACTGCGTACTCAGAAAATGATCTATTTCTGATTAAATCGAAGCTCTCGATCCTCTTTGGCTCAGGATTTCGAAGAGATCCTTTCGCCGAGACTACTTAATTCTGACGAATAAACCATTCGCCGATATAGGCCTGTACCAACCGCATTCTGACTTCTGGAATTTCAGCTATGGCGCCCAGATTTTTTTCGATCATTTTAAATCAAGACAAGTGCTCTAGACAGCAGATGTTAATTCCACATCTGTCATTTTTCATGGCATTTCAAACGCTCTAGAATAAAATTGAAGCAGAATATATTGATGATTCTAGTAGGCTACGGTTTGATGCAATGAAGATGAAGACACAAGAAAATGTCGATATAATTCGTTTCATCACTCCTCTGAATTTTTCATATCTATCGCTTACTGTAGCAATAGTCCTTCCACAGTCCATAGGCGTCAATCCATAGTCACATAACGTTGGAGGCATAGCGTTGGAGACATAACGTTGGAGACATTATATATATATATATATATATATATATATATATATATATATATATATATATATATATATATAACGAGTCGTCAGTGACCAGAACAACGAGAAATGACAGCATCAACTTTTCATGTGCCTAACTCGGAGGTTTGGGCCCTCCCCCAATATTCTAAATGGATCGACGCCTTTGCACGACAGTATTGCCAGTATGACAAGGGAAAGGGTCATTCTGCCCACTGCCCACTGCCCACTACTTCTCTTTCATACTGTCACCACTTTACTCCTGCAGCGTCGTGAAAAGTCTAATAAGCAAAAAAGGTAATCATCGGTTTCTATACTTTTAGCTCTTAGGAGCGAAACAGGCTGTTAATCAGAAACAGGTAAGTCTGACGTCATCAGGAGTAGCATCACCCATCGTCTGTCTTTGTTTCCGGATGGTATTTATTTAGTGTTGATTTCGTTTTTAAAGACAGGCCTCCGTTGAAAAACGAAAAAAAACATAAATGAAATCCTAGATTCTACCAATTATTAAGATATCCAGTTATGGGTAAGAGCTGCCATAAATCTTCATTCGGCAGGTAATTTCTTTTTGCCGCACGACACCTTGTTACAGGTTAATTGATCGCTCACCTGCGCAGGTAGGCACAGGTCCGGCTTTCGTCTGTCGATGCGATGCTTACCAAAGGCTTGGAGTTAAGCCACAGAGATGACTTTGTTGTTGTTAATTTCTCGTCACTTGTTTTCTTAATCTTTATTTGATATGTTTTTGTGAATTAACCACGTGCAATTAACGGTTGTTTTGAAATATCTGTCAGGGTGCGAAGATTGTCTAGGTCGGACTCCGTACGGGTCGTTAATAGCGACAATAACCCTCTGTCTTGGCGTTGGCCTGTTCTGTGGAACCGGTTACTATGCGATGGAATTGATGCACACGGGAATATTTGTTCGTCTCTACGGCGTCTACATTTCATGGTGAGACTAGACCAGGGATAGTTTTACACCCCTAACACGGTAACACCCCCCAAGACCCCCTCCCCCTCAATTTGAGGTCGATACCCCCCAAATTTACGTAATGCGACAATGGTATGCATAGAAAATGCATACTAATTAGCTTTGGACACCCCTCCCCCATTTGAGGTCGACACCCCGCCCCAATTCACAATCCTAGAAATATCCCTGGACTAGACTTGGTCATTGTGGTCTATTTTTTGGCTACAAAATGGGACCGTGGAAATTGTTGACGTTGGTGGCATGGGCGCCCACAGAAATATTTCCAGTGACATGCAAATAAACACAACGGTCAGAGTTAATATTTTAGCTAGGTAATTATCAAATGCAAAATTTGACAATTTTAAAACGAATGCCAAAATGCCGGGTAAAATCCCAACTAAATCACATACTGTTTTACTTTGATTAAATAGTGTTTTAGTTTGAAAACATTGATTAACCTGTAACCTGTGTGATCCACTTAATACTGCATTAAATTCCATAATTTCAGTAGCTAACGACATTCATAATGCTATATTTTTCTAGACTTGTATTTAAATTGCTAAGCAATCAGTATTTGTGTTAACCCCTTAACTGGGAACCCCGGATATATCCGTCCATTTTACATTGAGTTACAATTAAATACACGGTTAAGGGGTTAATACAAGAGACAATCAGCATATGCAATGATCCTTTGTCAAAATATTAACCTTGAAACTGTATCAAGGTCATAGTCTTGCATATGCAGTGATGGGCAACTAACTAAAAAAACATTTAGGTTAACCTTAGTAACTAATTAGTTAACTAGTTGCCCATCACTGTGCATATGTTGTTTTGAAACCTCACTTTCCTGGATTATCTCCTCAGGCCTTAAGATCACAACTTATAGCCTTCCTGCTTCAAAAGTCATTTTCTCCGTAGCTATAATATCCCAGCCTTACTGCCCTATGGACATATTCAGTGTTTTATACAGGCCTGTTAGGAGGGGAGATCCCCCCCAAAAAAAATCCCAGCACTTACAAACATTTTGCATTGAACTGTGTCTTTTCCTCTCCAATCAAGTTGATTAAAACCTCAATTTCCCTCCAAAGGCCTGTAGTCTGGAAAAAACACTGGACATATTGACCATTGTGCTCTGCCTATAGCTATTTCAAGGTAGACTAACCAGTAAGCACACCGAAAAATAAGCAGCTATAATCATGGTACTTCTTTCAAAAACGCTATATAAATCCACAGGCCATTACTTACTTACTTACTTACTTAAATCGTATTGTTTTGTTGTGGTTGCAGGTTGAAAACCATTCAGGTTGTATTCTTGATATTCGGAATAACAATGGGACTGTTTTCCATGATCATTCTGCTGTTCGGATTTTTGTCTACCGGACTTACGCGGGAGAACATCTACTCGTCCTTCAAGTGCGCCATCGGGGGCCGAGTCTGGGCAATTTGCGTGAGTTCACCGGATTCAAAAAGTTTTCTCGATAGTAACTGAGTGTGCGGATTTTCTTGGACATCAATCGCACAACTACTGAGAAATAGCCAATCAAAATCTTGTAATATCCATTCAGAATCTTGTATTTTTTCGTAGAAACGTGGGGGTGGGGGATGAGTGGGGATGCATCCCCCACATACCGGACTTTTCGGACTTTTTTTTCGCTTGTGATGCCTATTTTTGGGTAAATGTCTAGTAAAACTACGGGGGAAAAACGTGCGGATGACCGTTTTTTTGCTTGTCAATTTATTTTTTCGGTAAAAGTGTAGTAAAATTAGGGGAAAAATTGTCGTTTGTCAACCATTTTTCGGCAAAGTTTATTGATTTATTTTTTTCCCTTCTCTTTTCATCCCCCCACCTACTTCCTACGAATTCATTTCATTCCCCACCAAGAAATCCTGGAACCACCACTGTTTGTAGTATTCCCTATCGATGAAATTACGGAAAGTTGTGCAGAGCTGTATGAAATCTTCTCTTTAAAACACTAAATCACTTCGACTCTAAACATGTTGCAATGGATTAAAGATTAAAGTAAGTTGTATATTATATTGATGACAATGATGACAAGAGTTTCCTGCACTAAGACACGTCCAATTGATTTTTTTGCCACCCCGGGAACGAGATGTAAGCGGTAGTACCCTGCTACCCTCCTCATCCAAGGTCTCTAAGCAGTGGCTGGGGTCAGACCCGAAAACTCAACCCTCCGATTTCACGACAAAAATCCTACCACTACTTCCATGGGCGCCCACGGAAAATTTTCCAGGAGGAGGGGCAAAACACAATGGTTGCGGTTGCACAACAGAAATTTTTTCAGGGGGGGCAAAACACATTTTGACACAATGATCACAGTTAATATTTTTTTGCAAGTTTTTCAAATTTCACTGTGAAATATTGGTACTTGCATTTTCCAGGGTGATTCAAGTGCCCCTCTTGCTCTTTGCCCTAATGTGTTGGCGCCCATGACTACTTCTCTTCATGTCCCGGTTTTGGGTACATACAGTACTATTATCGCTTAAATATTATACAAATATTTATTTATCATGTTCTCCAGCTCATGGTAATCACTTATATTCTTAATACCGCTTGGTTGGCAATAACCTTCTTATGCGCGATGCCGATCATCGTCTACATAATGGTACGATCAATCTGTAAACATGAGATCGAACTGAGAGATTACTGGTATCTTGATAACTACTGCCTCAATCTCACCAGATTTGGTAAGTGTGTCAGATTTCAGATGGTTTTTGTAGTTTTATAATCGTCGAAGTGATTAGTTTAGAACCCTTGCTGTATTTATCTTTATAAAAGTGCTAGGACTGTTAACAAAATACATTAAATGATTAACTAAGCATCTTTATTGTAATGTAATGTAATGTAATAAAAAATATTTATATAGCGCCTCTTCTGAAGAATCATTCAGAAGTGCTCCCACAGCAAATTACTGTATATTGACAAAGAGATAAGTTTTAAGTCGTTTCAAAAGAGGGCCATAGAATTAGGAGTTGCTAAGCCATGCATACTGGTTATTAATTGAACAAAACCTACATAATCCAAGCATGTAAGGGCATTATTTTGCACTAATTCTGGATTTCACTGCACTTCTAAATAAGTGAAATCACTGAAATGGTGGTTTTTAATATCAGTTTAATATGTATGCTGCTGTTTTGTGTGTAGGTATCTACATTAATACAACGCAGGGTTATTTGGTTGAAGGGCTGTGTGATGAAATTGACCTAAGTCAATTTTGTGAATATGTAAGCATTAATTTTCTATGTATTTTCATAAGTTTCTAACACTCCAAAATTTGTAAAAGTTTTTTTGTAGCAACTTTAGCTATCTGACATATTAGTTATAAGTATGCTTTATAGTTGAGTAGTTCACAGAAGTACTGATAATTTATTACTTGCTTATAAATAATAATGCCCAGACGTGTGAACCAAGGTTCTAAATAATGGCACTCATAAATGCATCATGCAAATACCGGGGTATATAAGAATATGGTGTCTTAGAGAATTCTGGATGTTTTAGTTATGGTTTTATTAAGTGGTTGCATTTTTTATCTAATCCATTTATAATGCATTTATGTATATACAATATATATATATATATATATATTATACATACCTGTATAATATATACTTCTTCGTAGTATTCTGCCCTTAGGCAGGTTTTGTATTCCAATTTCGCCATTCATTCCTGTTCATAGCTTTCTCCTTTAAGTATTAATATATAATGCATAATAGTATAATAGTATATTATTTTAATAATATATAATGCATAATAGTATAATAGTATATTATTTTAATAATATATAATGCATTTATATATTACACAATATATATTTTATACATATAATATGTAATATATTTTTAATGCATTTAAGGTTTACGATGCAGGTCCTATGTTCTGTTTTGCCTTCTCTGGTTCATGCTTCATCGTTTTGGGACTGGTGGGTAAAGTTGTACGCACATGCGCGCGCAGACGTTAGCGAAATGAGAGTGTTAGTGTCCTGTTACCCCCTCACAGACAATTGGGGTGAACAACTCTTCATCCAAGGGGTTAGATCCAAACCCTCAACCCTCCGATTAATTATTGCATGGCAGAAATCGTATCCCACTGCTTCCCTTCATGCCCCGGTATTATGTGAATGCAGTTCTAGTATTATTATTATTCCTGTGTGCATGTGTGTTTTATGATTGAATATGTGTTATTAATGATTAACCATGATGTACGATGATAAATATGATTACTTTTAGAATTTATATAAATTTGATTCTAATGAAGATTTTCTGATTCTAAAGTGGGTCACCCATGAAGCAAAATCAGTGTTTTATCCAGGCCTGTTGGGGGGATCCCTTCCCATGTTACAAAATCCCCCTCCCCCCCAAAAAAAACTCGCACAGATTTTTGCATAGAACTGTGTCTCTTCCCCTCCCACCAAGTCAATTTCCCCGCAACGGTCTGGATCAAACACTGAACGAAATGCAGTGAATTTTATTCATCTGGGCCAGTATAACCACCCACCAAGATACTATGGTAGCAAAAATAACTTTCAGAAACCAAACTGTATTTTTGCTTCTGAAATGTGTTCTTGATATGTTTAACTTCTGCTCCAATGTTCAAGACCCAGTGTTTATTCTAGCCACCTTGACATTGGGGGGGTTGAAATGTTTGGGGAGAAAAGATTTGTCTCCACGCTTTTTTTTTGGGGGGGGGGGAATTTCCATCCCCAAGCCAACATATACAAATTTTGGGGGGATTTTAAAACTTTGGGGGATCCCCCCCAAACAGGCCTAGAATAAACACTGTTCAAGACCAATCTGTCTGCCTGTTCTAAATGCTCTGCACAAACTTATTTCTTTTTCTTCCACCGCTGAAGTTGTATTCAAAGAGTTCAACGCAGTTTTTTACCAAATGCTCTGTGTTTGTTTGCAGATGATGTATCTTGTTGCTCTGTCGATGAATTACGAACGCATAAAATCGTCAAAGGAGTTGACAGAATATCGGAGCGTTGTTGACCTCGCTGATATTAAATGACAACTGCTCTGGCAACTGTTTTTTTTGCGGAAATGTAAATGTTCGCAAGGGTGACTAAAGAATCAATTGCAGAAACAGTTGCACTAAGGCCATAGGCAAAAGTTTGATTAAAAAGTGGGGGCCGAACCAGTGACGGCTCTAGGATTTGGCAAGTGGGGGGGCCGTTGGGGTGGCAACTTCTAATCATGGGGGCCTTACCATTTGTTGTTTAATGTATGTAGCATTAAGTATAGGGTCTCAACAGGGGACCACTGGGGGCCAAGCACTCAATAGGGGTGCACGGGTCCCTCCTGGTCCCCCCGGTGGAGCCGCCACTGGGCCGAACCCTATGCCTTTCATTTCCCTGGCGTATTCTCTCATATAGTGGGGGGAATCAGGCCTAGTGTGCTAATAGAAGTTTATGCTTATGGCCCACTGTAGTGTATCTCTCTTTATTTGGAAAATGATCCAACAGCAACTTTGCTGACATGATTTTCTGCTGTTAATTCTTAAATCAAATGAATTTTCTATTATAAGTTGATGATTGGTGCATTTGAGGTCAAAGTTAAAATTTCGATTCCTAAGATAAATGTTGCCAATACTGTATTCTTTTAAAAATAATATTTCGTTTTGATCATTATTTTATATTTTTTGTATAAACCTGAATATTGTCATAACTCTTAAATTGTGAATGCGTGTTCTATTAAGATGTCTGTCATGCTGTATGTCTTTAACTACAGTACTTGACAACTTGAGTTATAAATTGCAGGTTTGAAATGATCGTATTGATCAATTGTCATTTCAACATATCTTTGATGCACGGGCGCCTGACATCAGGGCAAGAGGGGCACTCCCCCCCACCCCCGTGGAAAATGCAAATACCAATGTTTCACATTGGAATTTGAAAACCTTACTCAAATATTGACCGTTACCATTGTGCTAAAAATGTGTTTTGACTATTGTCCCCTCCTGTGGAAAAATTTCTGTGGGCGCCCATGCCTTGATGACATGGTAAACGGCTATGATAACATTTCAATGAATCATGATATATCATAATCAGCTGCTTATTGCTTAGACGAGAATGCGTACAGTAATTGAGTGGGGGATATTTTGCACGGTGCCATTATAGATGCCCTTGGTCTCGGTTTAGGTGTGGTAGTGGTCTTGGTATTAGCCTTAGTCTCAGTGTTTTATCCAGGCCTGTTAGGGGGGGAGATCCTCCTAAAAATCCCCCAATCCCAATTTTGCATTGAATTGTGTCTTTTCCCCTTCAACCAAGTCCCCCTCCCCCCGAAAGCCTCAATTTCCCCCAAAGACCTGGAGTCTGGATAAAGCACTGCTTAGTCTTGTCGACTGTGGTCTTGGTCCTGGTCTTGACGGTAGGGGCCTTGGTCTTGTCTTGGTCCTGCAACTGCTGGTCTTGACTATATCCCTGTAACCGAGTCCGTTATAACGAAGTCTCTTCTGTATAGTTTATAGGCCACTGAATTGTCTAGCGTGCACCTTTTAGGTTAGGCCGAGCTTTTTTGGGCGTTTTAACCCCTTAACCGTGTATTTAACTGTAACTCAATGTAAAATGGATGGATATATCTGGGATCCCCAGTTAAGGGGTTAAATACAACCGTCGTTAGCCTGACGGTTGATGTTTGGCCTCGATAGCCTATTCAGATTGTTTGGTTTCATCGTCCATGGGGGGGGGGCGTCAGTTGCAGCAGTCGCCCGGATAGGCGGTCGAGTGGAGGAAAGGAGCCGGTCTCATCCAAGCGAAGCAGAAATACCCGATGGCCCCGCCGACCGTGATCGCCAGGCACAGATAAATGCTGTACGTCATGAAGATGAGCATTAGACAGAACGCGATCCACAGCTGAACGAAGTGAAGACCGGTCTGCAGTAGGTGCCGCAGCGATAAGATCTCGGGCCTGTAGGAACAAACGCAAGTCATCAGTGGCGGCTCCAGGATTTCTTGGTGGAGGGGGGAATGAAATGAATTCATAGGAAGTTGGTGGTGGGGTGAAAAGAGAAGGAGGAAAAATCGATAAACTTTGCCGTAAAAGGCTGACAAAAAGGCAATTTTCCCCATAATTTTACAATGTTTCCCTAATTTTACTACACTTTCACGAAAAATAGGCTGTCAAGCAAAAAAGGTCATCCGCAGTTTTTACCCGTAATTTTACTGGGTTTAAAAGTCCGGTGGGGGTGCATCCCCACGCGGAACCGCCACTGCAAAGCCATATCAACAGCAATCGATACAAAATAAATAAAATAATAAATAAAATATAATAAAACTCTACTAAACGGCTTTGTACGATTCCCACAGACAGTGTTTTATCCACACTCCAGGTCTTGGGGCGGCGGCAGAAATTGACTTGGCTGGAGGGGAAGCGACACAGTTCAATGCAAAAATTGACAGTGTTGGAATTTTGGGAGAGTTTGTGTGGCTTTGGGGGATCTTCCCTAACAGACCTAGATAAAACACTGTCCCACGACCGGTTCCGGCCCGAATATGGGGAAGGGTGTGCCCACTCCCGTGGCTACGCCATTGGAATCAGATGTCGAGATTTGGCGCGTTATTGCTCTATTTTTGCAAATTAAAGTCGTTGGAAATAATAGAGACTTGAATTCTGCAGGGGCGTAGCGACGGGAGGGTATATCGGTATATATACCCCCCCCCACCGAAAAAAAAATCAGGCTACCTTAAAGTTTTTAATGTGTTTTTTAGATTTTCAACGTTTTTTAAAGATTTACACCACCCAATCACATTATACCCCCTAAATCAAATTCCTGGCTACGCCCCTGAATTCTGTTATACCGTTTCGTTGTCTTCTGCGTTTCTCCGTCTCCGATGGCGATGATCGTTGAATCGGCGGCCGTCTTCGTGGACGCTTCGTCGCCCGTGTTGTTCTGTTTGCATCCTGTCGTCTTATCCTTTCCTCTTTCCATCCGGTACTCCAGGTACTCACGACCGACCTTAAAGCCTTCGTAGAGAGCGGCTATCACGGCGATTCCAATACACGATCCCAAGAGCTCTGGAAATAATAATAATAATAATAATAATAATAATAATAATAATAATAATAATAATAATAATAATAATAATAATAATAATAATAATAATAATAAATAATAATAATACTACTACTACTACTACTACTACTACTACTACTACTACTACTACTACTACTACTACTACTACTACTACTACTACTACTACTAGCCTACTACTACTACTACTACTACTACATCATCATTACTACTACTACTAACATAATAGCGTAATAATAATAATAATAATAATAATAATCATCATCACTCATCATCATCATCATCAGCATCATCATAAAAATCATCATCATCATCTTTTGAAAAAACATCATTATCATGCCAGGAGACAAAAGTTTAAAAATGTCCATCGTCAAGGCTTTCCTAATTTTTCAAAAACCCTTAATTACTTCTCCGCATCTTTAAAAAACTGCCATTCGTTCAGGTCTGTTTTAACATTGGAGACCTTTTTGCCCATATATAAGCGTTTATTGCCTGTCAGGTCCAACGCCTTTGTCCCCGGGCGCCGAATCGACACGGTGTTTTTAACATAAACTACGGGGTCCGCGGCCCCCATTCCATAGTTGTTTTCCTGGCTCCCACAGTAATTATGTTCTTACGGTCCGCCTTTCATACAAAGCCCCCCAACCCCAACCCCAACCCCTCTAAATGTTATTCCGAGTTTTCTCTTGACAGTCTTTTCAGAGAAACACTGGAAACTGTTGCGCATCGCCATCATATCTGACTGTCTGCACTTTTTATCCGATATTAGAAATCTTATTCTACTTCCATTATATGGCTGATTTGTGGGTAGCCGGGCAGAATAAACTAAAATCGGGAAGTGCCAAAATAATTAATAGTTTCCATCCGGAATTTAAAAGTTTATCATCGGCCCCCTAGTAAGTAATTTTTCCTTCAAAAACACCTCGGCCATCGGGCAAGTGGCCAGTTCCGTCACAGGCAGTGGAGTAGCGTGGGGCCAGTGGCGCGGTCACACGGGGTGCAAAAGTCTTAAAATTTCAAGCGAAAATCAAAAAAATTAATAGGCCTAATGAATGTAGCCTGTCATGCCATTGACAAGCGAAGATGGAAATAAAGCTACGTTAAATCATAATCTGTCTATTACTGCAACGTGGTTAATATATACGGCTATACGCTGGTCATTTTTGCTCGTTGAAGACCTTTTTAGTCCACTAGATGTGCACACCCCATGTGTCCTGTTCACAAGTCACTATAGTGGCACAATGCCTGCTTTGCTTTGCCTCTGCCCCCTAGCTGGCGCTGACAACCCCACGCTCCTCCACGGGCCACGGAGTTCTAATGAAAAAAAGACTCGTGTATGGAGGTTTAATTTGGAAAAGTTCGAGGTATAAGCCAATGTAGGCCTAGTATGTGCTAAAGTTTGGCACAAGTATAGAGAAACTGTTCCTATATGTTCTATAGCTCCTACGTATGTTCTAAATAACGCCATTCAGCCTGAGGCATCATCTGTGATGAATATAGGCAGTTAAAATAGGCTTTTTCAATGTACTGCAAGTGTAATGACAACGTATTGGAATTTACCGTTTATACTGTCAGGGGCGTAGCCAGTGTTTAATCTAGGCCGTTTCCGGGGAAAATTGCCCTTTTATCCCCCCGGAAATTTCAAATTCCCCCCGGAAATTTTGGAATACTACATGGACTAACAGCGGCCCCTAGCAGAATTTCCCCCTGACTTTGTCAGTTGTTCACCCCGGCTTTTTCAGTATCACCCCCCCCCCGGAGTCCAGGAGTCTAGATTAAACACTGGGCGTAGCGACGGGGTGGGTGGGGTGTATATCATTAAAATGTATTAAATACCCCAAAATCAGGCTGCCTTAAAGTTTTTAATGTGCTTTTAAAGATTTTCAACGTTTTTAAACAGATTTATGTCTACTACTGTAAACCGGTCGCGACCTTGCCATGTCCTAGTTTGCCATTGCTGGAACAGGATGGTGTTTTGGACGTTCGTGTGGAAGTACATCGATCCCATCGACTCCATCGGTCTCTCGTGGTCCATGTTGTGGTCCATGTTAGCCGCGACCGCTCCGAGCCTCGGCACAGAAACGAATTATTCCTGCTTCAAGCAAAGTCAAAAACACGCAAATTAACTGTTAAATATCAATATGTGTGGGGGGGCCTGAGGGCCTGACAGCGGCAGAATGGTCACTTTGCTTTGGTCCCTTACACAGCAAACATTATCGGTGGCGTAGCGAGGGCGATGCTGCCCCCACCCCCGGGCGCCGAGGTCGGGGCGCCAAAATCGGGGTTTGGATTACTGAAATAAATAAGCGACGACCTTTTTTGTTCGCCAGGGTTTTTTAACCACGGTCACAGGGATGAGGGGTGGCCGAGTCGCAGAGTGAGGGGCGCCCAAGGAACATATATGTGGAGAACTTTTTTTGATCGTCAGAGGTTTTTGGCGGTTGAGGGCGCCAACAGTACACCTTGCCCCCGGGCGCCGGATACCCTCGCTACGCCACTGAACATCGTGGGCCCCAGGCTGTGTGCGAAAGTAGGCCAAACGTTAAGCTAGGCATGGATGAAAAAACAGGCTGCAGTGAAGACAGATCGAAAACGGCAAAGATAATAATAATAATAATAATAATAATAATAATAATAATAATAATAATAATAATAATAATAATAATAATAATAATAATAATAATAATAATAATAACAACAACAACAACAACAACAACAACAACAACAACAATAATAATAATGTGATTTAAGTGGTTTAGGAGGCTTAGGAGGTTTAGGAGGTTTAGGTATGAAGCGATCCATCATCCAGGAAAAAACATTACGTCTGCAGTTTTAACAGACCGTCGTTGAATTTATGAGCTGCGCACAAGTTCTTTCAGGTGCACCAACTGAATGATCATCCTGCCATGATTCGATATATTGGAAACTTTTGATCTTCTACAGTTCTACTAATAAATAAATTCCCGTGCAAACGAATAACTTGCGTTCCACGAACTGTAAAAACGCCGACAGAAGGCGTTGTTCACACCTGGTGTATCACAAGGTGTCCTGACGAACACTACATAAAACCTAATGGCTTTTAATGTATGACGACTTATAATATGCTTATACCTTGCACGCATCCAAATTTAGTACGTTCAAATTCAAATATTTATTATCATTTGCAAAATTCCATAAGCCGTAAAAATTGCGTAGGCCTATAGGCCCTACATGTCTAACGTGCAATACAATTACGTCTTTAATAATAATAATAATAATAATAATAATAATAATAATAATAATAATAATAATAATAATAATAATAATAATAATAATAATAATAATAATAATAATAATAATAATAATAATGTGATTTAAATTAAGAGGCTAAGTAAGCCTGTGTGAAAACCACTGTAGGCCTAATAACGTTCCACATTCAATATATTTGCTATGTTAATAAAGACAATTAGACAAAAAAGCTCTTGTTAGACCTAATCTGTCGTAATTATGTTCGGCGCGGATTGCGTGCAGTGGGACGCATAATTGATTAACCATGCAGAGTAAAACGACTGTATTGACCTATAGGCTATATCCGCTGTGCTGTAAAACCTGCACTTAATTGTCTCAATAGGCCTATTGCACTATTGTAGTCAACACAAATCAATAATCGATTTATCACTTTGGCCAAAGAAACGTCCATATGTAGCCTACAGTATGTACAGGCCGTGGATTGCAATGTGTCTCAATTAGCAAATACGGTACACTAAATACAGATATATTTTTGCACCCCTACCCCAATCTGAGACCTGAGACCGACAGCCCCCAACACCCACCAGTCTGAGAACCGGATGACCTTTTTTGCGTGTCAGACTTTTTCGGCATGGCACCTCAGAAGTATATACCAACACCCCACCCCACCCCACCCCCAAATTGATGATCCTAGAAATAACCCTGACTTAATATAAAGCATATAGGCCTAAAACCAATTTGTACTAAATCTAACTAAAGACTCTAGCGTTACAAAGTGAGTTTTGAACAATTCGCTCGATGTGTACAGTCAGGGGCGGTGCTAGGGGATGGGTCTGCGGGTCCGGACCCACCCAGCCTCGGGCAGGGGCACCCGAACAAATCGTGCAAATCCGCAGAGAAATTTTGATTGGGAGACAGGGGTAGTCTGAGCCGGGTCCTGGTTGTGTAGATTGCATTAGACCCACCCAGCCAACAAAACCCAGCGCCGTCCCTGTGTGCAGTAAAGGCGTTTCCTGGTTTCACTGGTGTAGCCAAGGTTCCGGAATTGACCTATAGAGGGCCGCTGGAGATTCTACGGACTGACAAATCTGCGGAGGGTGTCAATTTTTTTATTCTGGATACTCCCTACCAGTGACGCAAACCTGGTCAGAAAAACGTCAGAAAATTGTCCTTTGATGGGATTCTGACATGATTGCAGTAATTTTATAGCCAAAAATAGGCTACCCATGTCCGCAGCCATAAGGACATGCATGACCTGTTCAAAACAGACTCATGACAGGACATGAGGACATGGGTCATGCAGGGTTTAATCTAGGCCCTTTTCGGGGGGGATTGCCCTTTTCCCCAGAAAATCTCAAATTCCTCCCTGAAATCTTGGCATACTGCATCAACTAACAGCAGCCCCCTAGCTGACCTTCTCCCGGTTTGGCCAGTCTCCCTCCTCCCGGAGTCCAGAGTCTAGATTAAACACTGGGGTCATGTTTGCGCCCACGATCGCCGCACTAGGCCTATACGACACAATAATGTCGAGATGGGTGCTTCTCATAAACTAATCGCAAATTGACTGGGTTAATCATTAAACTTGCCGCTGTGAGCCAGGGGCGTAGCCAGGAATTTGATTTTGGAGGGTATACATATTTTGGGTGGGTATAAATCTGAACTATAACCCATGTAAACCACATACAGTATAACCACATGTAAATCACATAAAAAAAACTTTAAGGTAGACTGATTTGGGGGGGGGGGTATCTATACCGATATACCCCACCCCCGTCGCTACGCCCCTGTTGTGGGCCTATGGACTGTTATAGTAGACACTACATCGCGTCGAAAGTTCGGATCGGTAAAAATGAATTGAAGAAGTTTACTATGCAGCTATTTCTGCTGAGCGGCTTCGTCCACCAGCTTTTATGCGAATGTAGGCTTAATTATTGCCATCACAGCGTGCTCTAGCACACCGTTTTGTTTAATTTAGGCTAATTGAATCAATCGTATGACGTCAACATCAGCGTCGTGGGTTGGGAGGGGAGGATGGACCCCCGTGTGATAGAAAAAGAACTCTCTTAAGCTTACTATAGTGGCGGTGTTTAATCTAGACTCCTGGACTCCGGGGGGGACTGAAAAAGCCGGGAGGGGGACTGACAAACATTTGCTGGGGTGAAAATTATCCCCAAGTCTCTTTCTTTTTCTGTTGTGGTTAGAACCTAAAGAATATTCATTACCATTATTAGACTTCCCAACATGCATTACAGAACATTTATCAATATTGAAAAGCATCTGCCAGTCCACAGACCACTGAAACAATTTCCTTAGATCTTCTTGTAAAATTTTTGCATCATCCTCCGAGTCTATATTTCTGCATAACTTTGTGTCATCGGCAAACTTTGAAATTTTGGACAGTAATCCTTCATGCTAGGGGCCGCTGTTAGTCCATGTAGTATTCCAAAATTTCCGGGGGGAATTTGAAATTTCCGGAGAGGGGGGGAAGGGCAATTTTCCCACCGGAAACGGCCTAGATTAAACACTGACTAGTACGTGGTCGAACGGCAGGTAGACCGACCACAGTGCTTTGTGAAAAAATCGAATTGACACACAAAATAGCCTACTGTGCTTGTCTTCAGCTGAACACGCCTAACGGTTTAGTGCGCCATCGGCTGCTGCATGGTTTAATATAGGCCGTTTCCGGGGGGAAAATTGCCTTTTCCCCTGGAAATTTCAAATTCCCTCCCCCAGAAATGTTGGCATACTATATCAACTAACAAGCAGCCCCCTAGTTGACTTCCCCCGGCCTTGTCAGTTTCCCCCGGAGTCCTGAGTCTAGATTAAACACTGGGGTGATGTCCTAAGTAGCCTAGGCCTATCTTGTGTTAGTGGCGCCATAGAAGTCGATTGGTTGGCACGTAACTTGGACAAAAGTTTAAACTACTAAAAGAAATCGTCGAAAATGATTTAGAAGTCCCTAAAAACATTCGCACACCAGGCTCCAACCACTCATCCAGTCACTGTCCACGGAAAGATAGTCTGCCTACCTTTATGGAGAACTATCCTTGATTACATTAATTTTCGCCAATATACTGGCTCTTCGTTTGACTGACTTTGATGAAAAGCGCTAGCTAGGAGGCAGTTGACATATCAATTTTCTGTCTGCACGGCGCACGGCCCCGTGTGTCTACCGCATGCCTACACGGACAGCGGTAGGCGTCTGCTGTTGCTGCTGCTGCACTAGTAGGCCTGATGCAGCTGACGGTGTGTCAGTTGGTGACATTATAGGCCTACTCCGTCGCAACGAACGACACCTTCAAAAGCAAAGACATGCTCGACGTCGGATGAATCGCATATTTTGTCTACAGGTATTTCGCTGTATATGGGCGTAGCCACGCGGGGGCGTCGCTCAAATTTCGGAAAAACACCCTGGCTCCAACATTCATGAAAAATTTTCGGGCGACCCAAAAATTCATGTCGATATTTCACCCAAATTTCTCTTTAGAACCCTCAAACGCTTTGCAGTGATGTCAGTGGACTAGAAAAATCCGTCACTTTCCACCCTATTAATTAATGTGTCTATATTGCAAAATATAATAATGGTGGCTATACATTGTATAGACGTTCAAACCTTTAAAACAATCAAACACCTGATAGATATCCAAAATGTGGGCCCAGATTCTTTGTAGGCATCGACTGGGCTTCAATCGGTGCAAATATGAAAGCCCTACGACACCACAAATTTTCGCTCAAATTTCGGAAAAACACCCTGGACCATGAAAAATTTTCGGGCGACCCAAAAATTCATGTCGATATATTACTCACATTTCTCTTTAGAACCCTCAAGCGCCCCGCACTGATGTCAGAGGACTAGAAAAATCCGTCACTTTCCACCCTATTAATGTGTCTATATTGCAAAATATACTAATGGCGGCTATACATTGTATAGACTTTCAAACCTTTAAAAGTATTAAATTAAAACTATCAGACATGTGATAGATATCCAAAATGCGGTATACCGATATACCCCCTCCCCCGTCGCTATGCACCTGGAATCCTGACTACCTCTGCTTCGCTGGCTGAGATAGCCACTGGCTTCAAACACAGAGCAATACTCCAAACATTGGCGTGGCCACGAGGGGGCTGGGGTCCCCTTATTCGGTGGTGAGGTTTGTATAGCACCCCCCACTGGTTGAAGACGGCCCCCCAATGACGGTTGAAGAATTTGGTTTATAAAGTTGCCTTTAGAGCAGTGGCGGCTCCACAGGGGGCCCGTGCCCCCCTATTGAGTGTCTGGCCCCCTGTTGGGATCCTATACTTAATACTACATACCTAACAACAAATGGTTGCCCCCCATGATTAGAAGTTGTCACCCTAACGGCCCTCCCACTTGCCAAATCCTGGAGCCGCCACTGTTTATTTTTTTTATAAATCAAACACCAGGATCTGTTTGGATAGTAGCCCTCACTAGCATACTGTCAATGATAGATTGTATCCTAATGTGATAGGATACATTTAGTATTAAATATAATGGTTAATCATAAAAAATTACGTAAGGATATCAAATTCATTCAAATCACTGATGATCAGTATGCGTTCTACAACTGGAACCATCTTTCCAGAACTCTCTTGTGTTCACTACAACATAGCACTTATTCCAACTGAACCAAAACATTAACAATGACATTAAGAAGGTCATTAAAATTTTATTTGATATAAAAGGCTTGTCATTTTATAGGTCATTTATTAGATATAAAAGACCTGTTATTTTATAGGTCATTTATTAGATATAAAAGAATTGTCATTTTATAGGTCATTTATTAGACATAAAAGAATTGTCATTTTTAGGTCATTTATTAGATATAAAAGGCTTGTCATTTCGTAGGTCATTTATTAGACATAAAAGATTTTAAAGACTTCAGTTTATGGAAATAAAATACACCCAGCATGATGATTCAAGAAACTGAACAGCACTCACTTTGGCCAACTCCAGTAAGCAAATGCTAGCCTGACATTATGGTCACTATGCTTGACATAATCACGCCAAAGACCTGCACATCAGTGCTTTAGGCCAAGGCAATCATTTAGACCACTGACAACACAGGCAACACTGCAGACTAAAGATGGCCAATGCCGCTAGTTATTGCCATAGAAAGTACCACAAACATGCAAATTAAAGCATATTACCGTACATACCGGTAGTAATTAATTACTAGAAATAAATTAAAACACAGCACTGTGCTACGATTAGGATAGCCTGGCGCCATCGTCAAAGCTGTCAATCTGGTCATGTATGTCCATCATGCTAGAAGCCCGTCAGTAGTTTAGGCTGTTGCAAATCAAAAGACCAAAGACAGTCGAGTGACAGCGCCAGATTTTCCAATCATGTCACGTAATTCACATAACACAATCATATAAATCAAGACAGATGATTTATGTATTATACTATTCTTCTACATGGGTTTGTTGATGACCAGAAACTAGAAAGAATGGTAACAATTCCAGCTGGCCATAGTGATTTTCTTTAAAAAAAAAAAAAAAAACTTGCCTTAGTCATAAACACATTACTCTTAAAGAGATCAAAATGTACTCAGGTTCCATCCATATAGTATGTACGCACTCAGGGAGAAGTGGGGGGGGGGTTGGATTTATAAGATTTTGCGTATGTACGGTGTGGGGGACGGGGTTGAAACTATGCCTTTTTGCGTACGTTCTATATGGATGAGCCCTCTTAACACAATGTGTTCTAGCTATGCCAGTTAATTATAATGGATTAGCACATAACATCAAAACTCTTGCAATCAACTTAAAACGTCACTTCAAAACATAAAATTCAGTATTGTTAATATTGTCTGAAAGACGCTTCAATTTACAGCCTCGTTTTTTTGGCAGTCTGCTTCAGGACGTCAAGGATGGCCGTAGCGTTAACATGGTCACCAAATTCCGACTCCCTGTGTTCCAAGAGGATTCCTTCTTCCCCAGCACCGATGACAAAGACACCTGAAACGATGGAAGATCAGCATCAATATATTTTATTTCTTAATTCTCAAACCAACACATACTTTGGAACTATATGCGATGGGAACCGGACATACTCAGTCTTCGCAGTTTAAGGGTTAAGTTTTACTGCACATCAGAAAGCAAAATGCTAAGGAAAACTCAAAGCCATTGGAGTCAGCATTTAAATAACAAGATATCTTCAAACAGTTAACTTAACCCCTTGACATCGGCAATTCATATAACCAATAGGTTAAGAAGCCAAAATATTGCCCTGACAGGGTGAAAGGGTTAATTGCAAGTACTGCTTTTCATAATTCAATTAAGACTAGACGGTTTAAAGTCAATTAAAATACAACATTGGTCGCATAACTGCAAAATATATCTGTCTTCTCATTACCTCCTAGGAGTCGGCCTTCACCTTTCATATTGCCCTCGAAGCCCTTTCCGCGCGCCCTGAAAAAGGCCGACCAGACCGATGCACGTATGAACCCACTGAACAACATCCAGCGCTCCTTAGGACCGTAAAATTTACGCTAAAAGACAATCAGACAAGCAATACTGTTAGATTCACACAACTTGGCTTGCTTGCAAGTCATGCCATGGCAACTGCACCAACTCTACTCAAATAAGCCTAAAACAAGAAGCTGTTATATAAAAACACAATAATTTTTAAAAGAAATAGACCAAATGAGCAGGCTATTGAAAGTTGGTCAATGAAAAATAAAAAATAAATGATACAGTTGAAACCCATTTCTACAAAAATGTGTGATTGCATTGGATTTATAAACAGAGTTCAATTCAAAAACAACTATAATAATAATAGCAATAATAGTAATAGTAATAGTAATAATAATAATAATAATAATAATAATAATAATAATAAGCATCAGCCAATAATAGCTAATTAAGATACATTCTCACATTGATCATTAGGATCATCTCACATGCTCACACTGAGTTATCACACAGGGATTTGTAAAGGACTACCCTGATCTCAGTCTTACTGGACAGCTGGGCCAAACATATGGCAAATAAATTTCTAAGTACAATGTACAAGTACAATGTAGCACAAAAAGCATATTTTAATGTTGAAATGCATAAACAAATGATGAACCTCCCACCTCGGCATCCAGGTAAATCGGACCTTTGAAGAAAGCTCGAAATGCCTCAACGCCTCGGTTTTCATGCACAATGCCAAAAAGATCGAAGCCATGGGCTTCAAACTGAGGCATCAAAGAGGACAGCTCTGCAGCCTCCTAATTCGCAAACAATAATAATACAGGGTGGCACGAAAAAAAACGGACTACTACTACTACAACTACTACTACTATTATTATTATTATAAAATATGCTATAAAAGTTATGGACTGCATTATAGAACTTCACAAGAAATGAGAGTAATTCGAAATTATGCCACAGAAAAAGTCTTTTACACCACAACGGCACATATCGCGTACCTCTCGGCACAAAAATCATCCAGGTCTTCGTATCACCATGACAACAGCACCCTTTTTCTGCCAGAGTTGGGATGCCTTGCAGAAACACAATCACAATTTCAATCATCACCCAACTTGAAAATATTGCTGAGTAAAACAGCAGCGGCAGCATTATCTTTCACAACTAAGCCAAGCAGGCTGTACTGAAAATAACAAACTACAAACTAAGGATGGCAATCGGAACTCTGATAACAATTGATCAGCTGGTGGGTAAACTAGCTGAAACTCTATTTAGAATATAAAGTGACATAGATGAACCTGCACTTTTCTTCAATCCGTGATATTTGTTAGCGTTGTGCTGGTTCAATTTCGAACTTATAATCACTTAGCTGTGTAACACTATCAACTTCTTTAAAACATGGGCACAGGAATTTGCCCAGGGGAACCCAAAACACATAGTGTCTACGGTTAATATATTAGCAAGGCTTTCAAAAGCAAATTTTGACAATTTCAAAAGATTGCCAGAATGCTTGGTAAAATCCAAACAAAATCCGGCAGTATTATACTTTAACTAAGTCAGTGTTTTACTGTGAAAATATTGGCTACACGCCAAAATATAGTTAGTTACAAAAATAGATTTGTATTTTCCAAGGGGCACTTGCCCACTGACCCAATGTATGGGCACCTGTGCTTCAAAAGTACACAATGACAAACTTGAACCTTTAATACTGTATCCGATCCATCAAGAGTACGCAGCGATGTTTCAGCGAGATAGCCTAGTGTAGCTTTCTCCATGGGTAACCACAGTCTGACGGGCAGATTACAGATCAGAGCTGCACCAAGAGCAACCCCCGCTAAACCCTTCAACCAAAATCCAACTTCCATTCACATGAAAGGACCTAGAAAAATATCAGGAAAAGTCCATAACGTCTATCTCTCAATGAAATCCACATAATTCATTCGGTTCCGTTAATAAAAGCATAGCTTTGAACTACAAGTTCTGTGACAATTTATGTATTGTACACTAGAAGAATCATATTCGTAGGGCTTAATAAGTCAAAGTATATGCATATATTTACTGGTATCTCAATACACTTATATCCACAACTTTAATGTCAATGGCAAAAATGTCAGTAGTGCATATATCGAATATCGCATTAGCTGCAATACCTTTGTTTAAAAATATTTTTTGCAGTCATAATTCCACATACTAACCTCAACAATAATTATAACTTTGCAACGTTAAAATCAAACTTTGGTCCTTAGACTTTATTTGTAATTATAGTCTATGCTTCGGCCAAATTTACCACAGAATATATTGCATACTAAATTCTATGGTCAGGGTTAATATTGTAGCAAGTTTTTCAAATGCTAATTTTGACAATTTTATAAGGTTGCCAGAATGCCAGGTCGAATCTAAACAAAATTAGGCACTTATATACTGTAATTAAGTAGTGTTTTAGTATGAAAATATTGGCAAAAAGCAAAAATATGAACCTGGTGAAGTTTTTGAGATCCTGGCTAAGCAGACAAATGCTTATTAACCATGGCTATGCAGTGGCTTAACTCATAATCAATCAACCAACCAATCAACTATATATGGTCGGATACCCTGGATTTGACCCGGATCTTTAATTATTTGGATTTGGTGTGCTATCGGTTGATGCTCCTGTGCATTATGAAGTGGCGCTATAGAAGTTTAAGATTGGATTAGATTAGATTAGATTAGATACCGCTATCGTGATGCCTAAGCCATCAGCCGATAGCGAACCAAATCTAATCTGATTCAATGCCAGGTCACCAAGCTGGAAAAGTCAGTCTGATATGGAACGGGCGCAATCTAAAAGAGGGATAGGCCAAGACAAGCAGGTCGACAGTTTTAAGACCGGATCTAAAAGATGAGAATGTGCTGGCTATACAAATTATAGCCTAAATTAGTAGTAATTATACTCAAGTTCTTACTGTAGCCTAATTTTTGCGGGTTTCCCAAACATTGGCTATTATTAGACCCTATACGTTCAGCCAGACGCGTTTGTCCTGTAGGGCGCTGAAAAGGAATTAGATTTGCGATAATTGACTATTTCGAAGCAATTAGTTACTATAGTCTAATTGTAGTAATTGAAATTGAGTCATTCAAGGATCGGTTCTACAAACATTCAAATTATGTGCAGACAGTGCAGTGTTCACGTGACCATACAGGATGCTATAGGGTTCCGTTGACTTATATTAGACAAATAATTATTAGCCTTTGTTCTATTAAAAGCTCGCGGCAAAGCGTCTGTTTTTCCCACAGTAGGATGTATATATATCCTACAGCAGCATACCAGACGAAGTTTTCCATTTATTTATAAGACAGTCTGACAGTGGGGTCGTAATCTGCGATAAACACGAAACAGTGGCGTAGTCAGGATTCCGGAACAAGGGGCCGGTGCGTCCACGTTTACAGCTGAAATATTAAGTCTTGAGGAAAAACATCATCCTGTCAAGTTCCCAGCACTTTTAACTTCTTTCGCTTATTCTCATACATAGCCTACTACCCACCTCCCCCAAACTACAGCTCACCGGATTTTCACGAATACAACAACCGGCCCCAGACTGAATAGGGGGCGGGCCTTCGTGTCCCTTCCGTCGGTGGGCCAATGAATCAGAATATCATAAAACGTCTAAAACATCTAGATCCACACTTTAATTGTTTCAAAGGGGATGACGATCATGGAATGGAACTGTCTTGGAATATGATAGGGGCGGGATGAAAAAAGAATGGCCCAATAGGAAGAGGAGGAGGATGAAAGGACTGGAAAATGGTGGAAGAATGGATATAGGTGAGGATATAGTGGGAATTGGAAGGGAAACGAGAGGAATGGGAAAAGGAAGGGAAGAAAATGAATTGGTCGAACGTTCACAGTGTTAGGCCCTATAGGGCCTAGAGGACGCTGTGAAGAAAACCAAAGAACTATAATCGTGTTTAACGAGAAAGAAAATACGAAAAACAACGCATTTCCGACAAAAGCGCAGCAACAAGTGATTCGTTGTTGTCAACAAAAGACCATCTGTTTTCCATGCGTTCGTTAGGCCTACATTCTCCAGCTAGCTAGGCCTAATCCCTAAGTGTTGTCTGCGAAATGTAGTGATATTATGGTCACGTGCTCGATAATTGGCCACTGGCCGCACAGTCGAGTAAGCCTACTCAGGCGGCCAGAGTTGTTATCCAGTAGGCCTAGCCGCCTAGGCCTACTAAGTGGCCTATCAACACTACTACGAAATGCCAGCAGAGACTGAGAACGACGAAAGGCCTAATGTTGCTGAAACTGGAGGCCATGGAATGGTCTCAGATGCTAATTAGGCCTATTATAGAGTAGCAAATACTCTCAAACTTCTACAACACTGACTTCGAATGATGATGATGATGATGATGATGATGATGATGATGATGATGATGATGATGATGATGATGATGATGACGAAGACTACGACGACAGCCATGATGATGACGAGAACGACGACGACGATGATGATGATGTGGCGGTGATGATGATGATGATGCTGTGTTGATGATGCTGATGCTGCTGATAATGCAACTGCTGATGATGATGACTAAAATTATTACCATAGCCTAGTTCTTCATAATTCTTACTACGATCACTATGTATATTGATTAATATAATAATAATAATAATAATAATAATAATAATAATAATAATAATAATAATAATAATAATAATAACAATAATAACAATAAGATAATAAGATAATAGGTTTAGGCCTAAACTTGGATGAAAAAGTGGGGTGGGGTCTAATCCCCTGTACCTAATTTCTCCTTCCCTCCTTCTCTAGCCTTGCCTTTCAAAAAGTCGGAAGGCGACTCGACCTAACTGACTGAAAGTGGGGGGAGGAGGAGGAGGGTCAAACCTAGAGGAATTACCTAATAGAAGTTTAGGCCTACGTATGTGACGATGACGACGACTTGGATGACGATGACGAAGATTACTAATTTACTATTATGAACTTCTTTCGCGTCAGGTGAGGGAAAATTCGTCCAGGTTAACCAAAAGTCCGTACTAAACAAATCCAGATAAACGTTTTGGCGTTTTGGTCTGTCGGGTGATTCATGTTAATGGCTATCTGATGATTCCCTGTTGACGGAACATTACTGTTTACTGTTTAGTCTGCATACGTTTACTTAGAATTGATTTCGCGTCGACAGTAAATCAATTTCGATAAAGTAGGGCCTACTTCCTGCTCAACAATTATCAATAATAAATAATATAATTAGTCGAATTTAGATACGGACTATTATACCAATTATTGCATAATTAATTGATAGAATTATTGTATTGTGACATAAGCTACCCATAATAATTGGCATGTCACGACATGTGAAAATGATCGTCAGAAGCACATTGTTAAGAATTTTTGCTGTCTAGACCCACTGTGTATAATTTGGCGCCCCGTGTGAACATTACAATCTGTTTGTTATCTAAATTTAGACGATCAACTTGTTTAGTCAGCCAGAGCCGGCGTGTGGGGCCTGCAAAGCGAGCCTGCGGCCGCAGGGGGTCCCGCCGGCCGCAGGGGTCTCGCCGGCCTCGGATATTAACGAGTTTTAATTTTTCTTATTCTCAAGTAGTATTTGTTTTGTTTTTTGCTCTTCAGGCCATTTTATTGATTTTAAGAGGCTAAAATATATACGGATGACCTTTTTTTGCTCGTCAAGACATTTTAAAAACGTCGCGCTCGTAAAAATTGCAGCCCCGAAAATCACGCGCCGGCTCTGTAGTCAGCACCAGTGGCGGTTCCACGTGGGGGGATGAGTGGGGATGCATATCCCCCACCGGACTTCCGGACTTACTATTTTTTGCTCGTGAAACCTTTTTTGGGTAAAAGTCTAGTAAAACTACGAGGGAAAAACTGCGGATGGCGGCTGCCCTTTTTCTATTTTTTGCTTGTCAGCCTATTTTTCGGTAAAGGTGTAGACCTAGTAAAATTAGGGATAAAATTCCTCCTTTCAGCCTTTTGGGCAAAGTTTATTAATTTTTTCTTCTATTTTCACCCCCACCAACTTTCTATGAATTCATTTCATCCCCCACCAAGAAATCCTGGAACCGCCACTGGTCAGCATTGCCGTAACGCACCATTTTTACCCGAATAAATTTCTGCGTTTTGGATGCTTTTTATAGAATCCGTTTAGGGTTTTTTTATTTTTGGTCGAGCCTCCCATTAATAATAGTTCCAAATAGTTAATGCTTTTAACCTATTTTACGATAATTGATTTTCGTAGAACTGTAATTTAAAAACTGTAATTTCTGCCTACAACGCAGGTTTAGCTGCGTTTAATTACAGCTGCTGCTGCTGCTGCCTCAGCCGATTGTCTCGTTTTCGCGCATTTGGGGATGGGTTAAACATAGTGTTTTTAGCTATCTCACGCACAGTGGCGGCTCTATCGGGGTGCCAGGGGCCCGGGTCCCCTATTGAGTGCCTGCCCCCCAGTGGCCCCCAGTTGGGACCCTATACTTAATGCTACATACATTAAACAACAAATGGTTGGCCCCCATGATTAGAAGTTGCCACCCCAACGCCCCCACCCACTTGCTAAATCTTAGAGCCGCCACTGCTCACGCACCCACCACTGGAGATCGAAAATTTTTTGTTATATCTATTCCGAACTCATTTCTCCAAAAATTAACCTCTGATTTCAACGTCATCGTTTTCGTTGAAGCGTAAACCTACTTTACGTGCGTTCTTTCTAATAGGCCAATATTAGGCCAAGGCCTATTCGCGGGAAATGATGCCTAGGCCTATCTATCCTACTTCCGACATTACGTCATTTGTTTATCTTATCTTTGCTTCAAAATTTTTCTTCCAAACGAAATTTCCACCTCGCCTTATCTCGAGACTCGAGTTCTCTGTGAAGACTTCCTGGGAAAGACCACTACCGATAATTATAAACATTGGGCCAATACTGCTGCTGCTGCTGCTGCTGCTGCTGATGGTGCTGATGATGATGATCATGATTCCTCAGAATAGGCGTTTAATAATTTCGGTTCTAAAAGACTAAACTCTTCGTCTTAGATTCCAAAAAACGAGACTGATTTGGGTTGTAAACAAGTTCACTGTCATGGTCAGAGCCAGACACCCACAAAGTCCGCAAATACGGAGATATGGGTGGGGGGTGGGCAGAGGTCACAGAGGCCTACCCAAAGGATACAATTTTTGCATTTACAGCTGCAGCCCCCCACACTACTTCATTAGAGGCCAGACTATTAATTCTGGGGCCCCCTACAGGTTAGCCCCTACAGGTTAGCCCCCCTGATCGGTTAGCCTCCCTCTGGTTTCCTGCTAGGCCTATAAACAACCCAGTTCCCACGGTTTAACCATGATCATTGGCTAAACAACCATTTTTCCCATAGCACTTATAACCATGATCATTGGCTAACTCAGACCATTTTATTTATAGCTACTACTACTACTACTACTACTACTACTACTACTACTACTACTACTACTACTACTACTACTACTACTACTACTACTACTACTACGGGGCTGTCCATTAATTACGTCAACAATTTAGGGGGGGTTTGAAAAAGTTTGACAGTTGTTGACAGGGGAGGGGGTCAAGAGAAGTTGACGTCAACAATTTCAGTTTTTACAAATAATCAAAAACTAGGAAATTTCATGGAATACTACTTATTATAATGGAAAAAAGCATGGCAAAAAAGGTCATAACCATCACATTTTGACACTCGACGAGCAAAAAAGGGAAAAAATGGTCATCATCGCAAAAAATATTAACATTGTTATTGGGACCTGTCATTGATCTGGAGGAGGGGGTCAAAAGTTTTTGACGTAACTATGGGAGGGTAAATGAAAGTTGACAGTTGTTGACAAGGGGGAGGGGGTCAAAAATTGCCCAAAAATTGTTGACATAATTAATGGACAGCACCTACTACTACTACTACTACTACTACTACTACTACTACTACTACTACTACTACTACTACTACTACTACTACTAAATAATAATAATAATAATAATTATGCACTTCTATAGCACCAGTTCTAATACCCAAGGTATCAATCAATGGTACTACTACTACTACTACTACTACTACTACTACTACTACTACTACTACTACTACTACTACTACTACTACTACTACTACTACTACTAATAATAATAATAATAATAATAATAATAATAATAATAAACAGGGTTTAGAGTGGTTTAGTAGGATCTGCATGCCCTGTGTGGGAACCACCATGTTCCGCCAGGCCATTCATTCACACTATGGCCTTCCTTCGAGCCAAAAATTCGACACGCGTATGAAGTCAGTTGTCAAATTGATATTATAGGTCACGAAGGTCTATAAAACATGCAGTAAAGACATGCATGACAGATTCCACTGCAGACGCTGACTTAGCCAACTAAAGAGGGCCGACGCAACCCAGAGCAGAGCAGCTCTCAAGTTCTTCCGCGAGACACGACAGACATTTAGTCCTATGGGGCCGTCCATAAATGACGTCACGCACGTCATTTATGAATGGCCCCTATGGGCCAAACTCAAGAGATGTTGTGCTGTTCTTGCCTACGTGTCATCTGCAGTTTGTTGGCCTAAATCGCGTTAATTTGATCGTTGTCTAAATTTTGGGATACAATTAACCCCTTAACCGTGTATTTAACTGTAACTCGATGTAAAATGGACGGATATATCTGGGATCCTCAGTTAAGGGGTTAATAATTATAGTTCCTTTACCGGCGGCTTTTAGGCGGGTTTCTAAGTTCCGAAGCAGAAATTTCCGCTATCTAGTCACCTTCCGCGTAGTTCAAAGTTCAAACCATTGGCGCAGTCCTGCCATCAGCATTTGGGGAGGGATACAAAATTTTTAAAGTATACCCACCAGGGGCGTAGCCAGGAATTTGATTTGGGAGGGTATATATATTTTGGGTGGGTATAAATCTCAACTATAAACCACATATAATACCATATAAACCGCATATAACCACATGTAAATCACATAAGAAACTTTAAGGTAGACTGATTTTTTTGGGGGTATATATACCGATATACCCCCCGTCGATACGCCCCTGATATTCACCCATAAATACATAAATATGTTGGAAAAATTTAGAGATGACCGTTTTTGCTTGTCAGACACTTTTAGAACGTTAAAGTAGCAAAGAAGCACAAAACATTGGGGAGCTAAATGATACTTTATCCTCCTCACTAATTGTTGTGGGTCCCGTCCCCCGCAGTCTCCCTCGTGGTTTACGCTCCTGGTTCAGACACAGTGGCGCAGCCAAGGTTCCGGAATATGGGGGGGGCATAGGCCAAGACATTTTCGGGTAAAAGGTCTCCGACGACTACAAAATATTGTCATCATGCAGAGAGTTGTTCGCAATGTTTGATTTTCTGGGTGTCTGCTGGGCAGGGGCGCCCATCCTCCCTGGCTACTGGAAGCAGCTTCCCCCTTTCCTGTGCCACTCTGACGTGATACCAAAACTCAGGGGGAATTTACTCCTCCTAGATTTTTAGGAAGCATTTGTTTCCATTCCCCCATCTGTGGGCGCCCCAGTGTTTTATACAGGCCTGTTAGGATCAGGAGATTTTCCCCCAAAACCTCAAAATCCCCCCCCAAATCCCAGCACTTACACAAATTTTGCATTGAACTGTGTCTTTTCCCCTCCAACCAAGTCGATCCCCCCGCCGAAAGTCTCAATTCCCCCAAAGGCCTGGAGTCTGGATAAACACTGGGGCGCTACTGCTGCTGGGGATGACATCCCGTGGGAAATGGTACTTTTGGATCTTAACCATCATATCACTCGTTCCCCCACCCTCCCACCCCTACAAAACCGCAGTTTAATCGATCGCACTGCGGTTTTAAAAGCTAAACGCCAAATTCGTAAGTACCAACGACACTGTTCAATAGTTGACACAGGATCTTTCCCAAAGCGAGAATCTCCTCTCTGACTTCTGGGAAGCAAGCGATTACATCAGAGAGGCAGATGTGTTGCAATGTCCGAAATCAACAAGTGTTATTTCCTAGCAGAAATTTTCAATGTTCAGAAGAACAAATTTCCCGCGCTATAAATAATCTGTCACTGTCGAAACAAGCACGTGTTTATGAACAGACGAGAATCCCTTATAATTATTAGAACCAGCTGTTTACCGAGTACTCTAAACAGTGAAAAACGACCTTGAACCTTTCGTACGGAGGCCTGATGAGAACATTTGGTTTTGACGAGCCAGCCATCCATTTAAGCAGAGCTTGCCAATTTACTTGCCATACGCGCAAAACTTTTCTTACAAACAATGAACGAATTTCGTTTGAAACGAACGTTCGCTAATACAAACGACGTGTGTACGCGTTAAACGAAGCAGATCGTACAAATAATCAATCTCTAAACTGTCAAAACCGAATGTCCTCGTGAGGGCTTCCGTAGTTCGGCTTTTGCTAAAGCTCTCGTCTGCTGACCTCAGTGACCTGAATCCATTTCGGAGACCATTGCAGGCCGCTCCTACCAAGACACTCCGCATACTTTAGAACCGGATTCTCGTGACTCAGGTTACTGCGCACAACCGAACCCGGCATTCCCGATAATTGATGTTAGTAAGACAGGCAGGCTACAACGAGAAGCCTATATATATATAACTGGCTCACGCAACGTTGCATCGTATAAATTCACAATCGGTCGAAACAGTTTGATACGACTGACTACTTTTACTACTACGCTTTGCAGAGGAACATTCGAGCCCGACGCTGTTAAACTCGCTAGCAGTTGATTATTTTCTTCGATAGGAAAGACAGCTCGGGTAGAAAAAAAAACTAATATAGGCCTAACAATGCCGTCGTTTAAGACTGGATTGAGAAATTCCTATCGCGTCAATCGCAGGTCCGGGATGGACGGAGACGGCACGAAAGCCAGTCTGACAGATTACGGAAGGAGGGGAAGCTCTCTGCCAGCAAACTGCAGCTCGGTCAACATCATGCTCCTGCCGAGTCTTCGTCACTTCTCGACGGATCCAGACATCGGGACGACCAAGACAATCCCGAAAGACGTTATCGAGACAGTTCAGCCGAATTCTTCCACAGACAATCGGGTTGGGGACGGAACGTCGGCGGATAGCAACACCCAAAGTCAAAAAGGTAGAACAAAAAAATCGGTGGACGATGTTTTTTAAAAGAAAAGCGGGGTCGGATGGTCAACTCCCAAATTTTCGGCCCTATATTGGGGTCGTTCGCGACTAGGGAGAGGGATTAAACATCTAAAAGCCAACAGGTTGAGCATCCAAAACCAAACTCAAATTTCTTGCTCGGTGATTGTCTTTTTGATAGAAGAGACCACTTGTTTAACATAGGGTTATTCAACAAATAATAACATTAGATCCATCTTTTCCTGCGGCTGTCAAAGGAAGGCATGTAGGCTAGTAGGCTATTAACTTTGTCGCTTTTTTCAGAGTTCAACATTTCGAACCAAAACGCCATCACCGAGATAAATTCCTGCGTCCAGCCGGATGTCTGCCGTGACCTTCAAAAGGCCATCATCGATGGACTGGACCAGAAGGTGATATCTCATCGAGGAGGAGGAGGAGGAAGCGGCGGCGGCGGCGGCGGCGGCGTCGGATCAAGCTACAACATTCTCCTGAACGCCGACCTCCTCGACCGCATCTCCCTCGACATCGTCCGCATGTCCGCCCACGAACCGTCCGGGCTGAGCGGCTGCCGGCTGCGCACCCGCGTCGAGCGCCAGCACTCCGCCGACATGGACCTCGGATGCGTCCGGATCGACCGCGACACGAAGGAAACGTTCGAGATCGTGCTCAGCCTCCGGGAACGCCGCCCCAAAGCCGACGAAACGGATAAACAAAGCCAACCGCGTGTCAAGGCAAATGGCGTCGCGTCGCTCCTGTCGAGCGTTTTTTTCGGTCATGGGGCGGGGACGACGAACGGCCGGTCAGCCGGCCGCGTACGGCAGGTCGAGGTCCTGGTCAGCGACGCCTACCAGCTGGAGAAGATCAAACTGAGAAGGTTCTCCGATGACAACAACATCGCAAGCAATGTCGGCCTGTGCAGCGCCTGAACTCTACCGATAGACCGTAAACGCCTTAAACCAACATAGCCACATTAACAAGCGGCTCCTTGCATGGCTTCTTTTTTACGAGGGGGCCACTGGGGGGTTGTTCGCTGGCGTAAACTTTGATGACAAAGTCGGAGTCCCAGCTCCGATACCTTTCCCTTCCCCATGGTTGCCTCCACTGGCGGCTCCACAGGGGGCCCGTGCCCCCTCCCCTATTGAGTGCCTGGCCCCCCCAGTTGGGACCCTATACTTAATACTACATACCTAACAACAAATGGTTGACCCCCATGATTAGAAGTTGCCACCCCAACGGCCCCCTCACCAAATCCTGGAGCCGCCACTGGTTGCCTCTAAAAATCGTGGGGTTCGAGCCAAGGGGCCTAATAGAAGTTTAAGCACGAGGTTATTATAGCCATTTTGCTCACCAGCATCACGCATATAAACTTTATAAAGGCGTGCTGGGCCCTAGTCTCCCTAGACACCATTTCAAATTGTCTTGAGTCACTACAGATCCTAGTTAAGTTTTATTTCCAATAGGTCTCCAATAGTCAAATTTAGTGTGTTCAGACTTACTTTTCTGCTGATTTGTTAAATGCTAACCAAAGATTAGGAACAACAGCATTACTTGTATTTTAATTTATTGTTAATTTAATAACTTTTATATTTATACATTGAATTTATATGCTATGTATTTGCCTGCAAATCACGCTTGTTGTAAATATTCATGTAGAGCTAAACAAAAGTGACCTAAAGACAGTGTCAGTCTGTGATAAAGTAGCTGTAGGCATATTTTGGTTGAACATTAAAGCGAAGAAAGAATTGAAATTATAGCTTATCTTGTATGATGTATCTGGTGTTGTTCTGGTCTGGCTTCCACCTGCTATTATTGTTTTATTCCATGCTAAAATCTAAGCAGTTGCATACTGGGGCTTGACATAGAACTTGGGGGAAATGAAGATCAATTGATCTTCATCGACATTTTCAGCAAAGACGGCATTAGAAAATTCCAAATTAACTGTTTGAGGAGTTCATTGTAACAGTTTGACAAATTCGATATTAATTATCACACATTCACAGGGGCATAATAGTAATACTGACCCAAAGGGGGCTCTCCGAGGCTAAAGGGGCTCTCCCGTATATGGCCAGTAAAGGGGCCCATCTTTGCCATGCTCTCAATTTTTACCCTGCAGCAAAAAAAAAAAAAAAAAAAAAAAAAAAAACGCACGTTAATAAATTATTAGTATATGGCTGTGCAAGATATCATTCAGAATAGCCCAAAGGCAGGGATATTTCTAGGATTGTGAATTTTGGGGGTGTCGACCTCAAATTGGGGGTGTCTGGAGCTAGTTAATATGCATTTTGTGTGCATACCATTGTCACATTACCAAATGTTGGGGGTGTCGACCTGAAATTGGGTGTGTTTTTTTTTTGGGGGGGGGTGTAAAAATATCCCTGCCCAAAGGCCTACAAGAAGATGACCATCTTAGGCAAAATAACCATGAAAATCAATGCATTATTCATGTGGCAGTTGAAAGATATCTTATGAGATCATTTGTTAGCAGACAATATATATAATATAAACTGAGAGATGACATTATTGACATAAAGACTAGGCCTGTCAAACACCTGGAAATTCAGTCACTATCGGTGTCTTGAATTCGATTCCACTGAACAGGTGGTTCACCTCCAGTCCAATGAATGTCTGCCTGACTCCACCTATGAAATGCAAACATGAAAATCAAAACTTGGATTTGTTTTCAAATTTTCAAATTCACTAAACTTCATATTCACGGAATCAATGAAATCAGCATTTACTGTACATTGTGGCATATATAAATGCCCCTTCAAAAACACAGTATTACTTGAAAAGAAATGAGAATCGACTTGAACTTTCAATAACCATGTTCACAAGCAATCAATATTACTTGGTTCGAATGCCAAGTTCAACGAAAGAAAACGTTTCGTCCTGCGACAGTGGGCAAAAACTCGGATCGGTGTTATCTAACATTCCAAAAACAAAGAACCACAGAAAAAGTGCAGAAAAATATTAAATACAAAGAAGTTTATCACTAATCTAAACTGAAAGATAAATAAATCATTTTTGGTGGCCAAAGGCATTCACATAGCCACGCCTACAATACTGCATATTTTCACCTAAATATGCGTATTGTGCAAACATATAAATGAAAATGCTAGCAATACACGATGGTAAAGTATAATAAATTTTGTACTGTTTGCTAGGCTTCATAGGAACCAATAGTTTACCTATTGTAAGTTTTATTTCCTTTTCTTGATTGATTGTGGTGCTATACAAATGAAGGTCGAATTTCTTTTCAGCCTTCCAGTCTAAGAGAATATCCTTTTTGGTTGAAAATAGCACGCAAAATTGGTTCTTGATTTTCAGAAGCCAAATGGGATGCCTTGGCGTCTTCAGGTATGTCCCAACCTGAAACACAAGCATAAGAAAATGGTTCAACGCATTAAGCAACTATCAAGGCAAGGGGAGGGCCTTGGGGTAGCAATTGCTAAACACTGGGGCCAACTATTTGTTGATAGGCATGCAGTAGTAATAGTAGTAAGCAATGCACGCATGAGACTGAGGCAATGAGTGCCAGAATTTGGGGTGGCCCAAAAAGACTAGCACATGCATCCTGCTTGGTACTATGATTCAATTTAATCTCTAATAAAGACTTGGAAAAAACAAAGCTTCAAAGTAAATACAGCAGCACTTGGCTTGAAGAAACTATCCTCATGTCACACTATCACATTGCCTACCCCTAGAATGAGTCTGGTTCATACATTACTACATCTGAACTATTAGCCCACTAAACTAACAGCCTGATGTTTGACCCGGTTAGAATCACGGATATTAACAATGACTCAAGGCCAGGACCAGGACCAGGACCAGGACCAAGGACTTTAAACCTGTCCTTAAGGAGTCCTTAAAACCATGGAGACTCAACCCTCAAAGCCAGGACCAGGACCAAGGTTCAACCCTCAAGGCCAGGACCAGGACCAAGGACTTTAAACCTGTCCTTAAGGAGTCCTTAAGGCCAGGACCAAGGCCAAGGACTAACATCCCTGGTTAGTATTGCCGATAATATTAAGTAGATTTCAAGGAATTCTTCTGGAACCTCGGTAGATTTGTGGTAGCAATCGGAGATGGAAAGAAAACCGATATCTGAGCGAAATGGAATCCCTTTGCAGATCTTCGGCTCTTCATAACCACCTTTGGTTTCGGCGTAGTTGTTGAAAACGTTTGTAATTGCATGTCCCATTAGAAACAGATTGACCAACTCCTGCAACAAAACTGCAATATCATAATCAAATTAAGTCGATTTTTAATTAAATACCAACATATAACCAAAACAAACATCCCAAAATTATTTTGCAAATGACTCAATACTAATCCACGAAAAACTAAATGGTAGTGTTTCAATACAATGCCTCTGACTATACAATAGAAGGAGCTAAATAAATTGTCCATTACAAAACACTTAGGTCACTTAAACTACGGTAAATTTAATTAAACATCTTAAATTTGCTTATTCCCTTGACTAGAAGCCATATTGCTGAAGTGAGTTAAGGCTTTAAATAGTGAAATCCACAACCTCAACTAAATGTAACACAAATTGTGACAAACTACCTTCATATTCACATACTACAACACACAACTAAGTAAACCTAACACCAAAATGTTAATGGTTATAGACAAGAATACTAATAATAATAATAATTATGCACTTCTATAGCACCGGTTCTAATGCTTAAAGGGTATCAATCGATGGTACTTTAAATCCATCCGCAAAAGACCAGGTCATTCCAGAGATCAGTCAGAGATAAAGAGTAAGACCGACTAAAGTTAGATGTTGAAGCACGGTGAATATATTACCCATGGAGTAATGGTCTTTAATGTAAATAATTCTTGCTAAATAAAACCCAAACATTTGGTTTCACCTGAGAACAAGATCCATGATCATTGATCAATTTATTGTTTGGATCATCCATATCTTCATACACTCTATATGAGAAACACACATCAGCACTGTACATAGTACTAACAGGCTTTATATTATTATTATTATTATTATTATTATTATTATTATTATTATTATTATTATTATTATTATTATTATTATTATTATTATTATTATTACTATCATCATTATCATCATCATCATCATCATCATATTATTATTATTATTATTATTATAAACATACTGATTAATGTGGTAACTTGTTCAAACGAACTGCGTGAACACATTACAAAGTTACTACTGTATAGCGTCATTTCAAATGGCTCACCATTTTTCGTGGCATTTCGAATGCTCTAGAATAAAATTGAGGCAGAATATATTGACAATTCTAGTATTTGACTCAGCTAAGCTGGGACACACACAAAAATGTAGTTTTAATTTGTTTCATCACTCTTCTGAATTTTGCATATCAGCCTACTGTAGCATTGTCAAATGTCAAACAGGGTTTCAATTGTATAGTATTTTTGTGGTCTATGAAACTTGAGATACAAGAAACCAGCTATCTCTAGACCCCTCTTATCTCTCAATCGATTTTGTAGTCATTTGACAGACAATGGATTTCTGAAAGAATTTGTTATTCAAATGGCTAACTTTTGAATGCTCTATAATAAAATTGAAGAATAACAATTCAGTACAGTTTGACTCAGCTAAGCTGGGGACACACTGTGGTTTTAATTTGTTTCATCACTCTTCTGAATTTTGCATATCAGCCTACTGTAGCATTGTCAAATGTCAAACAGGGTTGCAATTGTATAGTATTTTTGTGGTCTATAAAACTTGAGATACAAGACACCAGCTATCTTAAGACCACTCTTATCTCTCGATCGACTTTGTAGTCATTTGACAGAGAATAGATTTCTGAAAGACTTTGTACAGTAATAACTTGTGCGGAATAACCATGTTTTAAGTCTCTCCTTTTAAGTCTCTCCTTATATGCACTACACTACTTTATCTCTGAGAGATCTCCAAAACTGAGGCAACGTCCATAAATTTTAGATGTTGTTAAAAATATGCAATAAATATTACTACATTGCTAGCCAAAATCTTATTCAGAAAAGCATTTAGGCAATGCTGTTACAAAAGTTTGTTCACAACATACAAAGTCAAGCAATAGAAACGAATGCTTACTTTTTGGCTGTGCGAGACAGGATAGTGCAATACGCACTGAGAATTAAACCAGGACCCGAAACACGTTTGAACTGCAAAAAAATAATTAGTAAATAAGTAAAAACAGAGTTTAGAGTGATTCAGTATATTCTGTCCTGTGCAAGAACCATTTCAGAAAGCTAAGAAGTTGCACTTTTTATGCACAGATGATCATTCATTGACCGCTTTAACTAACAAACAAAACTTTAAAAAAACTTATCTTATAATAATGCCTTCACTGCTCATGCATTGCTGCAAAAATCGAAGCTGTTTTTGATTTTAGATCAAGAGGGATGGAGGAAGAAAATAATCAGGTGGGGGTAGCCCCAACCACACACCACACTGCTTTTCTAAAAATAAAACACCCCAAAATGTAGTTTCAAGAGCCAGCAAACAATTTGATTCACTGTTTTCAGGTAAATAAGAAATAATGATGAAACTTTCACCTGGTCAATATTTAGCATCAAATAGTTTAAAAGATCATCGTAGTTGTCGAAAGAAACAACCATAACCTATAACAGAAGGTGCAAAGTCGATTCTACAGGGTGGTGCAAAAAAACTGAACTATATTAAATGCAAACCTAAATGTGACTAGTCCGGTTTTTTTGCACCACCCTGTATTGTACGCTGATATATATTTAATTAAAAGTAGAATTCAGAAACAAAATTAGAATCTCAATGAAATGAAAGATGATGATGATGATGAATCTATGAATGATGATGATGATGATGATGATGATGATGATGATGATGATGATGATGCTCTAAGACAAGTCCTCCTAACTTTTACACTACCCAGGGATGAGATGAATGAGGGGGCTTAATGTTGCCTTCCTAAAGACAATTTGGGGCAAACAACTTGTCTGAGGTCTCTATGCAAGTGATCGGGGTCAGATTCGAACCCGCTATTCTCTGACAGCATGGCAAGAATCATACCACTACTCCACCACACCCCCTTACTAATGTTAATCAAAGGGTAACAACTCAATAAGTGATGTAAAATTCTAAATCTATGAAAAAGTCAAAACATCTTCATAAGGTACTTGAGACGTTCGCAGAAACCTTTTCTGTTATGCCGTCAAAGCGAACTCCAGTCGGGTCCAGATGCGCTCTCTTTCCAAGGCTAATAATAGAAACCAATCATTGTAAATATTACGGTAGCCTTGCTTCACACACTATGGGGGCAGGGATATTTTCACAACCCCCCTAACACCCCCCAACACCCCCAATTTGAGACCGACACCCCTCAACACCCCCCCCCCCAATCTCAGCTATGGGACGACCTTTTTTTGCTTGTCAGGCTTTTTTTTGAGGTAACCCCCAGAATTTACTGACACCATCCCCCAAATTGATAATCCTAGAAGTAGCCCTGTATGGGTGACAAAGTAGCATATTACAAGGAAATAACACGAATTCCTGTGAACATAATCAAAAGCACCAAGATGTGCAGTAATATATAATTAGAGAATGGAAGAAAATGCTGTTTAAAATCATTATTGTTATGTTTTTCTAGAAGTTATTAACTACAAATATTTAAAACTTGTAATGACCATCACAAATATCCTTGCACGAATGGATGAGGTGAAAATTTTGGTTCTCAGCCATCTGACACCCCCCCCCCCCATCACTGGAGGATAGGCCCCATACTCGAGTCCGAGCATTGGCTCCCGGCGCTTATCTCCGGCCTGGGCAAACAGCGACGCAGGTGGCATAATCCATTAATCTGGGGTAGGTTGGGGTGGTTGGTAACTTAGCATAAAATAGTGAACATGTAAGTCATTATACTAAATGAAAATGAATAGAGATTATGAAATTACTAACGTAGTGACGACAGCCTTTCTGCGGTCGCCTGCCTGCCAAAAGATATCGGTCAGAGCAGAAACCAAAGCAAGTGTCTTATCTTCAATGCTCATCTGAAGGCTACAGCCAAGAAAACATCGGAACCTTTCTATATTTCTATGGTGAAGATAAAGTTAAACATATAGGTGACACTCATGGCAAAGTATTTCAGACTGAGTACTGGTAATCTGTGCTATGCAAAGCTTACATACAAATAAAATGCACACAAATAAAACACTGTTAATTGAGTCAAGAACTTAGTGAATAAAATCAGTTTCCATGCGATCGATTTCTTCGTGTGAAAAATAACATTGACCAAAGCAGGGGCGTAGCCAGGAATTTGGTCTTTCAGAGAAAATGCTGAGTCATAAGGCAAATGCTTACAGCTTCAAATCATAAACTATTATGAAAATAGTGTCAATCAACTTCTCTGCCATAAAAACACTGATCTTGTATAACCTTCGATTCAAAGATTTGGACTTTGCAGTAAACAGAAGATTCTTCAGAAGGAAGGATTGCACAACAGAAAAAATTCCACATGGTCCAATCTACACACGAAAAGATTTAGATAAAAATAATAAAAACTATTAAACATAAATTCAACGGATAAATTAACTGAAAACAAATGAGTGCAAAGAAGCCGATCACAAAGAAAAAAGTGTCAGTGTCACTTACTGTATCACTGAATCAATTAGTGAATCACTCAATGAATCAGTAGATGAGTGGATCAGTCTGTGAATCAGTATGTGAGTCAGATTGCAAATCAGTTAGTAAGTCAGTCAGTTAGTCAAGCAATTCAGTCAAATCATTAATCAATCATTTGGTGAATAAGACAGTGACAGACAGACAGACAGAGACAGACAGAAAGAGACAGACAGACAGACAGACAGACAAATAAGCCAACCTGCCTTTTTCTGAATGATTCCATATTGCAGCTTTTTACAATCTGAAAATGAGAATCCTTGAAACCTCCATTCATCCGAATACATTAAAGATGAACTTCCAAGCAAGAGATTTTTTAGATCCTGATCAATGCAAATTCAACAATGTTATATAACAGCCTATGGTGAACCAGCAACAACGCATTTCTGTTGGAACTTTTAAAAAGTTAGAAGATGTGCACTAGGAAACTCATTCTCTGCATATCACAAACTTACGATGATGCATTTTGAATTATACACTAAATGAAGGTCAGGTTAGGTCTCTTTGTCCCCCAGTTGTGCCCAGCTATTGACTTCTGGAGGCCAAAGACATGACCTTTCTTGACCCTGAGCTGTAACCTTCAAGCAGTGTCTAATTCATAATTGTCACATCATTATAAGTTTACGATATGCAGAGAATGAGTTCCCATTGCATATTGCAATGCTGCTTTATGAATTATGCACTGATTTAAGGCAACAGGTACCAAACATTAAATTCATTCTGTTTTAAGAACTCACCTTGGCTGCTTCCAGCTCCAAAGGCACTGGATCAAAATTGCGAACAGTTTGTGGTTCATTGAGTTCATCAAATTCACTTTTCAAAGATGAATCTTTCTGAAGTGGCTTAGTCTCTGAAGCTGACAGAAGTGAGTTGCATTTATTCTCAGTTTCTTTACATTTTACTTCAGATTTACCATCTACATTATTAGAAATTGTCTCGGGAATTTTCCCGTCATCGTAGAATCCTTTCTTTATAAGATCTAATTTCATAAGAAGAGTGGACTTTGGTTTGTCTTCATCCACTAATCTCTTCTCTTCTGAAAATGCACACTGTTTAGCTGGAAGTAAATCTCTCTCGCCTTCATGTGCATCTGTCATAACTTTCCTGTTTTCTTGATTTAAGTCGGGAAGAGCGGAAACAGTTTCATCTGTATTGCTCCTACGCGGTTCTGATGCTCTGATTTTCGTTGCAATGAAAATAGGCGGCAAAGCATTGTCTTTACATATCTGCCTAACTAACATATTTGCCGGACCCTGCTTCAAAGATAATTCACTAAAGCCATCTGTTTCATTCTCCAAATTTTTTGAACAGACCTTGTACTTGAATTCATCTGCTAAAACCTAAAAAGCAATTGATCTACATTAGTGCCACTATTAACAGTCATTCATGTTAAACAACATAACGGCAACTACGGTAGCACATGAGCAATTACTAATGGCATTTCATAACAACAACAACAACAGTCGAACCATGGATCTGAATGCTAATGCGTTCATAATTGTAAGATATACTATATTTTTAATTGTAAGGTGTGCAAGTAGTACTTGTATGATATGCCACCATATCCAGTTCATTATTATTATTATTATTATTATTATTATTATTATTAGTAGTAGTAGTAGTAGTAGTAGTAGTAGTAGTAGTAGTAGTAGTAGTAGTAGTAGTAGTAGTAGTAGTAGTAGTAGTAGTAGTAGTAGTAGTAGTAGTAGTAACAACGATACAGAAGGGAGTTCAAAATAAGCTGCAAAACATAACACAACTATCACAAGCTAAAAATCTAAAAGTTAAAAGAACAACATCAATAGTCATACAATTTAAATCACTTTAATTAAAACACTTACTGTAATTTAAAAAAGATTTGATGCCATACTGGCAGACAAATTTACCGCTTCTATCTTGGCATCTGAACTTTCATTCTGCTCTGGAACATGAAATTTATTTGGCGCCTCCTGCTTTTGAATTTTTGGGTCATTCCTCGTTCGTGTTTGCTCTTCCTTCCGACCGACGATTGGCTGACATTTTTCACCGGATGCCAAAATGTTGGCAGATCCACTTCCCGGCAAAGTCTCCGTGTCCTCGGTACTGTCTTCCAGAACCAGGTCATTCCGGGTGGCTTGAAAATCTGCTGCAACAAACAGTGCAATTGAAATCTGTAGCACATGTAGGCCTAAGTGGTGAAATAAAAATAATGTATGCAAATAGCAGTAGCAGTAATAGAAGCATAATAGTAATAGAAGTAATAAAGTAATAGAAGTAATAGCTGGTATTCCGGAATAAGAAGGCATATCAACATTTTCGGGTAGAAAGTTTCCGACAAACCAGAAAAAGCTAGTAAGGGAATTCCTCGCGTATTCACCTAGTATTCTCTTCGATAATGCTACCTACCCCACCCCAATATTCTAAAAGACATTTGGCAGATCCCACAACCGCAGTGGCGTTCCTAGGTGATGCGGGGGGTGCGGACCGCACCGGGTGACACCCAGTAGAGGGGTGACACCAAACTAAGAATTTTTTTGCTTGCCACTCACCAACGTTTTCATCTCCAGAAGGACGATAACCTTTATTTTGCTTGTCATCACATATCCGCACCGCACCGGGTGACACCAAGCCTAGGAACGCCACTGCACGACCGGTCCCAGCCAAAATATGGGGTCTGCCCGCCCACCCCGTGGCTACGCCAAAGAGTAGTAGTAGTAGTAGTAGTAGTAGTAGTAGTAGTAGTAGTAGTAGTAGTAGCAGTAGTAGTAGTAGTAGCCTAGTAGTAGCCTAGTAGTAGTAGTAGTAGTAGTAGTAGTAGTAGTAGTAAAGATATAATAAAGAATTTCAAAACTGGAAATTTTGACAAATTCTGACAATATTCTTAAAATTACTTACTTCTTCTAGAGGAATTTGCAGCTGACTTTACAAAATGATTCATATCAGGAAATTGCTCCAAAGTTGATCCACACGCTGTTGAAAAAAAATTGTTTCAAAATTTAATATAAATGGCTGGCGTCCTAAGCAACGGCGCCCTGGAAATGCACGCAAGTAAGTGAATATGTACTCGTCAACAGTAGGCAATAATTATCCACTTTCATGAGACAAACGTATCGATTGTTGGCTCTGCAGATCCATTGGCAAATATCAGGTCAACGTCAAAGATATCAGTGAGGGCGATCTTAAATGCTAGATACTTTGAAATATGCCTACTAGTCCGCTTTTAAATGGTGCTTTATGTCTATATACTAAACTGTGACTAGAATAATAATTATTATTATTATTGTGCACTTCTATAGCACCATTTATAATACTCAAGGGTATCAATCGATGGTACTTCAAATCCAGCTGCAAAAGACCAGGTCATTCCAGAGATCAGTCAGAGGGAAACAGCAAGACAGACTATGATTTTTAGATATAGATTATATTATACAGATACAGACTAATAGATATAGTTTTTGAAGTATTATAGTCACTGGATTTTGGGTTATGCAATTTTATAGAAAACTTTAATCAACAAAATATCTGTGAGATCCAGTTTGTCAAAATGGATGTACCATTACACATGGTGTAATACAATACACTATGCATAAAATTTGAGGAAAGGGTAAAACAGAGGATATGTTACAAGGCAAATACAGTATCCCGATAGCCTCTTCCACTCTTTGACTCTCTGGAGGAGGGGAAAATATTTAAAAGACGTTTAAATCTTAAACTATTTCGTGAGTAAACTTAAACTCTTCCGAGTTCTAAAGAGCCACGATGAACTTTGTTCAAAGTGAGATGTTTGTCAAACTTCATTAGAATAGCATTATTTGTCAAAGAAAGTTTTACAACTACAGACTTATATGCCATAGTGAATAGTACTTATAAGCTATGCTCTAAAGCAAACTTTTCAAGATAGAATTTCCGCGTTTTTTAAAAACACTTTGCGAAGGAGACTATGCATACAGGAAATCTCTAACAGGCACTGCATCAGCATTCTAGCCAAAGCAAAATGATTTCACAAAATATCATCAAATCATGGTAACAGTACACAATTCTTTCAATCACAAGGCAACTTCAACCAAAAAAACAACATATAAAACAACAGTAATTAACATAAGCTTTGAAGAATTAAGTCAAAACTATGTACAAAATGCCTTGAAAAACTTAATCCAGTTCGGGAAACAGCAAACAGCATACGTTTGGATCGCATATAAAATTCTTGGCACTTCAAAACCCAAACAGAAGTGAAAACTTTCAACATACAATCGCTTATAGTTTGAATACTCAGCATATGCTGGCATCTCGTTACTCAACGATTCATATAAATCAAGAGGTGTTACATAACAGCTTAATTACATTACATTACATTACAAACAATTCAAGTAATACAAGCAACACATGGCCATTAAAATGTCACAGCATCCATTGAAACAGTTCGTTAACACTCTGCCCAGCAGAATATAACTGCAATTTATAGATTATGTAGCAAACAATACCACAAAAATGTCATTAAAGCCAATAATTATGTACACACAATAATAAAAACAGTATGGCAATTCTCTGTCTTCACTAAAATCACTCATTTGGAAAGACTAAATGACACATCTCAAAGAAAGAAAGCATATATTTATTCTATGTAAGCTTCCTGCATGAAGTATTCATTTGCAAGCAGTGACGGCTCCACAAGCCCCCCTCCTGCTCCACATGCCCCCTCCTATTGAATGCCTGGACCCCCAGTGGCCCCATGTTGGGACCCTATGCTTACTACAACAAATGGTTGGTCCCCATGCTTAGAAGTTGCCACCCCAACGCCCTCCCCACTTGCTAAATCCTGGAGCCGCCACGGTTTGCAAGCAACACTTGCCAACCACTTTAACAAAGACAATAATAAATTCTCACCCCGGGCAACTTTCACCAATAAATCATAAAGACCTTCGCTTCACGCGCCCACCACACTGTCCTCCAAATTTAACCCCTTAACTGGGGACCCCGGATATATCCGTCCATTTTGCATTGAGTTACAGTTAAATACACAGTTAAGGGGTTAAAAGAAAATCTAACACATTCCGCGGAAAATGCAGCTTTTCGCTTACGTGGGAATGCACATACAAGAGCATTCTGGCATCCAAAATTGAATCAGAATTATATTAAAAGATGTGTCATTAGGCAACGTATAAGTAGACATCCTTATGCTCTTTTGATCTCTCCAGATATTCCTTATCGATAAGATATTCGATTATTTTCTGCAAATAAAATGTTAAACAGACCCATTAATTATCAGAAATAAAATCAGCTAAGGCAATCAAAACAACTTTAGGCAACAATTTCAGATTATCATGTATTTTAGGTAAAAACATCTATATTGTCACTTAATAATGCACTTGGTATCAGTGAGTTGTCACTCTAAATTAATATCTGCAATCATGCACTTGCAGTGGTGGCTCCACCAGGGGGCCAGAGGGGCCCGTGCCCCCTATTGAGTGCCTGGCCCCCCAGTGCTCCCTGTTGGGACCCTATACTTAATGCTACATACATTAAACAACAAATGGTTGGCCCCCCATGATTATAAGTTGCCACCCCAACGGCCCCCCCACTTGCCAAATCCTAGAGCCGCCACTGTGCACTTGTGATTACAATAAGTCTGAAACGTGAAGTTTGAATTCAGTACGTGCACCACTGGGTCTATCATGAACGGAAATCACACAAGCCTCCTACCATCCAAATCCTTAAAACATTAATCCTTGGTGAGAGATTTAGATTTGAAAACCACCACTTGATTCACAGGAACTGCTCAAAGCAGTGCATTTATTCAAATTCAGGATGAATACGTATTAACTTTGGCAGTCTATCATTATGCAGAAGGTGAGAGTTACAATCAGGGTGCGATTTGTAGGGGGGAAGGATAGATTTTCCCCCCACTGCCCAACTGCATCCCCCCTACTGCTGCATCCCCCCACCACTACATCCCCCACTGCTACACTTCCCCAACAACTACATCCCTCCAAGCTCGAAATATCCCCCCCCCCCACTGTTCCAGGTCACAGATCGCACCCTGGTTACAATAGCCTAAACGACACGATGTGATTGGATCAGTCAAATGAATGACAAATTAACAGAGGACCATGATGAATAAAATAATCGATGGCTTTCCATAAAATATATGGATTATGATCATCGATGAATGAGAGACCTTAATATGTGGAAATTGAGGCTTGAACCGTCTTTGGAGCATGCTCACGACTTCCGATAACAGTTGGTTATGTTTCAGCGTTTTTCTGGTCTTCATAACTCTTACAACTGCAGCCTAAACACAACAGAGATGAATCATCCAATTAACCCGTTAACTGGGCGCCCCGAGTAACGCTCGTCCATTTTACATTGAGTTACAAATAGTTGCCCAGTTAAGGGGTTAAAAAGCAAGACACATATTTCAACCAACCAGTGCCTCTTTTCAGTGGGAATGCATGGGAACGGCATTCCCACACATTTTTTGCCTGATTCGTTTATAAACCGATATGCAATAATGCGTGTCTTACTTACAATCGGTTCATTTTTCAGTGTGAACGCACAGGAACAACGTAAATTATAGTTCAAAAACAACGCGGTACATTGTATGTAAATATACCAAGTACCGTTATTCTATTAATAATCTAGGGTATACTTCTTACGACAAAACAGATGTGAAATGAGTTCCCAAACTTTTTTTCCTAGAAAAAAGCATGGCTAACAACCAAATAAAAACAGCAGAGAAGAGAAGCAGTCTAATCTCAAGCATTTAACAAAACCTTCACTAATGTATCTGAAGTACTGTCGGTTGATACCTTTGAGTATTAGCCCAAGCACTATAACAGGGCATAAAGGGCATATACAGGGTGGCACAAAAAAAATCGGACTATATTAAATGCAAATCTAAACGCGACTAGTCTGGTTTTTTTGTGCCACCCTGTAATTATATATTCTTGACTATGACTCAGAAGTCTGATCGCAAAAACACTGTTGCCTTTCGGTGATTCTTCCGTATCCTTAGAATAAAAGAACCACGTTCAGACCTGATGTAATCTTATTTAACAACACATGTTGCAAAGGTATCAATTGACAGTACTCCAGGTACACAAGCAAAGGTTCTACGTACTCAAACAACCTGAATTTCACCTGTTTCAAAATTATTTTATACCTGAATTTCACCTGTTTCAAAATTATTTTATACCTGAATTTCATAGCCACGTTCATTGTCTATGGCCAGATTAATCTTTTCTTCTTCTTTCTTAGCCTCTATGCGCAGCGGAACATTTGCATTTATTCGTACCTTTTTGCTGTCAAATGAAATTAGCATCAATTTAAAGCAAGAACAAGCTGAGATACTGCTCTAACTACAACACTGGTTTCATAATAATTATATAACTAAACAGGCTATTTAACATATAAAAATGATGACAAATATATAAAATTTTAAATATACTCATAGCATGTATATTTGCAAAGATTACCAACAATCTCGTAACAATGTCATGATAGAATTTTACAGTATTTATAAGGTGCTTCATAAATGAAGGCAATGGTTTGACTAGAAGATTTCCGAGCAGTAATGCTTCAGATTTAACGGGCAAAAATTACATTAAAATCTGCCGATCGCCGATTAAATTCATGAATTTCTTGAAGAAAGAATAGAGAAAACAAAACTGTAAACTGTTTACTGATTAAATTCCTTGTAAAGAGAAATCGTCGCAGAACTGGGAATGTCCTCGGATTCGTCTGGTGGAACCCCTTTTCCCAGCAACACCTTCAGCTTCATCAGAGACCGAACAACAAGCCCCAGGCTTCCCTACAGTTTTACCAAACCGTAATTTAAAATATTCACAACTTAACCCCTTAACTGGGTGCCTCGAGTAGCGCTCGTCCATTTTACATTGAGTTACAAATAGTTGCCCAGTTAAGGGGTTAAACTATAAAATCGTTCACAATTGCTGCAGTAACTCCAAATAAACTGCCTGGAAACACGAAAAGCAGCAAATATCTGACCACGTCCAACAACAAAGGACTTATTCAGAAGTAGCATCCACTAAACAGCATATGGTAGAAATTGCTTCCATGTTCATCTGATCAGACAATGTTGATATGTTATGATTGATACCCTTGAGTATTAGAAATGGTGCTATAGAAGTGCATAATTAATTATTATTATATGTTATGCTCTGTACATGCAGTTGAAAGCGAGAAATACCTATAAATATATAATATCAAAGCACCTCATCAATCTGAGTGTTATCTTGAAGCTGTTCGAATGTTCTCGTCGTGAGATTATTGAACTGAAGTAGTACCGCCATCTGGTAAGTTGAAACCTATCGGCAACAAATCAAAATTAATGTACCTCATCATTCAATAAACTTACCTACGTAGCACCTCCATTTAGATTACTTAAAGGCAATTTAGGATTAAAAGGTCGTTGTGGAAAGATATGGGTGCCATGGGTGGAAACTTAGACTTTCTATGACCAGCCATCAGAGAGACATGTACACTACATTGTACAGTGCTGCTCAAAAAATTGTGAACACACGTGGATTTCGAAGCAAAACGAAGTTTAAGGCTTGTTAAAACATTGCAATCACAACCAAGAACACCAATACTGTATGTTTTCATTAGTGATACTATTCTACGATTGATGTACAGAAGGCTATAAATATGCAAAATTCAGAAGACTGTTGAAACGAATTTTATTCACATTTTCTTGTGTCCCCATCTTCATTGCATCAAACCGTACTAGAATAATCAGTATATTCGGTCTCAATTGTATTCTTGAGCGTTCGAAATGCCACGAAAAATGGTCAACTATTTTTGCATATCTATAGCCTTCTGTACATCAATCGTAGAATAGTATCATTACTGAAAAAATACAGTAGAAAAAATACGTTTTGCTTCGAAATCCACGTGTGTTCACAATTTTTTGAGCAGTGTTAATGGCAGTAATCAAAGCTCGTAAACTGAAACTCAAAAAGAAGTTCCGGAACAATTCGTTACGGCGATTCTGGCAGAAAGCACTTACGGTAAACGTATATTTCTTTTTCTGGAAGTGGCCGACGAGATCGCCGCTCGACTGGGCATAATCCCAGATCAACTTCCGTCCGCTGTGCTGGGCTCCATAGAAGGCATTGAACCGCTGTATGCACAGATCAAGCTGAAAGAAAAACAGTCATAACTAAATCCTGACACATAAAGAGAAAACAAATTAATGTAACACACATGTTCAATAATAATCACAATAAAACAGACGCAGAGCACATACATACCGGTACTGTACTACATGGCATATCTGCGACCAAACTGTGCGTATCACAACACAGAAAAAGCTCATTTGGTTGGGTACTGACCCTTCCTAAGATGAGCAGTCAAGCAGGGTTCGAAACCAGGTAATGGATATTGCATATTTAACCCCTTAACCATGTATTTAACTGTAACTCAATGTAAAATGGACGGATATATCCGGGATCCCCAGTTTAGGGGTTAAGGCATATCCACAAACATGAAGTGGATATCACTGCTGTCTGCAAATCACATTAGGCTGGTGATCAGTGCATTATTTTCAAGGCAATACATATAAACTGAACATCTGTGCTTACTTTCCACAGTTTATCATCCTTGTTTTGAAAACTTCATCCTTTCAATCATAATTATTGTAAGATGCTTTTTATTATTAGGAAACATCACCAATACAATGATGATCCAAATCAGAAAACATATTGGCCATTAGTAAGTAAGCAATAAGTAAGTAACAGCGTTCTTATATAGCGCCTCTTCAGTCTTAATATATAAAAAACCACTCTGAAGCGCTCTAGTACTAGTGCCACATTACATTACATTACATTAAATTAGTTAACTTGTGAATACCTAACAAGAACAATCTCATTAGTAAGGCTATGAACTCTGATTGGTCGGTGGCTCATCTAAGGAAATCAGAAGCGAAAATGGCCAACACGTAAGACTGTGTGTGATTGGTTCACCTCTGTTGGTGTTGCAAAGTTTCCACACTGTGACCACGACCAATGGGCTATGGCCAGAACCTGAATGCTGAATTCAACTGTAAATGCAAGCAGCAATAAGTGACTTCAAAGCTATCATGAATCAATATGATATCTACCACATAGAATCCATTATGTTAAGTGAAACCTCTATCAAAAAAGGCAGTGAATGGGTCTGCACAGTTACATAATCCATTTTATGCTGCATGAAATCATTTCTAACAGAACACATCGAATTTAACCCATACAATGAAAACAATTACTTCAAAATCAGCAGTTCTCGCGCTTTTCATGCGATTTTGGTATCTAATTAACTTTGCATACCACTAAATAACAAATAAATCAATTAGAAAAAATTAAATAATTAATTACTAAAATTAACAAGATAAGCACAGCAAATAATTACCAGGCACTTTTGCATTAATCTTTTCAAGATGAGCTCTAAATTGGTCATTCAGGCCTTTACTCAATTCAATATCGTTAAACATCTTCTCCATTTTTGCTGTATACGTGTTCCCAAATGCTTCCTTTGAACACAAATCATATGAAAACAATCTGGAAATGGCTGCTGACAAAGATACAATAAATACACTTAGAATCAGTGACCAAATGACATAAACTAGCACCGTGCATCAGAATAGCTTTTACTGTTGTTGGCAACATCGTGAATAACGTAATATGATATGCCACTTTGACCTCAATTCAAAACTTAAGACAGATGCTGAAGGCTTTCAGAAATCCCTTTACATTTCAATTACGTCAGATTTTCTACAGGACAATGCACATAAACCATGTTTAACTGCATCGTAAGTGCTTTGTTCCTCTAAAAGTAAGCATCAATATTGGGGTCAACAGTAAGATAAGCACTGGGTTTAGTAAGTAAGTAAGTAAGTTTAGCTTGACAGAAGATGAACTATAATATTATTGTGATCATGATCAGCATTGTTTCCACAATGGTACTTTTTTGTTTTACAAGACAGTGTCCAAACACCAGAAGCAAGTAGGTATGAGAGTGATCTTTCTCAAACAGAAAACATCCACGATCATTAGCTAGGAAATGTCTGTGTCAGAATAGTTGGGATCTGAATCCATCCGACCAGAAATTTTACGAAGCAGTGAAACAGTGGGGTCTACCCCGGTTAGAGACTATGCCATTTCTGAACAAGCACCATTCCAGGCATTGTTTTAAAAACACCATTGCCAAACAATGACATTAAAACGTTTAACTTGACTCATAGGCATCTGTCAATAGAGTTAAAACTCTAATGTGTTCTGTGAACAGTCCTATGTAAGATCTAAATTGGTTTGATCATATTTACCTCAGCACATTTGACGATGAAACTATAGCACTGTGGCAAATCGCAAATGTACCACTACTTGGCAAATTTAATTCTAACGATGAACAATTTTAAAATTTGATCAACACGTTTCAGGGTTATACACAAATATATTGCGACAAACAGTAAGACTTCACATACATCATCAAAGAAAGAGTACCTACAATAATTATGGCTGCTAGAATAGGCCGTCAAAACACCTTGTTCAATTTTTTTTGTCAGGTCACTTACCTTGAGCTTCAAAATCATACTCCGTTCAGCATCTTCAGAAACAGATAAATTGTTGATCAGACGTTTGGCCAACCTGAATGTATAGAATTTGCTAAACACATCCTTGTCCTGTATATATTGGAGCAGCAGAACCTAAGAATAAAACAAAATAAAATAAAATCATACTATTATTAAAAAAAGATACGGATTTCTCAGACCAAATACTTCAATTTCATTAACCCGAAGATTTCAATCCGACTCCAATAATTTTACCTTATTTGTCTGAGAAGGAATTTACTTGACAAAATGAATGCACAAGTGCTCATTGAATACATTCGCACAGTTTCTTGCTTATGCATTCGAAAGGCATACAATCTCAAAACTCCATATGTAGAAACACATATAGAAACACATATCTCACTCAGTCTTCAAAATGTAAACTCCAAACAAAATTAACCAGTTTATGTACCATAAATATAAAATAAGGTCGATCGCAGAAGGAAGATGATTAACAGAAGATAGAACTTCTTGGAAACATTTTGCGTCTAGCTATTGCCGCTAAAGAGTTGGCAGAGAGAAATATGATGATGATGATGATGATGATGATAATGATGATGATGAAGACAAACAGTAGCTTACAACGTGTTGGAGAACATCATCATGTTCGCCCTCTTCCACAAGTTTTGAGCTCTTTTTAAGAAGCAGATCGCTATAGCGCGCGAGCAGCTCGGATGTCTTGTTCTTGCTCTTTGCTTCCTCCGTCACCGAATTTTTGTTAATAAACGTTTCGCAAGCCTACGACCAATCGAATCATCACAGCTTCTATACTGCATTTCATTTTAATGTTTCACTGTCGAAAATAAATTTCAAAAGCAGTTAAATACATAATTCACCATTTGTTCAAACTACTGCAAAACCAAAATATCATTATTTTGTGCCAAATGGCATATTTCCTGCAAAACGCCTACACAAAACTGCCAGCAAATAAGCATGTGAGAGTTGCCCATGATGAAATTTGCTGAATAAAACACAAATATGAGATAGAGATAGACAGACAGACAGACAGACAGACAGACAGACAGAAGAGAGACAGACAGACAGAGGAGAGAGTGAGACAGAGACAGAGAGAGACAGACAGACAGACAGATGAATTTTACCTCATCCAATGCCTGAACAAAAAGTGACTCATTATTGAAAGCCCTCAAGACCATGTTCTTAAAAGTATGATTCACTTTCAGAAGTGCACGTGCATAAGTATGAGGTTCCTGACAAAACAACACACACAAATAAATAACATAATATATTTCACACTCCCGATAAAAAGAGTCAAATTAAATCCGATAAAATAGCTGCAGAAACTTTTCTGAAGACTTACACAGCATAGAAACCATTCATTTTTAAAAAATATGTTCATTCTTATGCTTTAATGATTGACCACATAGCTAGATATTTATGCAGCTGTACCACATGTTTGAAGCCATGCCAGTAGTTACCTCTATTACTTTTATAAGGCATTAACCCCTTTCCTCGATGCTTAAAACTGAGCTTACCGCTAGAGCAGTGTCTTTAACAGCATTGATGGCATGAAGTCCTCGTCTTGTTATGTGTTGCTGCAAGATCTCTTTCATTGGCGGTAAGCTGTTCTTTACCCGCCTAACGAGCTGGAACATTTTCCCAATATCTAAGAATGAAAGCATTGACCAACAGTCAGTTATTAACCCCTTAACCGTGTATTTAACTGTAACTCAATGTAAAATGAACGGATATATCCGGGATCGCCAGTTAAGGGGTTAACAAATCCTCAACCGTAGCTCCAGGCCCAAAGGCTGTGAATTATAATTGTCTGTGTACGGTTTGACTAGATTGATGAAAAAGGTTATAGAGTCCCTGCGTTCCTGCAATCAACCAATTGTTGCATGTTTCGATAATTGTGTGCAGCTGCTGTGTCAGGTATTAATACAGACAGACAGAAGTGGAGGGAACTCATTCAGACCCATCATCCAACCCAATAGGGAATGACAGAAGGAAAGAAAGAAGAAGAAGAAGAATATTTCTTCTACACACCATCGGTTCTTTCTCCGTCGAGTAGAACTTGAAACTCTTCGTAAAACCGTTGCAGATACGCAGAGATAAGAACCTCTTCGCACCCTGCGATCAAGACAACCAATGTAGACTCGTGGAACAGTCGTTCCGACCGGCTCTTCTCTTCAGAAAGGCGAGAGTCAGCCTTTGGAATTACAACCATTAACTAATCAAAAATCTCATAAGAATTCTATTCACCATACTAAACATACTGCATCAATAACAGCTTAATTCAATTTATTCATATACAGTGGATCCCACTTAATCGCATACCATGTAATTGCATAACCCGCATAATCGCATAGCAACATAAAAACCCGAACCAGTGTTTTGTGCGTACAGTTAATTATCAGACGTCCCGGCTATTCGCATAGTCCAGTTAATCGCATGAGCAAGGCTTGCACGGCACGTATGCAATTAGGCGGGTTTCACTGTACCGATATGCCCTCATATGCATCGAACAACACAGACAGCATAACGGATATCGATTCACATTAAAAATCCACTTTTAACTAGTGGAAAGCTGAAAATTTACATTCCAAAAACAATGAAACTTTCCACAACGCAAGGATTTTTTTGTCTCGAGCTTACCTTTGTGACGTAGTCGGTGACGCTGTGTCCCGTAAGAAATTGTGAGCTTTCCATCTGATAGTAGTTCTTCGTTTCTTCAAGAAAATGCTTCTCGAACTCGTTTTTATAAAAAGTCAGAATCCTTCCGCGGCTGCTCATCGAGTTTTCAATGCCGAGCTCAACTGAGAAAGATAATGTACATCGATTGAGGCAATAAGTACAACAAAACGCTATAAACTTTTGACATTCAAAACAATCGGACAGCACAACTCAAACAAAATCACGTTCATTTGCCAGCTAAAATTTTCTTATGTCAAATTGCAGGACCTATAAGAAAGAAAACTAACTAATTAAATAACTTCTATAGTGCCATTTCAGAAATGCGCTCCGCATCGGTTGATGGTCACTCCAAAGTAGAATCACAATCCCCTATTGTCAGATCAAATAAAAGAGACTGTCATACCATGACTGCCAGAGAAAATGCTAGTTTGTTTGTAATACTCAAACTCACTGGAGTCACCATTACTAACTGCAAAAATTGCACTTGCACTTCTGCCTAAGCCATGCCTGACTTATTCTTAACATAAAAAATAATCAGAAAAGGTCAAAATTATATAAACATGAAGCCCAAGAACCACTGCAAGCATGAATGCTTCTAACACAGTCATCACAGACTACACAATTCTTGATAAACCATCAGTTTTAAACCTTTACTACTGCGCATATTTAAAATTGCGAAGCTTAACTGATATTTTCTTTTCTGAACTAAACTATTCAATTTTAGGCCAATAATCTGTTTCCCTGCACGAAAGACCATTCACAATCAACAACAATCAACAATCAACAATCAGTGACAGTTGAAACAGTAAACGGATTCAAAGGCTATCTCGATAAACTATGTTATTGAATGCAGATGGTTACATCAGTGGTTTTCACACAGGCTTACTTAGCCTCCTAAACCACTTAAAATCACATTATCATTATTATAATCAACAAGCGTGTAGGGTTGCACGTGCTCACTAGGCTAAATCAAACAAAGAGCAGCAAAAGCTCATTAAAAACTCAAAAAAAGATGACAAAATGCAGAAAAGTGTATTCACTGGGCTCACCGTAAGATTGTACAATACACTGGATGTATTTAGATTCAGCGGACTTTCCATTTCGTTCATTTTCTATAAGTTTCAGCACAGCCTTTCTAACCGACAAAAGCAGTCGCCCGAGGAAATGCTGACGCCACGACACCAACAGAAGCTACAGATAAAAACAACAGTCCGAATGCCATGTTTATTAAAATAAATCCATAGTCTTGTATAATGGTATGCGATTTCCCAAACCGAGGAAATCCAGAAAATACAGACCAAAATAACGAATTTTCACACACAATAGCTTCAGTCTTATTATTGAGATCAGATGTGTGATAACCGAGGCAAACTACTTACTGAATAGATTTCGTAGACCTTTTTGTTGCCATCCTCCATTTCTCTGCGTACCCAGTGACGATTGAGGTACAGGAAAATGTTATGAATAACCTGGCTGGAAAATGTATAAAATTTCCAGTTATGTGAATAGAATTCCAGCACGTCGTCTCCGCTTTTGTCAGAACCTTCCTGCAAGAAAAAAACAAGAATAGTTGTTCATCTAAGAGGAAACAGACTGATTCTGCTCGAGTTAAACGCCAACAAATCTTCAAAATTCAAATCCAATGCAACAACCCTCTTCTTTGGAATTCGTTGCCAGACACAGTGACATCTGCTACCTCCTTTGAATGGTTCTCAGTTGCACTGAAGACATATCTATTTAACATTTCATTGCAATTTATGTAAAGTGCTCTTGCTTTTGGCGTCAAGCTATGTTATAGCACTATAAAAATTGTCGAGATAATAATAATAATAATATAATAATAATAAAAGCTAAACAAAAATAATCAAAGCGTAGAAAAAAAGACGATAACGTAATCAAACCTTTGATCTATCCGACAGATGTCTTTCCAGAAAGTCTGTGAGCTTATCGTAAAGCTGTTGACCAAGAAACTCCGTTGACCTCAATTCCCGCTGTCGGTAGTTTTCGGAAGCCATCGTAACAGAACTGCTTGTACAATACTGATAGACCAAGCTATTCAATAAGTCAAGATAACAGAACACGATCGATGATTCAAGAGCAAGATCTTAAATGTGATATCATCATATTGTACTAACAGGCCTTTTTAAAATATGCTGCATTCTTGCAACGCAGGATTCATAAGCCATTGATCTACAGAAGAGTAGTTTGCCATTGCTTTGTCTAGACCCGTGTTTTACCTCCACAGCTTTGTGCCGCTACTCAAAGCAATGGCAGTAAAACCATATATTGCAAACTGCAGTTCTAAATTATGCCACCAAAGTCAAAATGCAATAAGGGTCCATCCATATAGTACGTATGCACTTAGGGGGTTGGATTTTGGAGATCTTGCATATGTGTGGTGCGTGCAAAGGGGGGGGGGTGAAAATAAGCCTTTCTTTGCATACGTACTATATGGATGAGCCCTGAATCAGTCTTCGCAAGTACAAACCGCAACAGTGAACCAATTATTTTAACCTACATGATGCCAAAGGATACTTATAAAGGTCTAGATAAATCTTTTTGGTCATAGGTCTGTGCTGCAATATTAGGGCCATTCCAACCTGCAGACTTTCCCATGCCTTGTCTGGACTCATGTTGCCCTTCAGAGCATGCTGCTGAGAAAAAGAATGAGGCTCCTGTCGTGAAGACATTGTCCTGTTAAAAACAAAGCATATCTTTATAGATCATCAAACCAGGATCTACTAATATGTTTGTCCCGGTACGTGCTAATGTTTATATAATATATAATATAATATAACAAGGTTTAAAGTGGTTCAGTAGGGACTGCCCTGTGTGTTTCCAGATGTCCAAAGTAGGACAATAGTATTTTGTATCTGGATTAATAAGCATCATTTACCTATAAAACTTGAGTCTGCGGTATCTGAACAGGCCTGTGAACTCATATAATCAATTAATTCGGGTTAGCAAATAATGTTTTGTGCAAGTGTGTTTGCGCGTGTAGGTCTAAGTTGTAAAGCCAAACTAAACATGCACAAAATGTCTTCAAAACAAACCATCGAGTAATTATCCAGTGCACAAAAGTATGATCACTAAATGGCAGCCGATATAACTTTAGTTGTGAGAATATATCTTACAGAGAAAAGTAAAAAACTTAAACTTGTTCTAATCGATCACATCGCATCTACTAAAAGCGAAACCGGAATTTACCGCATCGTACCCCGTGCGATGTGTCTGATTGTAGTAGGAAATTTTACTTATTAAATTGCACTAGGGAGTCTATAAGAATGATTGCTGCACCCTATCCGTTTATTTAACCTAAATCCGGAAATTAAAGTCATCTTTAATTTTTTGCAAGACAGCATTCAGCATTGCTGACCAGGATGCAATGAAATACTTTTAGTCTTTGCACAAGATTGAAATCTATGCATACAATACATCACTGCATACCATCGATTGATACCCTTGGGTATTAGAAATGGTTTTGTAGAAGTGCATAATTTATTTTTTATTATTATCATTGGAATTCGGACTAGAAATAATTTTGAAAACCGCAACATGATTCATGAGGCGGGTTTTCTTCGAATTCCAATTAATGCATCACTATCATTAAGTGTCTAACGGTAGAGGTAATATTATTAAACAATCTTGTTAGTTATTACTTTAATGACTGACTTATTGTTCCGAATTTATACAAAAAAATGCCAAGAACAGTTAAATGCCCCTCAACAATTACATATTGGTAAACCGGATGTTGATAAAAGTGAAAGTAGCGAAATATATTTTGTACGAATGTAAATAAAGGCTTTTATTTTAATAAATTAATCAATCCATCAGCAGTTTATTTATTTATTTGGAGTACGAGTGCTTTATTTATTTTGGGTTTGGTATTTAATAATAATGATAATAATTTATGTTTAAATCTGGTGTGATGCCATAGACATTAGAACGTGCTGATTGATTTCCACTCTGGTCAATGCTCCTGTTTTAGATTGACAGAGTTGTGTAGCCATGGACGTAGATGATGTGGGAACAGGCGAAAGACCTGCAGATAGAAAAACTACAAGAACAAGATCGCAACAAGCAGTTAGGTAAAAACCACAGGATTTATGTATGATGCCAGCACACTGCAACTTTGATAACTTTAACCCCTTTACTGGCCATTTATTTGTAACATAGTGTAAAATGGATGCATATATGAGTCATGGATGGTAAAGGGGTTAATAACTTTTTGTTGCCACAGTTTAAGCTAGGCATAGATGATGAAATGTTACACACTGCATCTTATCTTATTGTCTTATAGCTTTGAAAATTTAAACTATATGTCTCTGGCTTGGGAATTGTGATGGTTTATTTACTTACTGTACATATATATTTATGCTGATGATTATATATCGGTAATTTGTCGCTGAGGAAGGAATGTGATGAAAAATCTAAAGAAGTTATTTTTGTTTGGGAAGCGATGAACATCATTTTTGCGTTATTTGAGCCATTTGTGTTCAAAGCTAAACTATCTTTGTTCTGTTTGTGTATGAGTTATTTTTGGAATGATTGCAATATTAAATGCTATATGCCATTGGATGGCAGTTCGTAAACTGATGTCTGTAGTTCTCATAGAAAGATTGTTCATGCTTGTAATCACCACTTTCTTTTTAAAAGTGGTGGTCAGTGAAAAGCGTGATGTATGAAATAAGTTTCTAATGTCAGTGCATGTGACAGCCATTGTGGCATTTAGAAGGAAACCAAATACGGGTTCAGCGCTGAATGCTGAATACGAGTAATGCGTCAACACTATCGTGGACCACACGAGTACCGGGTATTTATTATGGCTTGGATTGGAATTTTTCTGGCTTGGCATTTTTCAACGGTGAGTTTGGCCGTGTTCTTATTTGTTAAAGGCGAATGAAGACGGGAGTTGCTCACTTCTTTGGAGTCGCAGAGAGCGGTGAAGTTGATCAATTGATGCACGAAAAATGGGAAAATCGTTCGGGGTATCTTATGGCAACTAATGGGCTATTTGGACACACGGTTAGCCAGACATCCAGGCATCACCAACAAGTCGTGGCAGTAAACAAGAGAACAGAACAAAGCAATGCACTGGAACTAAGACCTTTTTCGGATGAAGTTGATTTTTCCAGGTAGTTTCCTAAGCTTTTTGATAATTTCTACTTTTATATTAATTTTTGTTTTATTGAACTTGTGTTTTCACCACCTTTATTTGCTTCATTCATTTGTTGATGCCACTTTCAGAATCAGAGTTTTGATGGGCAATCTGTATTTTACTAGATATTCCAATGCATCTGTCCCAAATGACATCGAATTTGGCCATCGTAAAGTTGGGACACAAAATAAAATACTATCCCTTGACGGCCAAATTGCGCGGTGTCAAGTTCTGATGTGATCATGTTCACTCAATGTCATCTAATACAAATGGTACCTTGAAAGCAAAATTAAATGGATTGTGCTGTCTTAGTAAGATTCCTGCATATTGCTTTCACATTAGGGAGTTTGGTAGAGTGGTAGGATGTTTACCATGCAGCTGGAGGTACAGGGTTCGAATCTTACCCTAGCCACTGTGTAGAGACCTCGGGCAAGTTGTTCATCCCTGATTGCCTCATACTTACGAAATCTTCTTCACTTTGTGAATGATTTACCGGTAATATGAATTAACAGCCATATGCTATAATAATGTATTACCTAGGGCAATTTTTTAATGGTAGTTCTCTTGCAATTTCTTTTTACTGTTTGTTAGTTTCTTGTTTCGTAATATTGAATTTTCGTCACGACGTGCCTGTCATGTTTGAAACAAATGTTTAAGATGCGATGGTTGCCAAGGCAAACGGGCGCTGAGAGGTGGACTAGATGCTCGTACAGCGCAACCAACTGTTTTTGAAATGACAGCACATGGAATGAGACGTCTTACGGTGCTATATTATTTATCTTTTATTATTTATATCGCCTTGATTGTTTATGTTATTGTCGGTGTTATCAAGCAAGGGTCCATCCATATAGTACATGTGCACTGAGGGATGAGAGGCTGGATTAGGTGATTCTGCCTATGTACCGTGTGCAAATGGGGGGGGAGGTTGAATATGTGCCTTTTTTGCATATGTACTATATGGATGAGCCCCAAATTTGTATCTGTGAGGAAGTAAGCACATTTGGAAAGTGTGTATTTGTGATAATACAGAAATAATGCTCAGAGGTTCTGAAAGCCAAGCTTACCAGTAATTTTGCACACTTGAGGCACTTACAAGTGCTTTATCTTTACTGAGCAGTGAAGAATTTTTCTGGTAACCATCAAGACTTTGGATATGGATGTTAGAATGAGACTATCCTTATTACTCTTCTAGTCTGAACAGGAATTGAATTGATCTCTTAGAGTGTCAAATTTTATGCCAGATTTTTTAGCATATTTGTAAGTGTGTCTGTAGCTGAATTATTTTCTATTCCAGCGTCGAAAACCAGCGGCCAAGTTATCGCCGTGTCGACGTAGTTTTTCGCCATTTTGTACTGTAAGTAAAGCCATCCAGAATTTAGAATCTGACTTAACATTTTGATGGCTGTCTTTACCATCAGAGCCTCACTTTATGAATGAAATAGAAGCCAGAAAATAGATTTTTGAATGACCTTCTTACACAGGGAAGATTGTCTTATACCTAGACAAATGTTTACTGATAGTCATAATCGTATGCACTAATACATTGGTTGACATAATAGGCTGAATAAAGACAATGCCTATTGCTGTTTTTAGCTTTTTTTTTTGTTATAAAACTGGCATGCATCTTAAATATCCACTGTTTATATTTGCTTTAAAAATAAAGACATTTTATGTCAAATAGACATGGATGGGTGTATGTCTTTTGAAATATGTGTTTTTTTTTTCTTGTTGAGGATTGCTTCTTGGTGTACTTTTTGTTCAGAAAAATTTGGCTTACCCTGGTGATCCAAAACTGATGGACGATTTCTTTGAGTATCCATCAGGACCATCACCTCCTCCTGCTTACAGAAAGACATATCCTGTCAGTGCACCTTATGATGAACCAGATGCTGGCAAGAAGGCATCTAGGTATGCCTAGAAGTAGCAATCTGCACTTTGCAGACTATAATATATCAATTACTTTAATTAAATGCCGGACTCTTGGCCGGACATATGTGTGCGTGCGTGTGTGTGTCTGTGTGCATGTGTGTGTGTGTTTATTCAGTCATCCTGGATATAAATTAATTAATGGATTTATTTGGTATACTTTTCCAAAACAACTAATTGAACGTAGTTTGATAGTTGAGAGGCCTATTAATACCGGTAACACTAGGAATCTATTTCTTAAGCTGGGTCTTGTATTTTCATGTTGGAGATCAGGGATATTTTTACACCCCTAACACTCCTCCAACACCCCCAAATTGAGACCGACACCCCTCAACACCCCCGAATTTCAGCTATGCGATGAACTTTTTTTGCTTGTCAGACTTTTTTTGGCAGGGACCCCAGAATTTACCGAACCCCCCCCCACCCCAAATTGATAATCCTAGAAATAACCCTGTTGGAGATGCTGACAGATTTCATAATGTTCTATCGGTCAGTCAAACTAGAGTGTCTTCTCTTTAAGGAACGTCGTTGGACCCTTCGTCATAAGGAAACCTGCCGAAGTCGATGATGTCGACGGAACGTTACACCGGGGCGAGGACGAGACCGACGGTGTTCTTCGCGGTCTCAAGAGAATATCGTCCGATTTTTTTGAGCAGCTTTCTGACAACATGAACAGGAGTCAGATCGGGATCGGTTTCGTCGAAAACTGTCTTGAGTTTGAATACAGTCGTCGTCGTCAAGACCCCGGTGTTCGCAAACAGTTGGACGACTTAGCGGCCAATGAACACCGGTCAGTGTATCTTTGATTTTGATTCCTCGCTCAACGGTGTAAGATATAGACTTCTATGGTGCCAGGGTAATCACCAGTTGGCATGTAATCGTACTGTATTACTGCTTTATTGTGATATTTGATGTGCAGTAATAACAGTGAAAGCGCTTCTGAAGAGCCGCTATGCAAATATTCTGTTACGTTACTTTACATAGCACTGCACTACATTACATTGCATTACAGTACAATACAAGAAAGTGTTATATTATTTCACGTTATGTTATGAGACAGTCGTTAACCCCTTTACAGTGGGGCCACTCTTTGATGTGATCATAATTATCTTTCCCACATTTTAATTGCTTTATTGAGAATATTTGTTGTTTTAGGCCATTTTTTACCTTCTGGGTGACATTTGTTCAGATAGTGATCTTCACAATTGCCGTTGCCGTCTATGGATTGGCTCCGATTGGAGTTTCGGAAACTCAGATAGAAGCAGAGGTAATCTGCTGACATCGTTGGTGTTTGTCCGCGTTTCTTCGTTTTCATTTAGACTCTTAATTCAAATGTCGACGGTGTTATTTCAGACTGCATTTCTTTCATGCATGTCCCTTGCATATAGACTGTTAAGCTCACACATGTACACACTCAAACACACATGTAAACATGGGCACCCAAAGAAATTTTTCCAGGAGGGGGCAAAACACATTTTAACACAATAGCCACAATTAATATTTTAGCAAGGTTTTCAAATTTCATTGGGAAATATTGGTACTTGCATTTTCCGGGCGGCCAAGTGCCCCCTCTTGCCCTAATGTGCGGGTGCCCATGCATGTAAACACACACACACACAGACAGACAGACAGAGGCTCTTACTTCTCCCTCATGTTGGAGAGGAATTTCTCTGTTGAGTTAATTTTTCTGTGTTTTTTCACCATTTGCTGTTTTACTGCCTCAGACCATATGGTTGGTTTGATTAAATGCTGTAGAATAGTGTTTTTTGCAGTAACTGCCACTAAGCCATGTGATAAGTCGTCCTATGACATAATGTACTCTAGTTGCTTCATTCTGCATATTGGTAAAGATGATTGTTTTAGATTTTGAAACATAGTCTTTCAATCGAACGGGTCCATTATACAGAACCAGACAACCTATGGATTGGACCAAGACAGGTAAGAACTCTATGCAACCCTTCCTTTTGGTCTGTGAAAATTTTTAGTGTTATCTGGTTTTATAAAACTGTGCTATAATTTAAATGAATTTATTTATTTAAGCGAACTCTGCTTTCTCGGGTTCTCGGCCGATGCTCTGGAATTCCGGTTGTCCGGCCGGCAGGGATATTTTTACACCCCCCCCTAACAGCCCCCCAATTTGAGGTCGACACCCCACCCCAAATTTGGTAATGTGACAATGGTATGCATACAGAATGCATACTAATTAGCTCCAGACAACCCCCCCCTCCAATTTGAGGTCGACACCCCCCAAATTCACAATCCTAGAAATATCCCTGCCGGCCGGATGTCCGGGATCTTATACTGGCTCGTGCGAGACTGTGATTTGGCGTGCCATCGGCCGGTGCTTCTGTGCATTATGAAACGGCGCTATAGAAGTTCAAGATTACATTCTATGGAATTCTGGCCGCCGTTGGATTCTGTACGTTTGCAGGCAGATTTGATTCACCTCGGCGCCAGGTACTCGCCGTGCATGAGACGCGATGCCAACGTCGAGCAGGCGGTGGCCGACGATCGGCTGAAAGAGAGTCAGACAGCGTGCTGCGTCCGAAACGACGGGTCCGGCTGCGTTCAGTCTCACGAGCGCCTCTGCTCTGTACGTTTTCTCGGGCTTTACTTTACTTTACCAGCTACTTTTCATTAGTTGGTGTTTTTTTTGACTGTGGCCCCCTGACATCGAGAACACTCATCTACAATATAATTGACGGTAAACCAATTTGAACAGCCCGTTAACTTAGCTGTGAGGTCTCTATGTTGCTGTAAGGTCTCTATGTTGCTGTAAGGTCTCTATGTTGCTGTAAGGTCTCTATGTTGCTGTAAGGTCTCTATGTTTCTTGATCTGAAAGGTTTAGAATTCCACTTTTTCTTTCTTTCTTTAATTGAGTTCTTTTATTTTGGATTGAATTTCAAAAGTTTTAAAGTCCCTACCTTTGAAATCAGATCAAAATGCATTCTTGTTAGACATGAATTTGAAGTTTTATTTTGTTACTTTTAGCAAACCCTATCTATGTGGCTAAAGTGGGGAGTTAAAAATGTGACTGGACCAGGAGGTCGAACATCAGGGTCTGTCTGTGGACAAGATCCAATGTTAGTAATAACACAGATAAAATAGTTTATTATTTTTCAATATATTATCTTTACTATTATAATTATTAGAATCATTTCTGTCTTTGAATCCACTAATGAATTAAGCTTGTATAGTAGAATCAGAAGGCACCGAATTAAAATTTGACAGAAGTTGACTGTATTCCAATGCAAAATAAAGAATCGTTTTTAGAAATTAGTTGTGAAATTCTTGATGCAATGAATGTGGCAGCACTTTTGGTTTTATCTTATGGCTGTGTTACTGTGCTTCATAAATTGATGATGATGATGATGATGATGATGATAATAATAATAATAATAAATAATAATAATAATAATAATAATAATAATATGATGATGATAATGATGATAAATAATAATAATAATAATAATAATAATAATAATAATAATAATAATAATAATAATAATAATAATAATAATAATAATAATAATAATGTTTGTTGACTTCTTCTGCTGTTTCCCTATTCTGTTTAGCCTGTACTGTATCGTGCATATAACGAAAGACTGAGTATTACCTTTAATGCCTTTATTACCTCTTGATATTAAATAGTTTATTGATGGTATTTGTTGACTTCAGGCATTGCACGAATCCATTTTCACTGCCTCCTTTTGTGTGGCCAGATGATATTTCCAAGTGGCCGGTAAGTTCAACGCTTTTGTTTATCAAAATATCATGGTCTTAAAACATTCCTAGGGGAGAAATTATCTCTTATTATAATGCAAAAAAGAGTACCGGTAATGTAAAGTAAAGAGTAATTTTTATCTGTTGCATGTTTTTTGTATACTGTGCAATGGACATGTACTGTATCTCATTTGTAAGATTTCAAAAATTTTTCTTTTAAAATATTAGTGGACAATTAAAAGGATTTTCTTTTGTCATTTATGTGACATTTTCACATTTAGTATGTTCAGTCTTTCATTGATCTGCAAGATAGAACAGGTCAGGTCTTCGTACTCCAGCTGTGTCCAGCTATTGACTTCTCCGTGACATCTCTCCAAAGTTCTCTGTGCTTTGCTATTTCTTCCAAAGTCATTCGGTGTCTTCCATCAGTTTTTCCATTGAAATTCAGCCCTGCCATGTGCAGATCCTCTTCCAATCCATCCACCCAAGATAGAACACTAATCAGGAAATGAAAACCGCAGATTAAGTCAACATATCTGGATTATTGGGGCATTGAAATGTCTTTTATTGATTTTTTTTCTGTTGGCTTCTCATCTATTTTCATTAAACTATTGAATAAATGTAATGTAACAAAATATTTGTATAGCGCCCCTTCTGAAAAATCACTCAGAAGCGCTCCCACAGCAAATTACTGCACATTGACAAAGAGATATATATGAATGTATGAAATTTTTTCATTACAGTGCTTTCCATCTGCAATATCTGTCCTGTGACATTGTTGAGCAGTAGTGTATATATGTGGGATAATTGCAGTTATGTTTATCTCCAGCATATTCCTGCGATTGTGCCTGTTTGCAGATATGCAAAAACTCGTCCAACTCGTCGTCCTCATCGGAATTGAAAGTTGAAAGGGATAAGCACATGAACTGCCAGATTCTCGGTCGTCCATGTTGCGTCGGAATTCAGGGACAGTGCATCATCACGACGCGAGAATTCTGCGAATTCCGTCGCGGTTATTTCCACGACGAGGCGACGCTGTGCTCCCAGGTAAGTAGCAAAAAGTAAGTAAGTAAAATCTCGTGGATTTATATGGTGCTTTCGAAAGTAGCACAGCAGTAGCTGTCGTCGTCGTCGTCGTCGTGGTTTTGCGAGGAATCGGATATTGTAGCTATCTTGCTCTTTCTGCTTCAAGACAGACAGACAGACCAGTCTGATGATGCCTTTGCTGTGACATTTTTATCTCACGGTCAAACAATTTAGACAGAAGTCGTTTGACCTACTGCTGTGGTAACCCAAACTTTATCGATGCGGGGCCCGCTTCCCAAGTCCAGATTTTCCCAAGGTTTCCCTTGTCAAATTTGAGTAAGTGCGCTTTGCGAAATAGCACTTTTGGAGTAATACCGGGTAATTGGTACCAAAACACCCAAAAATATTGAAAAGCAAAAAAGGAAACTAGCATTTTGTGGGTAATAATTAATCGGTACCAAAAGTCCCAAAAGTCTTGACAAGCAAAAACCGGAAGATTATGATTAATCTGTAATAATTCACGAATAAGTCACATTTCCAGCAGAAATTCATTGTATTGCATATCGAGTGTTTTGATGATTTCTCTTTCTCTTTCTTTTCCTTTTTCAGATATCGTGCATGAATGAGATTTGTGGCATGGTTCCTTTCTATGATCCGGAGAAGCCAAATCAGTTCTATCGCCTGTGGACTTCACTATTTCTTCATGCGGGGTGGATTAAGTTTTTGCTGAATTTTTTTCAATATAAAGTTGGTTTAATTTTGTCTGCCTTAGATTCTACAAAATCATCGTGGGTTGACATTCTGGATTATGTTGCAAAAGTTAATTTGTCAGGAAGATTGTGATTTTTGAATTTCGATTGCACAATTGTGTAGACAAGACCTACCAATGTTCAGGGGCGTAGCGACGGGGGGTATAACGGTATATATACCCCCCCAAAAAAATCTGACTACCTTAAAATGTTTCATGTGTTTTTTAAAGATTTTCTAAGTTTTCAAAGATTGATACCCCCAGATCACATTATCCCCCCAAATCAAATTCCTAGCTATGCCCCTGCCAATGTTGCTGACCATCATATCACTAATTGTTTTGACAGATTAATGAGAGACTCCATCGGAGCTTAACTAATCTGTCAAAATAATTATAGCGATATTGTATGGTATTATATTGCACTGTATGTAATGTTATACATATTATCTGAGCTGCATCTTTCAAATACAAAGACATGGGTAATTTCGACTTGGAAGGACAACGAATTACGTGCTAGCTTGATTACCTGTGCGTGAATTTTATGACACTTCTGGTTTTATTTTTACAAATCTGGAAATTTTGTTGTCCATTTGTCAGGCTCTTTCAATTGCTGATATCAGTATGTCTTCAGTGGTTTATTATGCGTGACCTGGAGAAACTCGCTGGCTGGTTACGCATCGGTATTATATACATCATGAGTGGAATTGCCGGTAGTCTTGGAAGTGCGATATTTATTCCGTACCACGTGGAGGTATGCGCACGTTTCACTGTGCTTTGCATATTTTTTCATCATCATCATCATCATCATCAAGGCCATAATTTATTATTACAAGATCACCAACATAACAGAAATACATAATGATATAAGTTCAGCATCATAACAAAATACATGATGATGCAATGATTCATTCCAATCAGTAGATTTTAGTTTTTCAACAGTTTTCAAGATAGGGCTAAAGCTTTTTATTCTAAAATTAGTTTATTTTTTGAAAATGTGACGCGGCAGAACTAATCGTTCGCTTGCACGGTTTTCTGCGACAGGCTGGGCCGTCCGGATCTCAGTTTGGAATACTCGCGTGCGTCTTCGTCCAAGTCATTCTGAACTGGCAGATTTTTGAACACCCCTGCTGGAATCTGGGGAAGCTGGTGTTGATTCTGGTCGGCCTTTTCATCATCGGCCTCATGCCAATGGTCGACAACTGGGCTCACCTGTTCGGCTTCGTCGTCGGCCTTCTGCTGTCGTTTGCCCTGCTGCCGTACGTGAATTTCAAAATGGCGGACAGAAGGCGCAGGCTGGTTGGCATCGTCGTCTGCCTAGTCACTACAGTCGGCCTGTTCCTTCTGCTAGTTCTGCTTTTCTACGCGCTCCCCGTCTACAAATGTCCCAACTGCGAGTATTTCAACTGCATACCGTTCACGCCGACGTTCTGCAGAAGCATGGAAGTGAAGATCACGAGAAACGATGAATTTTAGGGACGTTTTGTTGTGCAAACTGGACATGTAATGCAATGCAATGTAGCATTTGTATAGCACCTCTTCTATTTCTACTCGGAGGCGCTCCTGGCATTGGAGTCGCGTGGTTTAAATCGTATTAACTTAGGTTCATTGTCTTTAACCGACAGCAGTGTTTTATACAGGCCTGTTAGGAGGGGAGATTTTCCCCCCAAAACCTCAAAATCCCCCCCCCCAAAAAATCTCAGGACTTACACAAATTTTGCATTGAACTGTGTCTTTTCTCCTCCAACCATGTCGATTCCCCTGCTGCCCTGGAGTCTGGATAAGACGCTGACCAATAGTGATTTGATTGAAATTTATCTGTAATTTGATTTATGAGATGAGCTTTTGTTTTGCAAAGATAATTATCTTGGTTTCTGATGCCTTTGTCAACATGTCATGTGATGGTATTACTTCATATCGTAGCTGCTGTGCAAAATTTCCTGTTTAATGCAGTCCTATGTAATGTTATGTTATGCCTGTGATTAGAGAGTGTAGAATGAAAATTTTATCAATGAATACATTACTAATAAGGTAAAAGTAATGAAGATATATATCATTGGCACAAAAGAGGCTAATAAGTTACAATATAGCTCAAAGTATGTACCTTAAATTACCTTACTACTGGTAATTCTGATCTACCATTTTCAAGCATAGCAGATATTTGAAATTTTAGAGATTTTGGTTAAATAAGTCATTTATAGATGGGACTTATCAGGAGGGTGTCAGCTATCTTGGTTGGCGTAGTCATCAGTTATCTGAGTTTTTTTTTCTGTACTTAAATTCCATTGCACCAGTAATCTGGCTGCAAAGCAGTCTGTATTAAATAAAGATCGAGTTCGATTTAAATGTGTTGCTGTAATGTTGATGGAGCAATTTATGATTTAAAGATGTAATTTATTTTATTTTTGTTCACTATTTTATATTGCTTGTTTGAACATAGCGTTTTGTTTTTTCTCTCTCACTATTTTCTGTTAGCTGCTCGTTTGAATATATAGTTTTTATTTAGCTAGTCTCGTGATAATGGTCATAGTATTTCCACTTTCAGTAAAGTAAGCTGTTGTCCCGAGTGCAGTGTTGAGTTAAGGGAAATCAGTGCCACTGTTGTGGTGTTATCACTCAAGGGTCCATCCATAGAGTACGTTCGTACACTGATGGTTGAGGGGATTGGATTTACGAGATTTTTGGTATGGACGATGTGCAAACGGGGGGTCAAATATATGCCTTTTTGCATGTGTACTATATGGATGAGCCCCAACCTGTTATATATATATGTATATGCATATATATATATAACTAAATGCTATTGGTGATGTCAGGTAGTATTGCTTTTACTTTAAGTGTATTGCTGTACTTATGAACCATGAGTTGTGGTTTTGAGAGCCGTGTTGATGGGAGTCTTGAGATATGAATCTAGATGTGGGATCTGCATCAATGTTCTCTGAAGAGTTGTATACATTGAACTGTCTTACCAATGACGTTCATTGGAGATGTGTAATTTCTCGAAAGTCTGTCTATGTTCATTTGGAATTGAGTTGGTTGTTATTCACAGCCTTAATTAACCCCTTTACCGGCCGTGACGCACATATTTTCGCCCATTTTACGTTATGTTACAAATAAATGGCCAGTAAAGGGGTTAAGAGTTAATCTGCTTGCTTCATACGCCGGATATTGGGGCCTATTTTAATTATTGATATGGGATTTCATCAGAGTTGATTCAAGAGCATGTCTACCTATGCGTTTTATATGTGCTGTATTTTCTAACCAATGTATCAGTTCTTGCTGTGATTTCATAATGATTTTGAGAAATATAAATTAGTTTAAATTGTTTTTTTCTTCAGATTGAGTTATCATATAGACTTACAGTGTTATTACTCACCAAACCATCCCCCCCCATCGTCACACTTCGTAACAAATGGCCGGACCCCCCCTAACCGCGCGACGTAATTTATGGCCGACCCCTATGATTACTGAGAAGAGGCATGGAATTTTTGACGCCGAGTTGAATAATGCAACACTGTGACTGTCGTAATGTCCTTATCGATTTGATTTTGCCCAATATCTCTCTGTTAGTCTCCGTGCAGTTGTTCTCTTTGTACATCTGTTATTTTACCCAGTGGCGTAGCTAGGATTCCGGGAATAAGGGGGTACATCGACGTCTTCGGGTAAAACAGTCTCCGACGAGCAGCCCGTACGAAGTGGGGGGGTGCAGCTGCGCCCCCTGGAAAAAGGTAGGGGGTGCAGCGCGCCCCCTGGAAGACGAGGCTGAGGGTGCAGATCTGTAGGCACCCTTGAAATTTTTTGTGCTTTTCGACTAAAAAATATATTGTAAATAGCCTTATTTTTGCTTGTCCGCCGAAAATTTTGACAACCAAACACCTCGCTTCGGAAAATCTGAACCTCCGGCTAAAAATTCGTTCCGACGAGCAAAAAGCCGGTCAAGCACACTCACGTATTCTCTTCGACCATGCTATCTAGCCCCTCCCCCAAAAAAAAAAAAAAATTTCTCAACGGTTTTGCGCAAATCCCAGAATCTGTCCCAGTCAGAATGGGAGTGACCCCCCTCCCCGTAGCAGCACCCATGATTTTACGGTTTTTACCCAAGAAATGCCAAATACAGAACAAACATTAGGGTAAACAGTTCGAAAGAAATGAAAGATGGCGTCGGTGACTGTACAATGTATGGTAAAGACATCACGCACGAGTCCAGCGAAGTGAACGCACGAGTCACGACTCAGTCAGGCCGAATGACAGCCGACGAGAGACTCTTGGAGGAATAGTACCACCAGAGAAGTCGGTTCCATCAACCGGAAATGAAAAGAGGCAATTGCCGAGTGATAAACGGCCTGGATATGGGAAAAATGCTGGCAGATTGCCAAGAATCGGGCGGCCAACAACAACGAAACCGATCACATACGTGAGGCAAAAGAGGTTTCGCCTGTCGAGACGGTCATTTCTCCATTTCTCTGGAGGACAATAATCGTCGTTGGATGAAATATTTACTCACGAGTAATAATAATAGGGCAATAATAATAATAATAATAATAATAATAATAATAATAATAATAATAATAATAATAATAGTATTACACGTCTAAACAACGCTTTCGTTAAGCAGATTTTCTGGAAGTTCGAACAGCAAAACCCTCGAATAATATGATGAAATATTTACTCACGAGTAATAATAATAGGGCAATAATAATAATAATAATAATAATAATAATAATAATAATAATAATAATAATAATAATAAGGGGCTGTCCATTAATTATGTCAACAATTTTTGGGCAATTTTTGACCCCCTCCCCTCTTGTCAGCAACTGAAAACAGCATTAGCGTCGCCACGGGGGGGCACATGGGGCGACTGCCCCCTCCCCAACTTGCCCCAGACCACCTACCAGATTCGCGTAAATCCGGTGAGAAAGTTTTCTGTGGAGGAGGGGGTGAGAGGGGTCAGGAATCTGACACGCTAGCCCCTTTTGCCCCCCAGCCGAAAATTCCTGGCGACGCCATTGGAAAACTGTTATCGATGCGATGGAGTAGGTCTATGGGGTGGTTGGAAATAGGTTGTAACACAGTCTATTATAATGCCCAAGAGTCCATGATTCGAATCTAGGCCCTAATTTCAACCAAAATTCTTTAGCAATTGGGTCTTCCTCAGGTGGTGCCGAGAGAACTTATGTAACCACCCTCCCCTCCAGCTTGGCCCAAGTTTTCTTCTGGAATCAGACGAAAGGTCGCGATCCTGGCTACGCCCCTGGATGTTTCGCTAAATCGTCTTATCATCATCATCATCATCATCATCATCATCATCATCATCATCATCATCATCATCATCATCATCATCATCGAAGACTGATGTACAGTAACTACAGTTTGCTATGCACTGTGACTAGCAAAAAAACCTACATGAACGCCTCGATTTTACAAATAAACTTTTAAAAATTACAGAAATGTCTCGTGCGATCGAATGTATTTTTTAATTTTTTTAAAACAATATTTAGAAATATTAATATCGATATCAAACATTCGACAAAGTTTGTGCAGTCAAGTTGGACATAATACAGTGTCACATAGAAACCAGCATATAATATCAAACACTTAGGCCTATAGTAAACAGCACCATTGGGCCTATGATTGTAGGCCTATATAGCCTACGTCTTCAAACAGGCCTAACTCACAGGATAAGAAAAACGTTGAAAACTGTAATCAACATCCCTAAAGCGTGTAACTATACGCACCCGATCAACATTTGGCAAAGATTTTGGGAGCAGCCGGGGTAATACCCCCACCCCAGTTGTTAGGCGCAACGACGAATCTACGCAGTGGCGGCTCCAGGATTTGGCAAGTGGGGGGCCTTTGGGGTGGCAACTTCTAATCATTGGAGGGGGGCAACCGTTTGTTTTAAGTATAGGGTCCTAACAGGGAGGCCACTGGGGGGAGGCACTCAACAGGGAGACACGGGCCCCTCCGGGCTCCCTCTGTGGAGCCGCCACTGAATCTACGTGAAGGATTGTACTAAAAAGTATTGTTCATCTAGTAAATTCATATGTTAAGCCTACCAATGTTCTTCTCGAAGACTGAATTATATTGTCAAACTTGTCCACCAAAGTGATGAAGATTTATGCCGACCAGTTCTACATACACGAATATCTTCGTTATACAGCACTAGGGCCTATAGTAGGGGCAGTGTTTAATCTAGGCCGTTTCCGGGGAGGAAATTGCCCTTCCCCCCCCCCGGAAATTTCAAATTCCCCCCGGAAATTTTGGCATACTACAGTATATGGACTAACAACAGCCTCCTAGCAGAATCCCCCCCGGATTTGTCAGTTCCCCCCGGCTTTGTCAGTCCCCCCCGGAGTCCAGGAGTCTAGACTAAACACTTAGTAGGGGGCGGACGAGTACCATGACTTTTCGTTTGTCAAGACGCTTTTGAGAGCAACCCAAGATACGTCACTGATGATGATGATGATGATGAAGATGATGATAATAATAATAATAATAATAATAATAATAATAATAATAATAATAATAATAATAATAATAATAATAATAATAATAATAATAATAATAATAATAATAATAATAATAATAACATCTAGCTTTGAGTTTAAAATGCAAAACGGACATAACATTTAACGATTGCGGTTACAAACACGAAGACGTTACAACGCACCAGAGAAAGTCCACAAATATAATCTCAGTCTGTGAGTATTGTAGCTGTACAATAGTGTACATTACTGTACGTATGCAGTTTCATGATCAAAACCGCATACTCCACTTAGCAATAGTTCTTGTCAGGAATATTTCTTGGATTGTGAATTTCGGGGGAGGGTCGACCTTAAATTGGGGTGTCCGGAGCTAATTAGTACGTCTTTTGTATGCATACCATTGTCACATTACCAAATTTTTGGGGTGTTGACCTCAAATTGGGGGTTTGGGGTGTTGGTGTTGGGGGCGTAAAATATCCTTGGTTCTTGTATGCAATTCGTGCAAATTCGTAATATCAAGAGCAGGTTTGATACAAAAAAGTTTGAAGTAAAATAGCATGCTACAGTGGCGTAGCCAGGATTTCCGGAAGGGGTTTGGATTTTGACCAACGCCAACTTTCGAAAAATCTTGACAAGCAAAAAACCTTATCATCTCCAGATTTTCCTGACAAGCAAAATAAGGTCATCGCCTCTTAAACACCGCTACAATTCTATATTCTATGCCCAAGGGGGAGCTTCACCCCAAAGTCGCGTCAAAAAAATAATGCATGGAAACTCATTAAAAATATTTTGTTTTCGGCAGCCAATGGGGTTTTAACCCTCTCCCTTGGCTACGCCACTGGTATGTTAACTATAATAAGACCTTCAAATAATACAGAAAACATGTAACCTAAATAGATCTATGGTGGGGTTAGGAAATACAATCAGTGCAAACTATTAATAGCATGTCCACTGTATGAAAGTTGAAAAGTGGACGGATAAAGGTAGTGTTCTATATAGGCCTAGCCTACTACGTGCTACTAAACAGTAGGCCTTTAACTTACATTATAAAGTCAACGGCTTGGATGAAATAAAATTCTTTTCGATTTTAAAAGAGAGACTGTGTTCTTGCTTGAACTCTGTGCGTTTTAGTTTCAACTCATGATCTTTCTTTCAAGTTTCCTCTTTTCCGAATCAATAATGTCAAACTATAAAGAATCTGCCTGCCTAAAGCGGACAAGAATAGGAATAGCCCCCCACCTCACTCCACCCCACCTCCAAAAGGTTCAAACCAGTAATTTGTGCCCAAGTCACCCCAAGTCGCGTCAAACAATTAAAAATGCATGGAAACTCATTAGAATATTTTGTCTCTTGAAATCTCTTAGAGAGGTTAGTCGATTCGTTAACTTGCACACTTAGCTCAATGCTACAGTATAAAACTTTAAAACGGACTCGGTTATAACGCATACTCGGTTATAACGCATACTCGGTTATAACGCATACTCGGCTATAACGCATCGCAATGTACGGTCCGGTGTGATGCGCTATACCATATTAGATGGTATTGTATATTATAACGTACTCAACTTTACAGACCCTCTACACACGATATAGCGAAGTTGTAGCGACTTATAATATCGAGTATTAAATTAGATCAGCATCTAATTAATTAATTAATAATCACTAGAAACTAATTACGGAACGTGTAATCTATTTGAAACAAGTTGAGGTGAATGCGGTTTCTCGCTGCTGCCTGTGTACAAGAATTCTTAGGAGCTTAAAGAAAGAGAAAGACGACGCTGTGTCTAGACCCCATTGGCGTAGCCACGGGGGGGGGGGCATGGGGGCCTCGGGCCCCTACTCTGTTTGGGACCGGTCGTGGCATGATTATTTCTAGGATTGTCAATTTGGGGGATGTTGGTATATTCTCTGGGGGGAGGTGCCCTCCCAGAAAGGTCTGACAAGCAAAAAAGGTCATCCGGCTCTCAGATTTGAGGGGTTCTGGAGGAGGGGGTGTAAGGGGGTGTAAAAATATCCCTGGGTTGTGGGCTTTGTGCAAAACCGTTGAGATTTTGTGTCGGGGGGGGGGTAGGTAGAATGATGGAAGAGAATACGTGAAAGTTCGAAGAAATCCGTGAAGGTCTTTTTTTTGCTCGTTAGTGTTTGACCCAAAAATGCCGATGTGCCCCCCCCTATTTCAGAACCCTGGCTACGCCACTGCTAAATCCCAATTTCATCGCAACAGTGACGGCGATGTTCTCCGTCTTAAAATCGCAAATTGGAAGTCGTTGGATTTCAGACACGAAAACAAAAAGCACCGAAGTAGAAAATCTAAAACTCACTTATATAGAGCACTGTTCACTGTTCAGTGTTCATCCTTTCAACCGATGCACCTTCAGTGAAGGCCTATATAGGCCGAGGTCTTAAGAAACCTTCGTCCCCGTGGTCTTTATCCCGGAAGCTTCTAGATCCGTGCGCTTCTAAACTGCTTACAGTCCACACTGGAAGTGCACTTTCACGCTTTCACTAAGTTTTTAAAGACATTTTGATAGCGTTTAGCTCTGACTGTATACGCTATTACAGAATTTTGCATCTGTACCTATTATTGCAGGCCCTTTCGACACTCCCAATGCAGTATTGCCAAGAATTTTGGTCCAAGAATATATATATATATATATATATATATATAATTATACATATACATGTATATATAAACATGTATAATTGTATATACTGCATATATTATGTACTACTGTATATATATATATATTATATATATATATATATATATATATATATATATATATATATATATATAGTAATAATGTATGTATATGTGTGTATTACCTTAATTTTCGAATGATTAGTGCTTCAGGGAAACGTGAGGCATCGTCATTATTCACGTCAGCATGTCGCTGTCTCTCTTTGCAGTCTTTTACAGAATCAATGATAATTTGTGCTGGAGAAATTGTGATGATTCGTTGCCACGGGGATGACCCCGTGACTGCTGCTGCTGCTGCTGCCGCCGCCGGCGCCGTTGCCGATGTCATGGCTGACGGCTGCTGCTGCTGCTGCTAGCGACGACGGTCCCTGGACCTGGCCCCCGCCGCCGCCGCCGACGCCAGCCGATATGCCGAAGGTGGTGATGAAGACGTTTAGCAGCATGACGAAGTAGAGAAGATAGGTGACGACGTGCTGCCAGAACGAGACCTTTCGAAACGTCACCCTCTCCTGCCTGTCCTCGTCCTGTTCCTTCACGAAGAACGCGTGGCTCTGGTGCGCCTCGGCCAGCCTCAGTTCCGCCTCCGCCTCCTCCCTCTCGCGCAGCGCCGAGACGTGCTCGTCGCGGGCGCGACCGAGCTCCTCGTCCATCTCGGCGCTGCCGCCGCTGCCCGGCGTCGTCGTCGTCTTCTTCGTCGCCTCCTCGACCACCTTGATGTAGTTGGCGGCGCGGGCGATCTTGACGGCCGAGTCGGCGACCCTGATGCGCGCCAGCTCGATGTTGCAGTCGACCCGTTCGAGGTCCATCAGCGTCTCGAGACGCGACTCGCCGCCGCCGCCGCCGCGGCAGCACTCGACGACGCCGAATTCCGCGTCCTCCTGCAGGACCCCGGAGGCGGTCTCCGGCGGCCTGGTCGACAGGCGGATGTGCTCGCGGCCGCCGAGGTAGGAACTGCGTTTGCCACCCGGCGGCGCCCGACCGTACGCTGCTTGGCCCGAGCCGCCTCCTCCTCCTCCTCGCCCGCCGCAGCAGCACGCCAGGCAGCTGACGATCTGGTAGCAGAGCCCGCCGCGCTCCGACGTCTGGTAGTAGTGGAGGTTTCCGATGTAGATGATGATGACGCCGATGAAGATCTCGAGGGAGATGCACCCGATCAGCATCGCCAGAACGAAGTCGTAGAAACGATGGCCGTGCCGTCCAATGTCAAGCAGCAGCTTCAGCTCCGTTATCTGAGTCAACGATAGAATAGTAACAAGGGCCGCCTGAGCCTTCGTCTCCGACTGCTCCAACTCACTGTGGCGCGACAGCAACTGAAGAAGAAAAAAGAAGCCAGTTTAATATGTTATGCTATGTTAATATGTCAATTTATATAGCGCAACCAAAACTTCCTGGCGACGCCACTGCTAATCCTATAACGTTAATTTTAATACATCAAATGTCTAATATATCTAATGTCGAAATACGAAATATTTTTACATTTTGGCTGTTTTTCCGATGTCGAACTGACTGCAGTGATAATGATCTTTGGTGCTGACTTTGATACTAATAGCCTAAACTGATTATGATTAAGATTCTGAGAAGATACATATCTCACAGAGGGTGGCACAAAAAGTTCGTTCTAACCTCTTTCACTTTAACTCGTCCGCTCTCAGCCATTTTCACGAATGCTTGAGCGATGCGAGGAGTACTCCAGGTATCTAAGTCAGTGAAGGAACACTCATCCATATATTACTGTATTTATAAATAAATAAATAAATAAATATATTTATTTATTTAATATGCACAGTAAAAGTGCAGCACATACACAAATGTTAACGATTGCATGTCTGTTTGCAATGACGTAAACTTGGATTAAAAAGTGGGGGGCCGGCAATAATATACCTTCCCCTTCCCTATGGTAGTCTCTCAAAAAGCGGGGCGGGCTCGATCCCAGGGGCGTAGCGACGAGGGGTATATCGGTATATATACCCCCCCCCACAAAAAAATCAGCCTGCCTTAAAGTTTTTTATGTGATTTACATGTGGTTATGTGTGGTTTGTTTGGTTTATATGGTTTATAGTTAAGATTTATACCCACCCAAAATATTTATACCCTCCCAAATCAAATTCCTGGCTACGCCCCTGCTTGAGTCTAGGTGTCCAGATGGAGTTTACACCTACGGCGCAATATAAATTCACGAGATATTACTCACTCTATATACGTAAAGAGCCGTCAGGGCCAATAATTGTCACCGTTTGCCAAAAAACCTTGCGCCTGCGCAGTGCCTATATAGAAGCGCCTGGACTGCTATAGGGAGCTTCTGCGACGGCGCTATATAAATTCACGGGATTCTGCATACTTACCTAAGACGTGATTTCGCGGTATCGTGGGCAGTTAGTTACTCACCATAGCCGGAGTCCCTTCTTTGTAACGACGACTTTGTTGTGGCAAGTCCGCCACCACCACTACCACCGCCACCACCGCCAACTCCACCACCAGCAGATGTCAGTTCCATAATACTAAACTGAGCGTCATCTGTCGACAACAACCTACTACAGCAACCCGCCGTCTCCTCCGCCTCTCTCCTCCTCCTCTTCCTCCTCCTCCTCCTCCTTCTCCTGGTCTTTCACCATCACCACTCCTCACCCGCTTCCTCCTCCTCCTCTTCCACTCCTCGTCCGCCCTAGCGTCTAAGAGGGTTTCCTAGCGTCGTAGACAGAGGGTGGGGAGGGGGGAGTCGAGTCTTCGTCTGTAAAGATGGAACGGGCTAGTATATGTCTTCCAGAAGACGACGACGACGACGACGGCGGACAAAGCAAGCGGTCGCCCAACGCGCGCCGGTTTGGAATTTTCCACCGGCGCTCGAATTCAATCGACGCCGTCTGTCGTGGAGAGAGAGAAGAGAGAGAGAGAGAGAGAGAGAGAGAGAGAGAGAGAGAGAGCGGGAGAGAGAGATGCTCGTCTGCTCGTCGTTAACGACGTCATCGCCTGCTGCTGCTGCTGCTGCTGCTGATGCGGCGCTCGTCCGGCGTTGCGTAGCCAGAGGCGACATGGCCCTTACTGCTGGGCGTTGTTGGTTATGACCGACCATTCGCAGCATCATGGCCGCCACTGCCTACAGCAGCAACAATGCCTCCAGCAGCCAGGCTCTCTCCCGCTCTCTCTCTCTCTCTCTCTCTCTCTCTCTCTCTCTCCCTCTCTCTCTCTCTCTCTCTCTCTCTCTCTCTTTCTCTCTCTCCTTCTCTCCCTCTCTCCCCTGCTCCGTTGTAATACTGTTTTCATCTCGCTTTTATTAATGGCACGCGAAGTGCGAAGAGTCTCGACGTCGCTTTATTTGACAGACGAGACGAGATTAATGGGCAGCGCTTCTATAGACGCATACATTTTAGCACTGGCGATGTATGTCCAGAGCTGATGATGTGCTTAACACAAATATCCTGAAACAGAAACAACCATAATAGCTGGATAAAATTACGTCGTAATAGGCTAATAATAGTTAATAATAGCAATAATAGTAATAGTTGTATTAGCAATAGCGTAGTAATAGTAATTGTAGCAGTAGCAGTAGCAGCAGTAGGCCCAGGTAATAATAATAATAATAATATTAATAATAATAATAATAGTAGTAGTAGTAGTAGTAGTAGTAGTAGTAGTAGTAGTAGTAGTAGTAGTGTAGTAGTAGTAGTAGTAGTAGTAGTAGTAGTAGTAGTAGTAGTGTAGTAGTAGTAGTAGTAGTAGTAGTAGTAGTAGTAGTAGTAGTAGTAGTAGTAGTGTAGTAGTAGTAGTAGTAGTAGTAGTAGTAGTAGTAGTAGTAATAATCATCATAATCATAATAATAATTTTGAATTGTAATAGCCAAATCAGTGGTAGGCCTAGGTTATAGAGAATCTGCTTTCAAATTAATTCAAATTTCATATACTTGGCTGTCATCTTCAAGATTTAAAAGCAAATTTTCGCCGATAATAGAGCATACCGGATAGCTTTTTTAGTTGACCAGATGTGGATTAACTTCTAGTCTAAAGGAAATGAAGACAAGAATGTGAGCTAACCATTATTCACAATGGGAAAATGGATCGTATAGGAGAATTTACGGTTTGACCGAATGGTCCATAAATATTCTATAGGGCCTAGTCTATATGCTGGACGATTGCTTCGATGAAAACAGTTGTATCCGATAATAGTCCGTATAATGGAAGCTTAAGTATTCACGACATACAGTATCCTTGCTTAGGTTTGCCATGTTTGCGGGAACGGGAACGGGAACGGGAACCAGTGGAGGGGATACGGGTGCCATTTGGGTCGGAGGGATTACAGATTAACTATTAAACTATAAACTATAAACCATAACTAACTATATTAACTATAAACCATATAAACTACATATAACCACATATAAATCACATAAAAAACTTTAAGGTAGACTGATTTTGGGGGTATATATACCGATATATCCCCCGTCGCTACGCCCCTGGCTCTGTTGGACAGAAGCATTAACATATGAGCGAGTTTCATGGTCTCACGACTGCCCGATGCTCTCTTGCTTAGATTTCCTGTTTAATTATTCAGGTTCCTGCGATTTCCACGAAATAAAGCCGGCTATAAGTATAAGGGGATCGAACTGCAGATATTTTGCGTTTGCTACTGCAGCTCTATCAAATACAAATACAAAATAACTATTTCATTATTTTCCCCTCGCAAAGTTTGTGGGGCTTTTAAGAACCATTTTGTGAGAGGCAAATTTCTCTTAGGAGATCTGTATGCAAATGTGGTTTGGTTTATAAGCAATGTCAGTACACAATAGACCTATAGATCTCTTATAAGGGAAGCTTTCTTACAACCGTTTGGCCTGAAACTGAAATTGCAGCGGCTTTGTAAGTTTTTCTCTAATTTCCTATAGTGTAGTTTTGTGCTGACAGCCAGTGGCGGTTCCACGTGGGGGGTGAGTGGGGATGCATCCCCACCGGACTTTTTTGCTTGTGAAACCTATTTTTGGGTAAAAGTCTAGTAAAACTACGGGTAAAAACTGCGGATGGCCTTTTTTGTATGTCAACCTATTTTTCGGTAAAAGTGTAGTAAAATTAGGGAAAAATTCCCTTTTGTCAGCTTTTCTGGCAAAGTTTATTGATTTTTCTTCTATTTTCATCACCCGCCAACTTCGTATGAATTCATTTCGCCCCCCTCCACCACCAAGAAATCTTGGAATCGCCACTGCTGACGGCAGTACTGTATTGCAGAGAATGGTCGCAACGCTCAACGCCATGGAAAAGACAAGAGCCTACTGCGTTTTTTAATCAGCGATTCACCGCAGGCACTCGAACACAATCCGATCTGGCCAATTGCGGAGAAATTCCTTTGATCGCTAAACCGAAGACATGTTCAAACGATCGACGGAAATCAACGGTGGAAAATTGTCTGCGGCCGTTTACGTAGGATGTCATTCGAAAGCGATGCCGATGGACAAGGGCAAAAACCACGGGGGCGGAGAACGACGGGGAGGGGGTACATCGGTAAAAATACCATCAAAATCAGTCTACCTTAAAGTTTTATATGTGATTTATCATTTATATGTGGATATATGTGGTTTATATGGTTTATGTGGTTTACAGTTAGGGTTTATACCACCTAAATATTTATACCCGGCTACCCGCCCAAATCAAATTCCTGGTTACGCCCATGGGGTGGGGTGGGGAGATTGTAGCTTCCCAGTTCCCCTTCGCCTTTCTATTTAAAGCTTGGACAAAGTCAGCAAGCAGCGACCAGAGATTTTCTTTCTCCACGTACAAACACCACGCTGCCAGTACAGTGTATATATGTATGCCTACATACCCGTTGCGCCAGGATCAATAATGCAAATTCGCAGCAACGGCAAAAACGAAATCGTAAGAAAAGACCTAGAGGGTATGTGGACCACGACCCCATCTGTGACCTACACAGGTCATAGGAAGCGTGCCAATTGATATCAGTCATTTCTGCACGACATATACTATTATATATGTTACCCACTCACATAGGCAATACAGCTTCTTACAGTATGTGCAATATGACGAACGCTATTGGCTTTTTTAAATCGCCGAAACTGTTGTTTCTACTTCCACGTTCTGCCGATCGAATGTTTGTTCTGCTATTTCATCTCCTCTCGCCATCTAAACCTCACGGCCAGTCAGGCCAATAACGCTTTGCTGGTTTCCAAATTTTCGTGCCAGCAAAACTGTCTTAGCTTTTTTAAAATTTCAAACGCGTGGAAAGAAATACAAGAAAGCTACTTCTCGTGCATTTAGCGAAGCTGAGGAAATTATGAAACACTCCCCTCTCTCTCTCTCTCTCTCTCTCTCTCTCTCTCTCTCTCTCTCTCTCTCTCTCTCGTCTCCATTCAATTGGTTATTCGTCTCTGTTCTACTCTATTCGGCCGCGTAGAGCATAGTTTACATTTTACTTACGATGGATAACGATTGAAATCAAGGAACGACCATCAACCGATGCCAAAAGTGCATTACTAAAATGGCGCTATAGAAGTTCGATGGCGATGACGAGTGACGACGATGCTATTCTACTCCGCCTCGTTCGGGGATATTTTTACACTCCCTAACAGCCCCCCCCCCCACCCCACATCCAATTTGAGACCCACTCCTCCTTGTCAGCCGATGTATTTGTTACTGCAGCCGAGTCGAGCCGACCGTCGATCGATAGCGGCGAGCGTCTCGGCTTACGACGGCGGAAATCGATCGGCGGTGGTGGCGGCGGCGGCGGCGGCGGAGGAGGAGGATGAGGAGGAGGAGTGCCCCAGGGTCTCGAAGCAACGACCGCCGACTCCACTGCATCCCTCGGTCAGACTAGGCTACATGGGACACATAGGCCAGCTGATTAGCATTGGGAGGAACGGACACGATGCTATGGGGAGGGCACTAAACACGCTGCTGCTGTTGCTGCTGCTGCTACTGCTGCTCAACTCTGAGAGAGAGAGAGAGAGAGAGAGAGAGAGAGACAGACAGACAGACAGACAGACAGACAGACAGACAGACAGACAGACAGACAGAGACAGAGATCCTCTGCTGCTGCTTCTGAGACAGTCATTCCGTCGCGAGTTCACCCAGTGCAGAATCCATAAAGACGTTTGCTGCACTCTAGTTAATGTCTGTCTAAAAATTGATTGATTGATGGATGGATGGATGGATGGATGGATGGATGGATGGATGGATGGAATAGAATGGATGAATATATCGATGGATGCACAAGAGAGAACTTGTGCGCTTCATCTAGTTTTATTTCGCTTTAGTGCCACGATACCTATGCATTGGTATTAATTGAGTGCGGTGTACATGACACAAATTCATTAACCCAGTATGTCTGTCTGTTTAAATGATTGTACTTCTTGCTTCCGTTTTTAACGTATTGTAAGTTTTCGATTTAATTGAAAAGTAGATCCAGTCCGTTGTTGAACGTCATTTTGTAGTCTACCCCCGACGTATTAAAAATGTCACTTCATGCAAGTGCTTAAATAGGCCTATATATATGTACTATTAAGATTTTGCTAATGCCCGGGTTATTTTCGATTTTCGACGTGTACGAAGAGAAGTTAAAAGCGCGTTCTCTAAATAACTCAGAGCAAATTCTCCATTTAAAAACCTCATTTTTGTAATGTTCCCTCCATCTTGTTTTCAAATTATGTTAGAAAGTTACCCTAGTCCATCTCGGTTTTACTTGGAGCGTTTCCAACCGGCCCAAACCACCCAATGTCTTAAACACTGTAAAATCTGCCAACACGTGTATGAACATTGACTTAAAATTATTGTTGAGCTGGTCAGTTAGTTGTCCGGGTTTCATGCTGGTTCTAGTTACGCCATCATTAACTGGATGCTTACGTCTGGAGTATATATAAGAAGAGAGACAGAAGCTACAGGTATAAAGAAAGAGATTGCAAAGGAGAAATATATTCAAATCTTTTATAAATCCTTTATAAATCTCCATATATAGGCCTAGGGGAGGGTCAGAAGAATTATGCGTACACAGCAGGGGCGTATAGCGACGGGGGTGGTATATCGGTATATATATATATATATATATATATATATATATATACACCCCCAAATCAGTCTACCTTAAAGTTTTTATGTGATTTATATGTGGTTATATGTAGTTTATATGGTTTATAGCTAAGGTTTATACCCCCCCAAATATTTATACCCTCCCAAATCAAATTCCTGGCTACGCCCCTGGTACACAGCCAGAGAAGCAACTGAGAAGGACTGTCTCAAGAAATGCGAGGAAAAGAAGCGGTAATGGAGAAACTGGAAGTACATGGGGATGGAGAGGGGATTAACGGGATTGGGAAAAGAGTGGAACGGAGAGGGTTCGGATGACAGATGGGAGGCGCGTGTCTTTGGCTGCGCTCCGGGAGAGGGAGGGAGGACAAAGACCCATTCGAGATCCTCTGAGGGCTCTGGATGCTTTCGGGAGGAGAACGGGGGTGAGGGGCGGGGATGGGGATGGGGATGGGTGGGGTTGAGGGTGGTCGTCATTCTGCAGTGCACGACGTGTCCTCCCACACGCCGCGTGTCTCTCTCTCTCTCTCTGCGGTTCTGTGACATTTGGGGGTGGAGCGGGGTGGGGGTGGGGGTACAGCGAGTCATTGGTCATTCGTTTCTTTGTTCTTTCGAAATTCGGTGGAAACGAAATTCCGGATCCGTCTTTGTCCAGATCAGTGATTCATCGAGGTCATTGGGGGGGGGATGGTCACCCCGTAGCCCAACGGTCACCGGACTTCCTGCCTATCCCTCCCCACGAGACTCCAGTCCCATCTGCTGATTCGGCAGTTTCGGAATTAAGCCACAGCTCAACGTCGCCGCTCGTTTCGTGCATAAATTATTCCTAACAACACTTTATACAAAAACATGTTTATCCATGGAGGGCGCCACAAGCCAAATATTGGGTGGGCCACATGGCCTGTTTGAAATTGGACAATGCAAGGACTAGTGCTCTACAGTAGGCTATAGATATACAAACATTCAGAAGAGTGATGAAACGAATTAAAACCACATATTCTTGTGTCCCCATCTTTGTTGTGTCAAACCGTACTAGAATTGTCAATATATTCTGTCTCAATTTTTTTCTAGAGCTTTCGAAATGCCACGAAAAATAATGAGCCGTTTCAAACGACACTATACAAAGTCTTTCAGAAATCTATTCTCTGTCAAATGCCTAAAAATCAATCGAGAGATAAGATGGCGCTTAAGAGAGCTGGTTTCTCCTATTCCCCCCGGAAACGGCCTAAATTAAACCCTGGTAATGAGAATTGCGCGAAACCGATGAGATTTTTTCCTGTGAAGAAAAAGGTAGATAGAAAGAGAATCGATCGAGATGCTGAGAACTCCTTGACGACGTTTCCGCATGAAGTCTTTTTTCACTCGAAGATGTCGATGTGCCCCCCCACCCACCCCCATAATCCGGAACCCTGTCTACGCCACTGTTGTAAAATAATCTATATCGCCAGAAATAAATGTTCTGACTATGTCTATATAGGGCCTACATGGTTATTTCTAGGGTTATCAATTTGGGGGTGTCGGTATATTCTGGGATGTCGGTCCCAGCTGAAAAGGTCGGTCTCAAATTGGGGGTGTTGGGCGGTGTTATGGGGGTGTAGAAATATCCCTGTCTATATGATATGTAAGCCTATAGGGTCTATTGTTAACGACTGTGTTTTGAGTGGTTCGGTAGGATCTGTCCACGGTATAGGCCCTAACTGATAAGATCGCCGCCTATTAAGTGGGCGTTTGCAATCCTAATGCGAGTAAAGTTTTGTCAATAACACAATCTTTCATTCAGTGGCGTAGTCAGGATTTTCAGAAGGGGGTTACGAACGGCCATTACCCGAACTGCAGAAAAAGTAATCCTAACGAGCGAAAAAAGATCGTCGCCTGTTAATTATTTTGCTTGGTTAAGTTAGTTAGACCTATATGAGCGCGACAGCCTATACGCGCCACTGGTGCAAAATAAACTTTATCGCTAGAAATACTTGTTCTGACTGATATGTAGGCCTATATGGCCTGGCATTAACCCCTTAACCGTGTATTTAACTGTAACTCAATGTAAAATGGACGGATATATCCGGGATCCCCAGTTAAGGGGTTAATGACTGGGTTTAGAATGATATAACTGATAAGACCGCCGTCTCTTATAATGATATTTTTGTGTGCTTCTTTTTTGCTCTTTTGCTACCGCAAACCCCATTTGGCGCCCCTTCACCCACAGAATAATAATAACAGGCCTACGCAATACAAAAATTTGGGCCGGCCAACCAAGGGGGTTAAACCTCCAAACCGCCCCCGTTGGCTACGGCACTGCTTTCATTAGTTATAGTGGGAGTGATATATAGTGCATGACGGTCTGATAGGAGAGCGTGCCTATAGCCTACACTTAGACCTACATGTAGTCTAAGTCATGAACGATCGCGTGCATGGGAGCAAAGCCGTCCGCAACATTCTAAAGCGCTAACCTAGTAGGCTATGGTAGCAGGAAATTGTAGACCCCACTACATACAGGTATACAATAGAGTGTCCTTATCAAAATATATAGACGAGCTTAGAGTTAAAGCTGAAGTTTTCGCCTAATTAGGTAATATAGACCTATAGGCCTATCTGTTGTTGAAAGCGTAGGAACTTGGCGAATAAAGGTTATTTTCGTCACATTCGTAACGACTCATTCAATTAAGTGCATTTACTACATGAAGCCACGCGAGAAGTCAGTGGAGCCTATACCAGACCAAACCGCGATACTGATGTTCATGACTGCCGCGTACTGTTCTAACTTCATCTGACAAAAAGCTGAAAGTAAGTTAGAATATCTTCCACTTTTAGGTCTATTCTTCGCATCACCTTCAATACATTTGGAATCTGGAATGGAACAACTTTCATCGTGAAATTTTTTGCGACTAGACCGACCCGCGTGTTCAACTACAGTAGCCTAAGTCAGTCGAATATGGGACGTAGGCGGCCTACAGCTACGCTGAACTACATGGAATGAGAGTCAAGTCTGTTCCGTCATCTGATAATGCGAGTCCGCCAAGTAAGACAGCTAAGGTAAGTCTTGTAGGGGACTGAAGTAGGGATTTTCCGATGAGTTAAGTGGTTTGACCTCAACCTAATTGCGGTCATGCAACGCTCGCTGATGGTCAAAAGTTGGGCTTTTGGGTCGTTCGACATGTATAAAAATTGTGTTCCAGTCCCACTCTCTACTGGAAAAATCTTGCATGCTAATAAGATCATACTAATATTAAAATGCATTGGTCAGAACCGAAGTTAGAGTATGCCTATTTTTGCGCCCGGGACTGATCTACTCGTCTCTCCCCAGTGGTTTGACTTTCAAATACTACTCTGCATTGAAATCATATAATTATTGGGACGATATCTTATTGGAATTATATAAAATTGATATTGTATCGTATCGACGCTGCTATCATATTGATATGCGTGATATCACATCGATGTTATATTACATTGACAATTAGGCCTGTTCAGTGGCGGCTCCACCGGGGGGGGGGGGGCAGATGGGGGCGTGCCCCCTATTGAGTGCCTGGCTCCCCAGCGGCCCTCCCAGTTGGGACCCTATACTTAATGCTACATACATTAAACAACAAATGGTTGGTCCCCCATGATTAGAAGTTGCCACCCCAACGGGCCCCCACTTGCCAAATCCTAGAGCCGCCACTGGGCCTGTTGTTTGTCCAGTTTCGTTGCACTGTCGTTATGCGGATTCGCCGCGTTGCTACGTCTGTGGCTGTTTTCCATTCGGTCTCCTCATCGTTCCAAGCAAGAAGTCACCGCGGCGATCTCACCATTCGAATTGAAAGACGAAGACAGGGAGAGGCTGAGAGCTCTCGAGCAGGCCGGCGGAACCAAGTACCGTGCGTACCAGCGGCACCTCCGACACGGAATGTGGTACGTGGCAACCTGTCGTCCTCCTGGGCAGAAGAACCGAACGACGCCGGTCGAAATCAGCATCTTCGGCGCCTACCTCGATACACGCAACAAGAACCACTTGATCCGGGCATTCGGTGTTTCGAATTCCAGCAGCGAGACGCCCGTTCGCTGCTTGGTCTGGTACCTGGGATGGGCGGACGCTGTGGTGTCGAACGCCGCCGTGTACGACACCGGCCGTGGATTGTACAGCAAAGAAATGTCGTTTCAAGAACGCATGTACGTGTGTCAACCGCCTGAAAAGATCGAGGCGCTTCCGAAGTTAGTAGCGTTCACGTTTGAAACCGATAACGATTTTAATCTTAGCGTAAATCCGATACCTATCGCCGTAGCGTTGCCGGACAGCTATCTGCAACACGACATCGGACTTTGCACGACTATCACATACGGCTCTGTGGATCCTATGTGGTTAGTGGAATGGATTGAGTTCAACCGACTGTTGGGAATAACCGAAATCAATTTCCACGTCAGTAACGTCAGCGACGGAGTCACGAGAGTCCTGGCGCACTACATCCGAACCGGATTGGTTCGGGTGAAACCGGTCGCTGCTCCAATTGTCGAGTCCTGTTTCTGGTGTCTGAAACTTGCGACGATTCCGGTCCTAAACGACTGCATGTACAGAAACATGTACCGGTACCGGTACCTGGCAGTCACGGACGTCGACGAGATCGTTGTTCCAAGGAGACACGACTCCCTGCGCGACCTTCTTCGCCATCTCGACGTCTTCTATCCGAGTCCTGCGTACATATTCAACAACGTCTATTTCTTTTTGGATTTTCCGTCCCCCTTTCAAAAAAACGGATCCGCCGCCACTAGGCCGCCCACAACGGCCCCGGTTCTAACGACAATGACGAAACTGTGGCGGCTGAAACCAAGCGAGCGGGGGTACGCCACGAAATCGATAGTAAACCCTCGAATGTGCGAGGTCATACAGAACCACTACTGTCTTCGGCGTACAGCGGACGTTTCGAAGGACTACTGGGCTACAGAGGTTAAGCACGACCTCGGCTTACTGCACCACTACAAGAAATGCCATTTTGAACTGCAGGAATGCAAACGTCTTTTTCTCAATTATTTCAAGGACAATTTAGTCGAGAAATTCAAGGATATTCTCGTGTCTCGTGTTAAGGAAACTCTTGCTAACATCAGTTTGGCAATTCAACCAAATCGAACATAAAAATTACCTTAGGCCTACAGTACCTCATCACCCATCATTGGTTCATAGGATATGCACCATGCAAACCAAATGCTATAGAAAAGTTCCACCATGGGGCCATCCATAAATGACATAACGCGATTTTGTCAGTTTTTTTGTACCCCTCCCCTTTCGTAACACGTCGTAACAAAAAGCCAGACCCCCTCAAATATGACGTCCCAAACGCGTTAACCCCTCTTGTCGTCTTTCGAATGCCAAAATTAACGTTTCGTTTGAAAAAAATTCATTATAGGCTAATTTTTATAGTTGAAACAATATTCAGAAATTTTTTCAAATTCTTTTTAAAAAATGAAATGTATAATAATTATAAGTGTAAAATGAGTTCAATTTTGCGGTAACATAGCATTGCAGGTATTACTGTAATGAAAATATTTAGTATTATGTGACGTCACATTTCTGGAAACCCACCTCCTGTCGTCACAAATGTTTGAACCCCTCCTGTGTGTTTCATCATTTGTGGATGGCCCCTATACACAATGTTACCGAGTACATCTTCTACACCAACTACAAAATAATGATGATGATAGTAGTAGTAGTAATAATAATAATAATAATAATAATAATAATAATAATAATAATAATAATAATAATAATAGCACAGCGTAAAGTGGTTCAGTAATGTATGTCCTGTGTGAGAATCACTATGTTCCAACAGGCCATTCATTCACATTATGGCCTTGCTGTATAGTCTCATACTTTGTCCTCTTATCCTCAAGTACAGTAGGTTTGTCCCTGTTCCTTGCTTTTTGAAATCCATACGTTGTCATTCAAGCACACACACACACACACACGCACACACACACACACATGTACATTAGCAGAACAAGTGTTTAAAATTAAACTGACTATACAACCAAACACTTAAAAAGAATCAAATTGAATTAAGAAATTGCTGGGGCGGAAGATGGCAGAGTGGGTTACGTGCTGGAGCGTCAGGCTGACGGAGCGGGTTCAAGCCCCGTTAGTGCCCCTAGTGGCTCTCACACAGGCAGTAATGCCTCCTCAGCCACTTTAAATCATGCTAAGTTAGTAAGTGTATCGACGAATTGGAAATACTCTAGTTTTGGCAGTCAATCTTGAATGAAAGACAACAACTCTATATTATCTTGAATAACATTTTCAGCATTAGCAACTGCTGTTGTATCAGCATACCAGTCAAAATATAATCACTCGATATAATTGCAGCCCATAACAAAGCCTGAATGCAGATGCAGAACAACGTGTACAATAACTTGCGTCTAATAACAGAATTAACATCATTAATACCTATAAATCGGCGTGAAGCCATCAGTTAGTAACAAACTCTGAACTTCAACTTCACAGTTCATTCAATCGTTTAATCTTTCGATTTATGTTTTGGTACGAGTTCAAACGCCACCGTGACTCTTGCCTCTACGTGAACTGTCGCCAGCTTCACGAGCTGATCGACGGAGAGCGGCCGGGACGCGTCGTTAGCTGCGTCGCCCGTCAGACCTTCCCATTCGCTCACGCTTTCTTCGCGGATGCTTAGAACGCGGCCAATCCGAGCATTAACGACCTGTGCAAGTTCTATGGCTTTCTGCTTGCCATTCTGCAAAGCCAGCACTGCAGCCTGTTTTCTGGAAAGCAATATAGGACAACACCGACCAACAGCTTGCAATTCATAAAATATACTCAGGAAGTGCCAAGTTTTTTTCCAAGTTTTTTTAAAAAATCAACTGAGTATTGCATTACTGACTGATTCCATGCCATGGCATCTATGAAACATTTTGATACTCCAGGATGTCATCTTGTAAATTCACCTTTCGACTTCAGCACAAAACTATTTGTTAGCAATATAGAAACCTATAAACAGGACAGTTGGTGTAACCAGGCCATCTAAGGATCCAATGAGTCTTGAATGGCTGACACTAGCAAAGAATACAGCTACTACATAGCTATCTTCTCTTTGTCCGCAGTTATCCAGAACATTGATCGTTGTAGGATATACTGTACTTTTAGTTGTAAGGTGTCCTAGTAGTACTTGTACGATATGCCACCATAATCAGTTCATGAATAATAATAATAATAATAATAATAATAATAATAATAATAATAATTATTATTATTATTATTATTACCTTCTAAAGAGCTACACACATTCATGACATTTAACTTGCCTACTTAACTATTTAATTAATCATTTACTTACTTACTAGTACAGTTAATACTTACTACTATGGTCACTAAATGAGACAACTGACTACCCAGCATCTTAATTTGAAACTACACTGTCAAATTAACATATTCAAGATCAAACCACTGGTGCTACTAAACAAACAAGAAGTCATCAATCTCACCTAAGTCCTTCAATGTTGTTAGGAGAATGGTCAAATTCTGGTTGACTTATTTTAACATGATCGTCCAACTTCTCCACCAGAAGATTGCCGATTGATTCAAATTTATCAAAGTCATGAAGGTTGACGATGACTTCGTCGTCCAATTGATACTGATTATTAATTCTTTGAAGCGACTGGTTTACTTTAAAGTCACTGTCCTGAAATCGACACAGTAAGCAAGTATGTAAAATCTCTTGATTTTATATAGGGCTTTTGTAAGCAGTACAGCAGTAGCTGCCTATTCTTATATGCTTATTTTAAATTTCAAATGGCTGTAGCCAAACGGTAGGGGGTGGGGGGTCAGGCAGACTGGGTCATTTTACCCAATAACAAATAATTTAATCATGTAAACTATTCAGAGGCTCAGTAAATATGATTCCTGATCTCATCCGATCAATCAAAAACCATTGCTGAACATAAATGTAAAATTACCACTTTTAGGTAATAATAATACTAATTATGCACTTCTATAGCACCATTTCTAATACCCAAGGGTATCAATCGATGGTACTTCAAATCCATCCGCAAAAGACCAGGTCATTCCAGGGATCAGTCAGAGGCAAACAGCAAGACAGACAGATGGCATTTGCATGACAAGCCACAAACAATGCCGCTTCTCTAATATTCTGCATTATCGATAACGGCGCTATAGAAGTTCGATGAATGAATAAATGAATGACAGTTGCAATTTTACTGCCTCGATGGCTCAGTTGGTAGAGCGTCGGCCCTGCCTCCCAATGACCTCGATTAGATTCAAGAACACTCCTGTGTTCACCGGAGCACAGTGGAAATTAACACGGTCTGTGCAGCGGTTTAGCCTGTTGTCCAGTGCATAATAATAATAATAATAATAATAATAATAATAATAATAATAATTATTATTATTATTATTATTATTATATTACTACTACTACTATCATTATCATCAGCATCATCATCACCATCAAAGCACCATATAAATGTAAGATCTACATTCACCGAGTCACAATTACATAAAAAAGACTGGAACTTACTCTGACTTGGTTGTTGCGCAGCGTCTGCAGGACGTAGTCCTTCCTTCGGGAAACGCTGTTCTTGACGTCTTGGATGGATTCCTTGCGACTTGAAACCGTGATGGAAAACCGACATCGGTCGGGACCGACGGACAGTCGTCCGCTGGCAGTCACCCGGATCTCCCGACGGGACGCGGTCCATTCGAGCTGCGGCGTCGCAAAATCAACGTTCTTATCAATTTTAGGAACGACATTCTTCGTTTCTATCGGTCGGAAACAGTCTGGTTTCTCCGCCTGTGCGTTTATTGCGGCGAAAACTTGCGCCGGTTTTATCGTAAAATTCGCCATTTAGACACTTCGTTACCGATGTAAACAATATGGCGTCGTTTGAAGTTTCTACGCTTAGTCGTTTAAATTTATATTACATTCTATGGGTTCATGTAGATTTATTGTTATTATTATTTTTATTGTTATAATAATTTTTATTGCAAAAAAGAATGCACGTTATTTTGAGCACAACACACGAAACTAGTACTATCATCAGATGGTACTATAGAAGTGCATAATTATTATTTTATTATTAACGCACATTGTCATTAGCAAAATAAAAAATCTTAAATGCGAAGCAAGCCTGAGGTGAACAACTCGCACAAGTTCGCTACTGCAGTGGCTATGGTTAGATTAGAAGCCGCTGACCTCCGGCTGTGTGAAAGGAATCCAGCCTCTGCCCTACCCCTCCTCTAAAGAATTAAAAAGAAGCAGGTCATGATTTATTTAAGGTAGCAGTGGTTCTCACACAGGGCAGTCCCTACTGAACCACTTTAAACCTTGTTATATTATATTATATTATATTATATTATTATATAGCTGACAAATGTTTTATGAGACCCATAATCCTTATATATACTATAGTATATAATCATTATGATGAGACCAGATAAAAGGACTAGCCTAAACTGCACCAACTCCAGAGCAATTCAGTAAACGACGTGCTAGATTTGTGTACTGCAGAAATGTAATTTTACTTACAAGTTATTCATCTGAAAATCTGCAGGCTTTTCTGGCTCTTAATCTCCTATTACCTTCAACTGGTTTTGACTGCCTTTTCTAAATTTATGGTTTTTCTAAGACGTGTGCGTTAGCGAAATAGCGAAACTAGGGACATCCTTGTTTTAATTACAGTTGACTCATAATTTTGTCATGAAAGTTGAGTCAAATCATTTAAATCTAGACTTTATTTAATTAATTCATCGTAAATTTTACAAAAATATTTTAGAAATACACCGGCAATTTTATAATATAAGCTAGTGAAACATCAGCTGCTGTGCAGAAGTGCCCACTGAAGACTTGCTTCCTTTATTTATATTGATTTATTATTCTTTTTAAAAAATTCAAAAAATAATTTAGAACTATACGGCTGTGACAAGAGGATGGCTTCGAATTTTGTCTCATTTTTCACCCGTGATCGCACGAGTTTTGTTTCGAAGGATAAGGTGAGAAAATTACTAAGAATGCTGTTATAAATGGTAAATTGTGAACTGGACTGTCGTCATTATCATCAGTCGTAGTCATTATCATTATTATCATCGTCATCACCATCATCAGCATTGCAGTGCCATTATCCTCTGCCAAAACCACCTCGGTGCAGAAGTGCACAAAAGCTCTATGTAATCATGTAATGTAATGTTGCACGGAATTTATATAGCGCCTTATATGGACAACACTCAGAAGCATTCCTATAATTTGATGTAACAAAATTGATTATTTAGCATATCTCTAATTCAGAACATTTGAGATGCTATAAAGAGTCCTTATATGAAGCTTAGCTATCATGGCACACATTTGAGAGTTCAGTATTTTGCGAACATAATGTGTTTTGGAGATTTTGGGAGTAGGTTATAATGTTGTTTTCATAAATCATAAATTTAATTGAAAGTTAGGATTATTCAAAAATGAAGAGACGAAAACAGATTTTGCATTCAGCTCTTTTAGGCGCACAATTTTTTAAATTTGTAGTTAATTGGTCCGTAAATGGTGTTCATTGTATGGTCTTGTATATTCAGACTTTTCGTGAGAAGAAGAAAGACCTTGCCGAGGGAACGCTTCGCTACGATTTGCACAAACGTGCAAACGCTTCGCTTCATTCGGGAATTGACTTGAAGCACGTTGTCAAATTGCCTGCGGACGAGGAATTAAACGACTGGATTGCTGTTCATGGTGACTGCCTTTTTGAGAATTTATCATCATCATGTCGCTAATTTTGTTATCCATTTTGTTATTTGATATTGAAGGTTCCAAGGGAGGCAATCGCATTAGACCTCAAGTGTCACTGATGTTCACTGTAGGGGAAAAGATATCATCATCATCATCATCATCATCATCAAGACAAATTTTATAGTGCTATGGACAATGGTAAAGTCCATAGTTGAGAGCAGTTTCAACATAATGCATAGGTTATGAGATTACTGTTACATAGTGTAATGTCAGACGGTAACATTGCTACTTACACTCATTACGTTCGATCTCACGACGTGCGCTATAATTTCTCACATAATTTCATCAGACAATTTTAGCCCCTGTTTTTCTGGCGCGGTCGAGCGCTCGGGCGTATTTTACACGAATGTATTTGCGTTTTTTTAATCTGTGGATTATTACGTTCTTTAACCCCTTAACTGGGGATCCCGGATATATCCGTCCATTTTACATCGAGTTACAGTTAAATACACGGTTAAGGGGTTAAAGTTGTGCAAGACTGATGACGTTTATCTGTGCTGTCGTAGTGGTCGACTTCTTTAACCGGATCAACATCATCTACGGGGTTGTGTCGGAGTTCTGCACCGACGAATCTTGTCCGATGATGTCAGGCGGTCCGAAGTAGGTTTCAGCTTTGACTGATGCAGAAATATATAATTTACAAATTTGGATTTGCTGATAATAGTTTTTGGTTCTATCGCCTGAATTTGCAGGACGTGCATTGTGACTGGAAATTATGACAATGGAGCATTTTGTGATAGAAGATACTACTGCACGATGCTTTAAGATTTTATTTTATAAATTTTCAGGTATTTATGGTTTTAGATATTTATTGTTAGGTGAATTGTCATTGGATTATATAATCCTCAAATTTGGGTTTTGCTAAATGATGTGGTATTTCTTATATACTGCAATTTCCATGCGTCGATCTTACGAATTTCTGTGCTTGGGAATGATTTTATTTAGATAAAAACGGAATAAAACTGATTGCCTGTAGGAATTCACAGCGTGCCTGTGTGTGTGTGTATATATATATATATATATATATATATATATATATATATATATATATATATATATATATATATATATATATATATATACACACACATATGTATGTATGTATATATACATTCATTTTTATATATATACATAGGTATGAATATCACTGGTGTGATGGCGCTACCTACAAGAAACCGGCAAAACTGTCGGCTTCAAAGTACATCAGTCTTCTGATGGATTGGGTTGAACAGCAGATCAACAATGAGGAGGTGTTTCCTGTTGCTGTTGGTGAATATTCGTTTTGTTTTTACTACCACTTACTTACTCACTTCTCTACTATTGATCGCATGGACGCCCGTGTCCCTAGGTCATGTACCACTCCCACCCAGCATCGGTCATCCGGAGTAGCTGGACCCTCACTCTGGAATGAGTTGTCTCCATCCATTCGCGCTTCACTTCTCACTCCCACACTCAGTTCATTGCGAAGACTAAAGTCTTGTCTTCTTATCAGGCGACTCTAAAATAGAGAGCACCTCTGATTATAAATATAAGAGGCGCTATAGAAGTCCCTTGTTACAATACATTACATAGCCATTATAATTTTGTTTTATAAGTGGTCTACTTGGCCATTGTTTAGTTAATATTTATCGGGCATTTTGAATGGATCTCATCATCAGGCTGGTGGCCGATTTAGTCATGCATTGCCTAGTCATACAGTAGATGATTGAGTTGGTGCTTAGAGCTTTGAAGTTAAACTTAGGCATGGAGAAATAATGGAGAACTAACTACTCTAGTCTGATGGCTTAATATATATCTAAGCCGCCTGAGCATTGCCAAAAACTGGGACCAATGCATGCCCCACAGCTCAGATTTGACTGTGGGGGAAACCTGTATTTTACTGAACCCTTGATATCTAATTTTGCTTCATTCATGTGATTTTATATAATAATTGTCAAGGGAAAGATTGATTGATCATTTGACCAGTATTACCCACTAAATTAGCTGAAGTTATTTGTATCTATGTGGAGTCTGTTTCGCAGCGCAGTAAGAGATGTAGAATTTAATAAGAGAATGTGTGGTAATTACAGCAGTAGGATGTATTGTGGTGTTGAATATTCCATTTATTTCTAAATTTTGCTTGGCAGTTTTGAAGCTTGCAGAATTAGGAGAGGCCCAGTGTTTTATTTATTTCCTGATTTATTTTACTTCCTGGTTCACGAGTGATTGGCGCGCAGTGTCGCTTACGACGACAGACTTTGTTTGATTTTTCTCCTCTCGTATTCGTTCGTTCGTGACATTATTTGCTTTGTTTCTGCGTCTGTTCGTATTTGAACTCAGGCGTTCCGTTTCCAAAGAACTACGCGTCTTCTGTGAAGAAGATCCTTTCGCGTCTCTACCGCGTCTTTGTACACATCTACATTCATCACTTTGACAAGCTCGTTGGACTTGGCGCGGTAAGTTGTTTTCAGCTGACTATCCGTACATAGCATTCCGTTTTTTTTGTAATGCCCTTAACCCCTTAACTGGGGACCCCGGATATATCCGTCCATTTTACATTGAGTTACAGTTAAATGTCCAGTTAAGGGGTTAATTAACAGAGCACAATCCTTTGGTTCTATTGCTAAGTAAAATTGCATTTAGAGTCAACTGACTTGTATAAGGCATTAACCCTTTGACTCCATGAATCCATATAACCACTAGGTTATGAAGCCAAAATATCGGTCTTATCGGGCGATTGGGTTAATCTTAAGTTTGATGGACTTATTCCTGGGATGCACAGGTGATGAGAAATTATTGTGAATAGTCTATGATTTGGGCAGCATCTTTAAATATTTTGAAAATATATATAAATATATAATAGTGGTGATGATGATGATGATGATGATGATGATGATGATGATGATGATGATGATGATGATGATGATGTGTAAATACTGAATATTTTCCTTTAGGAACCGCACATCAACACATGTTACAAGCATTTCTACTATTTCGTCAACGAGTTTGATCTGATCGAAAAACGTGAACTGGAGCCTTTGGTGAATGCTTGATTCCATTTTCCTTTTTCTAAAACTTTGTTTCAGTGCTCTTTATCACAAGTTTTTTACATTTCCTTTTTGAAAAATATGCTCACATGTTTTTCAGACTTCTACATCACATTAATTGTGATCAGTTTGGCCATTTATCAGATTTTAAAATGTTTAGCATGAAGCTTTCTGATGGGTGATTTGCGGATTAAATTCCTTTTTTTGTCGTGAAAGTTATATTTGCGTGTTGCCATGGTGATGCAAACTTTATTTTGTGTGTGTTTATTGTTTTTACAGAAACAGCTGACAGAGACACTGTGTCCATAAAAATGAGTACGACTGAACAAATTTTTCGATTCGTTTACACAGTAAATCTTCATATGCTTTCGAGTCATACGGATGCAATATTGCCTGTTAATTGACGATTCAAGCATTTCACGACTGCTCCACTATGTTTTCGTTGACCTATGAACTTCTGAAATTTTAATTTCTGCTTGGATTTCTGGTGGTATGCACATAATTTTATTAAAGTGCTTGTTGATCATGGTAATAAATTTGACTAGAAGAATTGCAGTGGCAACACTAAGTCACTTAAAATTGTTGCAGGAATCTCAGTTTATTAGATCGACAAATATGTTGTTAGGTGACTTTTTCGTGTTTTAAAGTATCTCTTCTTGCACATTGTAAGCCCCACTAAAGCTAATTTTTTAACGACTTCATTTCTAAGCTTCAGAATAATTACAATGCATAATATAATAGACTTCCTATTTAAGAGTTGTTTAGTTTTTCCATCTCTAAGAGTATTTCTGCATTTATTACAGTGTATTTGATATGTTTACGTTGATGTACTAGATGGCAGGGTGCGATTTGTGACGTGGAGCAGTGGGGGGGAATATGTCGAGCTTGAGGGGATGTAGTTGTTGAGAAAGTGTAGTAGTGGGGGGATGTAGTGGTCGGGGGGGGGGGTGTAGCAGTAGGGGGGATGCAGCTGGGCAGTGGGGGGAATCCCCCTTCCCCCTACAAATCGCACCATGCTAGATGGCATACTCGGTTAAATTAAGTCAAAATTAGAGTTCTACTGATGAGGCTGCATGATCGAAGTTGACATGATGTTGTATTTAGGTTTCTTTACGAATTTGTCAATTTGTAACGCAATTTAAACACGTCTTGTATTTCAGAGTTGTTTTATAGACAGAGTAAAAGTGGCTGTGCAATGAGTATGCTGTACTGAAAACTTTCGTTTTTAAGAGTCACCTAGGTTGTACTGCTGTGGTCTTTCATTTGCTCGGGTCAATAGGTCAACCAGAGGTCAGCGATAAATGACTAGATTTATATAGGTGGTAGAGAAAAAGGTCATTTAATTGTAGCTAAAGGTCATTTGATATTTCATTTGTCACAACGTACGTTAATAGCTTATTAAATAAAGTTTAGAGTGTCTATTAAATGAGTCTTTGGTGATTATCTTTTCTGTAATTTACAAATTCTGGATGTATAGTGGTTGAATTTGCAAAGAGAAAAACTGCATCAGCATGTTAATTTCTAAAATTTTAAACCAAAAATAGTTTCATAGTGATGCGCTCCTTGGTACAGATGTGTCGTTTTGCTCAAATGCGTTTCAAGTCATTCATTGGTTCTATATACAAATACTGTTGATAAATGTCATGCTATTTCTGGACTTATTGTTTAAACTAATTGCTTGCAAAGGCAGTTTTTTTAGTCTTGCTATTTGTCATTTTGTGATTTAATGTTGAAAATCATTTCTTTGTGGTATTGTCTTGAATCTTTAGAGGTATTTGTGTGATTTTTTGCTCTTCCACTTTTGTCATTTCTTTATGTTTTCAACATTCAGTCAATAAAATTCTCAAACTTCTCGGTCATGTTACCCTGCCAAAACTGAGTGAGCTTCAAATGTTTGGGTTGACGTCGCGTTCCAGAAATCTATAAATTCTCGGTTTTATAGATCTTTTTTGTTTATTAACTTGTTTTAAAATTGTAGATGCTATATATTGTCTTTGCTTTGTCATTTTTGAAATTTCCAAATATTAGAATCAAACTGATGTGGATGTTTGTGGTTTCAAGTTATGGCTCAGGGACCAGATACAGTAGAACTTTGTTACAACACTCAGTTATGATGTATTCTCGGTTATAACATACCACAATGTACGGTCCCGTGTGACGCGCTACCGTATTGGATATAACGTACCTCGGATATAATGCGCTTAATTTTACAGGCTCGCTAAGTACTTTATAACGAAGTTATACTGTACATGTATATTGTTTGGACAGACAATCCAGTTACCTAATTCAAGAGTGCCATAAACATAAATTTTGGTGTATCTATTCTACATATTGCTTTGGAATTCTACAATTTGGTATTCTACATATTGCTTTGGAAATTACTTGTTAAGGAAATCAGTTTTGTGTGGTTAGTTTATCCGAAATTAGACGTGTATTTTTTTACCATTGTTGAAGGTATTGTTTATCAGGAGAGTGTGGTATATTGTGATGCTGATTTTACTTAGCTCTTGACATGGCGATGTACGTCTTCACAGCTGTAAATTTTAAAATGTGTTGCTATGTTGTTGAGAATACATGCACTAGGTACGAGTAAAAGTATCTTATTTACAATTTTACCGTGCGTAATGTTCCAATATTACTGCTAGCTTTAAGTTTGTGTATTCTATAATATGCCATTGGCTACTATATTGTACTTCGCTCATAAATTGCATTGTGTGTATGTGTATATTTTACATCATTTGGTGTTGTTGACTACCATTTTGATGTCCATTTTTATAATTTAGTGTGATGCTTATCCATGTTTATTTCATCTCATTAACAACCCAGTTAAAAGTAACTGCTTGTTTACCAACAAACTATTGGATTTATAACAGATCTATGTAAATATATTTTATATATTTTCATTAAATACTTGTTTCTTAAAATTTCCGCTGGTTACTATACATTTTTTGTGCAGAAGTTACGTAACCCCCCCCTTTCATAAAATCCTGGCTACACCACTGACTAAGCATATGCAATAGTCAGAGGCAACTTCAAAGTGGATGCTGCAATAGATGGATGGAGTGAAAAGAAGGGAATGAAGAGTCAAAAACAATGGGCGAAAAAATAGGCAAGAGAGAGTGCCAGCGATAACAGCGTTAAAATCCCAGTTGACTAATTTACTTGCATTGCTCTCATTGACCTTAAACTTAGCATGATTTAAAGTGGCTTAGGAGGCATCACTGCCTGTGTGAAATCCACTAGGGGCACTAACGGGGCTTGAACCCGCTCCGTCAGCCTGACGCTCCAGCACGTAACCCACTCTGCCATCTTCCGCCCCCTTTTATACTCATATCATCATATGCTTAACACTACAATTGCTTGTTGCATTGCTTTCAAGCCCTGCAGAGCCATTAAATAGATACTGTATTCTGTCATTTTAACAAGACACTTTCATGGTGCTAGAGATAGAAAATTTCACGCTTCTGGCAGCTACGACCAATTGAAAATGGCCAATCTGTGAAGCAGTCAAAACACATTTCATCCATAGCAATTAATATTCAGATTTATCATGGATGAACTTTTACATAACATCAATTGGGAGTGACATTAAATGACGCAGCACTAATTTGGTTCTGACTGTAGAGTGTAGATACAATTTTTATATAAGACAACACGCTCATTTAGAATGTTGTCACAGCCTTCACAATCTTCTTCAAAGCGTTTTTAGCCTCGGATTTTGGAAACGACTCTAGCGCGCTAACGGCACTTTGACCATAGTCAGAACACATTTTCTTTGCCTTCTCCAGAACTTGTTTTTCTGGTTTCAAAATGTTTAAAACCTGTTAAGAATAAAACAGATAAAACTCAGATTATTACTAAAATCAGATTTTACCTGAAAAAAATTCAACCCTTTTTTCTAGTTGCTTTATTTTCCTACATGTCAAAACAGATTTAGGGTTAAAAAGAGCTGGATGAATGTATGAAATAAAATATGAATACCTAAAAAATCAAATCAGTGGAATTTTCTTACGTAAGTATGCACATCATGCAATAAATTTGTTCTTTTAAAATAAAAAGATTAATTACTAATGACAGGGGTTAACATTCAATTTTTTTTAAACAGAAATATTGGCAGCACAATATAGTTATAGCTATAGAGATTTGGCTTGCCTGCTTTGAAGAAATCGGTTCTTGTGCTAGAAGTTCGCATCGTCTGTTAATGCAGCGATGTTCCTGAGTGTATAGGATGGCTGGTAATGAGGCTGCAGTTAGATCATTTCCACTGTCATTATCTGTCACCAATTGCTGGATTTCTTGATGAAGCTGGCAGCAAACACGGTAACACCAAATACATCATGTACAGTGTGGCATCGTAAAGAAGACTATGATACATACAACTACACAAGAATAGAAAATCTATTTTTGGATGCACAAAACATAGGAATAATTTAAATTGGGCAGTTATTTTAGACTGAAAATTTGAATTTCAAGCAGTTGGCTTATCTGTAGAACTGGTCAACCCTTTCTATGCTCTAACACTCAGGGTTGGAACACTTAATGTTCCAAGGACAAACACTTCAATATGTCAGTTGGTCTGACCCTCTGGAATACTATTATTGTGAAAACCTACTTAACCCTTTTCCACTTAACCCTTTTCCCGTTTGCCTCAAGAATGCTCGTCCATTTTATATTACGTTGTAAAAGGGTTAATGAAATATTAGCGGGATTGCTTGCTAAAAACAATCACTATATAAATGCCCGTTTACATTACATGACATGTCAGAAGTACACCAGTTTTTACATTTCAAAACAGCCAAACTGCTATCATCATATTTGGTACTAAACTTCAATAATAATGCACAAATCAAAATCAAAGCACAAATGCTTTCTGCAACCCAACAACTCTGCAACCCATCGTGACCAACGCAACTAGTCTTGAAACGTTCGCTACCAGACTAAAGATGCACTTGTTCAGTATCTCATTTATTGTTCGGTATCTCACTTAAGTGCAATGTATAGGAGTATCCAGAACAATCTCTATGGTCACTGATCTATGCTCACCAGCTAGAAATCTGCTTCTGCCATTGGCGTCTATTAATAGATGACAATGGTTTCCATGGTTTCTGCCCACCAGTGGGCGGAGCAACCGGACTTTGTTGATAAACACTGGATACCCCGATAAGGCGCTCTTGATCTTGGCCTGCTATGACTATAGCGTTATATAAATTGGCTTATTAACTAACTAACTAACTCGGTGAGCAAATCCAATCTGTTTGCCAAATTCGAAAGCCGCGTCCTGAAGATGCTTCGGATGATCGGCCAGAATCAGAGCGGCACAGCAGCTCTTCGCCATCAGCGACCCCGAAGAGTAGAACGTCTGCAATTCCCAGTCGTCAACCGTGGCGCCATCTCTTGGCTGGATGCTGTTGCATTCGTCGTCGCGCAGTCTTGTAAACTCTGCCTTCATCAAGTCTCCGAGTGCACTAGAAATGATTTCAACAACCTATCATTAAAAAATAAAAATCCATTAAAGATAACCAACCGCAACCGTTCGAACCAAATGTTACCAAATAATTAAGTAATAAAATTATCAAGTTAAGTCAATAAGCACAATTAACTTGCTTTCATCTAAATTCTAACCCAAGTAATCTGCTCTAAGTATTCTGCTCTGCATTTTTACATCAAAAGTCACTGTTGATTACAATTTTTTTCTCCAAAGTAAATTTCCAAATAAAGCCTATAAATACCTATATTATTCATGTACTATGTAATGTGTTCAAGTAGTCCTCCTAGAATAATTTACCACATAAATCCTAACTTTCAATAAATAAATAAATAAAGCAGCTTTAAAACATTTATAAAGCCAAAATAGCTAGAAAGAACGTGCCTAAAAACCAAACGAATCAGAAAGCAATAAAAAAATTAAAAGAGTCAAAACGATTTGCAATGATAACAAAATCCATCACCGATGGCTGCATACGTACGTGAGTATTGTTAAGAGTAGCTAGACCAGACGACACATTTGCGAGAAGAAAGTCTCCACTCAGAATGGCCATTTTATTTCCAAACTCCATGTCTTTGAGCGTATCACCGCTCAATGGTTCCGTCTCAATGTTGACAAGGCCCTTGTGGATTAAGCACGCTGTGTGTAACATTTCTGTAATTTCTGCCAGTGTTCTCTGACTGAAATCAAACATTAGCAGATGTCATCATTAAGTATAAAATCAGTTTAAATCAAATATTGTATTCAATCCAAGTGCTAATGCTATGTTAAATTTCCAGAGCAAGCAGTAATGTAACTTTTTAAATTAGTAAATGTCTTTAAATTCAAATCTAAGATTTAAAAAAAAACAACTCAGCATTTTATTATGAACTCAACCTGTGTAATCCACAAAATTATCCACAGTACTGTCTAGAAAATGTATTTTTTTCAATAAGAAAAGTACTTACAAATTATGTGTAAATACACAAATTTTACAGTTCAAATGAAAAGTTTATAAGGACCTCTGATAAATGCCACTAGTCATGCCGTCGGTCGACTCTGAGTTGTTGGGAGTTGGTCCAGCAGCTTTTGAAATTAGCAGTACCAACAACCCTCGAGTTTGCAACACGTGTGGGTCGTCATAAAATAGCCTCCTAGAGAAATAGATAATAAATCAAAGTTACTTATTTCACAGGTTCTAAATAAAGAAAACTTCAGATATGAAGATGACACATGATGATGATGATGAAATAAAGAAAACTTATTTGAATGCTGCTGCAAATTCAAACCCAACAAGAATTTTCAACTACAAACCAAAGGGAAGAAGATCTAAAGGAAGATCAAAAAGACAATGGGTGGACGGATTGGAAGAGGATCTGCACATGGCAGGGCTGAACCTCAATGGAAAAACTAACGGAAGACACTGAATGACCTTGGAAGAAATAGCAAAGGACAGAGAACTTTGGAGAGAAGTCATGGAGAAGAAGTCGATAGCTGGACAGGGCTGGAGGACAAAGACCTGACATGACCTGTAAATTCCTGCTAGTACACTTTATAGTGGTCACCCATACGTGATCGCATGACTATGTAAACATGAGTTGTGCGTCATTTTATTTGAACAAGTAAGGTCACACTTTCAGAAGTGTCAGTACAGCAATGTATATAGGGTAACCAACAGGTAAATGACAGAATAGTCAGCTTCTTAAAGATATATTCATAGGATCCATATTTGAGTTAAAGTTATGGCTCATTATCCTGGGACATGGAGCTGCAAAGTTGTCCTATGAAAGTTAGCAAGTCCATATGTCCAGATGTAATTCATATGTCTCAATTCAAAGAACAAATAATAACAAAAGTAATAATAATAATAATAATAATAATAATAATAACAACAACAACAACAACAAACAACTACACCAATAAGACTACAACATAGTGACATGTTAAAAGTAACTTCAACAGAGCACTAGCCGTGCTTTACATGTCCACCTGGGCTCTATTGCCAGGCACGCACAAGTCCGCTAGCTTAGTCCTGATTTTAATATGGTCTGCATAGGCCTTGGACTGATGACTGTTTTTCTTTATTTTGGAAACAAGAATAATGTCTTCATTTTTTAAAAAAATTGATGTTATTTATTTAACCTCTTTACCGGACATAACTCATATATGCGTCCATTTTACATTACACTACAAATAAATGGCCGATAAAGGGGTTAATGATACTGCACCTAGCTGTCTTCATAAGCGGGTGTCCAGTCCCAACGAGCTTCCTCATCTGCATGGCAACATTCGACAGCTCATCGCTCAGCAGACATCGCAGACTCAGGAACGACGTCGAATATCCGACGATCTTCTCCGCCTCCGACACGGCCCTGCTCCACTCAGTGGCCTTCGACCCTCCCCACAGCGAAAACACACTGCGCCTGGGGCCTGTGTTGACTGTAGACAACAGATACGAACCAACCACCGGAAATCTCGGCAAGAAATTTCCACCGAACGTCCCAAATTCAGAAGCTAAACGATAGGACGATGACAACGAGGTCGCTCTACTGAAGAACATGTTGCCATAGTTGTTCAAAAGGCGCAACATAAAGCGATGCCAGCGAATAACTCCGCTCATTTTGAAACCAACTAACGCCGCAATTAAGAATCGAAAAGTACGTTCAACCGATTAAGTTCACATTTAATCGGTAATGTTAAAATCAGCAAAATTGTATACATTTAAGTTTAACTTTAATTTAACTTTAATTTAACATACAGTCACACACTTGCCACAAGCCCACAACACGATAGAGAGCATAGAATCTAATGTATATTGCTGTCCTACGGTGTCTATGATCGAAAGTTCAATTTAGAGTAAGTAAGTAATTTGATCAAACTCTCGCGTAATTCTGTGTGTTGTGAGATTCGATACAACTTTTCATTCGTATATTTTAATATGTATGCTCTAACCTTGGTTATCATATGCACAATGCTACTAGAACATTAGATTAGATTACACAAAATGTGATTTTTTCAAAAATATATAACATTGTCTAAATAATGGTGCTATAAACATTGATCGATGAGCAGCATTGAGCACTATGCTCTAGCGTGGGGGTTGTCGACTTGTCGATGCATATAATTTCTAAATTAGGAACAAATCTGTGAATGATTTTGTATCCCATAATGACAAATTTTCAGGTATGAGATGTTAACATTTCTATTTTTCTGCTGCATATTCAGGAATTTATTTCCAGCTGATTTTTTTCATGTTTTTCTTGTTTCTGTTATATCGCTCACTATCACCTTTTTGATACATGTGTTAGTTTTAGATTAAGCTGACCGGTGCCGAATCCTACGAAGATAGCTGCCTGTTTTGTTTGGAGAGACTTAGCATTGTCTTGATGTGATGGCCAGTTTGTGGATCGCTGTTATTGGAACAATTCTTGCCGTGTGCAGCTACTATTGGCAGGCAACCTTTCGTGAAAAAATCCAAGACAAAGCTGATGAGGTGTATGACTACATAATAGGTACTGTCGATCAGACTTTTATATTATACGAAGAAGTACAATGGTATTTTGCAGTTGACTTAGACTGAACCATATCATAGCAGATGCATTTGCGTCGCACTTGAGAGGTCCTGCTTTCTGGCGAAGAATGCAGTTTTTAATGACAGAAAGAAATACTCAGTTATATTTGTAGCAAGTCGCCAACATTGTCTATAGCTGGCTTGTGCATGTAATTCTGGCTGGGAAAATCAATATACAGTGTTGTGTCAACAATGATGTTTGAACATTTTCTTATTGTGTTGAAACTTAGGTTAAACTCTATCATTAATGCGGTTGTAGTTTTCATTTCGTTTTTACAATTCAGAGATGGTAATCTCTTTTAGTTAAGCAGTGTATGGGGTTGTTTTAGAGTTGTTCAGCCTACGACATTGGCATTGAATATATGTTGATATATGTTGATACATACTGCCCTTCGGAAGTTGACTGACTGAACTCATACCTTTCCTAAGAGAGGTTCCTTTTTTAAGAGAGGCTGAGCGGCTAAGAATAAGCAGCTACTGTTGTGCTGCTTTCCAAGGCGCTATAGAAATGCACAAGATTTTACTTACTTACTTATTTATGTTTGTGTAGTTGGCGGTGGGTCGGCCGGATGTGTCTTGGCTAATCGTCTGTCTGATGACCCTAGTGTCAAGGTTCTGCTTTTGGAGGCCGGCGAGGGACAGGGCAAATTTTCTAGCGAGGTGGACGAGCCACACGCTGCCCTGTCTCTGAGGACTAATCGGCACGTCGTCTGGAACGATTCGACGGTTCCACAGAAACATTCCTGCCAGTCAATGCTCAACAAGGTAGATTTTCGTTAGAAGAATCTGTTCGAGTTGTAATTTCATCCAGTGGCAGATCCAGGATTTGGCAAGTGGGGGGGGGGGGCGTTGGGGTGGCAACTTCTAATCATAGGGGGACCAACCATTGTTATGTATGTAGCATTAAGTATAGGGTCCCAACAGGGGGGACCACTGGGGGGCAGGCACTCAATAGGGTGGGGGCACGGGCCCCCTGTGGAACCGCCACTGATTTCATCTGCGGTTGGGTGGAATCGACTCGTGCATGGCTGTTCATTTTATATCATCAGTTTTTGTATAGAACGCGACCACTGAGCACATCAGATCAGATAAATTTGTAAATTGTTTTATTGATTGTGATTAATATATTTTTAAGATAAATAAAATGCCTCTGTGTTGTGAGATAATTGTGTAACACATTGACTGGCAGAAAACCCATGCAAATGTATAGAAAACTGGATGTACATGTAGGTCCTGGTTTCCAACGCGGTAAATAAGAGATATGGTAGATTCCTGTCAGTTAGAATGGTTATTGCATTTTATCATGTTTGTATTTGATTGATCCTTGGCTTCCTTTTGGTTATATTTCAGCAATGCCACTTGGCTACTGGTAAAATACTTGGCGGCAGCAGCAGCATCAACTGCATGCTCTATATCCGAGGTAGTCGACACGACTACGACAACTGGGAGGCGCTCGGCTGTGCCGGTTGGAGATACGAAAATGTTTTACCGTATTTTATGAAGTCGGAAAATAACATCAACAAAGAGTTTGCCTCATCAGGTTTCGTGATTGCGATCGTGTACCTCTACAATGCAACTAATTTGGTGTTATTGGGTTCTTGAGCTTATGACAGGCCCTTGCACTTGTATGCATGCTTTAGTGCAGGGTTTCCCAACTGGTGGGTTGCGACCCGGTACTGGGCCATGGATAATGGATAGCAAAACACCGGGTCACAACAATCGTTTAATAAAAATAATAAAATTTCATAATAATAAAAAAATTTTTTAGAATTTTTAAATTGTAGGTGTCAAAAAGTGGTGACGACCTTTGTTCCTCGTCAGACTGAAATTTGCACATTGATAAGTGTCAAAAAGTGATGACAACCTTTTGTTTTTGCTCGTCAGACATTCAGACTTTCGGGATGTAGACCCTGAGTAAAAATGTTATTGAGTTGCGAAGGGAAAAGTGTGCAAATTACCGGATCAGAAAAAAAGGTTGGGAAACCATGCTTTGGTACATCGCTTGTATCTTCTTATTTATGCTATTGCATATCACCCCCCCTACAATAGATGAATTCTGACAGTTCTAGTGTAAAATTTCGACAGTTTCCATGACAGAATTATCGAGGTTCTGAATTTATGGCAGCTCCCAGTTTAACTTGTGAATTCTAATGTAATTCTTGTCTTAATTTTGTTGATTTGCTTTAAAACTTGAAAGGTTTTCATGGCTCTAACGGAGAACTTACAGTGTCCGATGTACGGACTACATCATTATCGGAGGCGTTTGTCGTGGCTGGAAAGGAAATGGGCTTTCCAGGACTGGACATAAATGCAGAAGATCAAGAAGGTTGATTAATTAATTATTTATGTTGTTATTGCTGAGCTTTTAATTAATTAATATTTTATAAGTAAAGAAGCTAGAATTTTGATTTTTTTTTACTTAGATTGCATATGCAAATGACCTTAATGTTTCGTTTGCTTCCAGGTTTCATGCACACACAGGCAACCACCAGTAGAGGGCACCGTATCAGCTCGGCAAAAGCTTTTCTTCTGCCGGTGATGTTCAGGCCTAACTTACATGTGATCACCGAAGCCCAAGTGCAGAAAGTAGGCTGAAATGTGATTTTTAAGGATGCGATTTTTTTGCATTTCTTGAATTTTCATCTCCTTGTTTCCGTTTCTTATCGACACACAGAGCTTTTATTTTGTTGTTGAAACTGTGCTAATTTCTTAACATGCCTATATTCGTTAGGTAGCCAAAGATGTCGTACTACGGTGCTATGTTGTTGACAGATCTGTTCGATGGTATTTTTAGGGCGAGATGTATGAAATCCGATGATGTTATTTTGCGAATACAGTCATTTACTTTTATCAGACATGTTTTAAAATTTCAGATTCTTATTGAAAACAAACGAGCTGTCGGTGTCTCGTTTCTTCGCAACGGTAGCCTGTTCATATCTAATGCAAACAGAGAAGTGATTGTTGCCGCTGGAGCTGTTGGCTCAGCTCAGTTGCTCATGTTGTCTGGTATTGGACCAAGAGCACATCTTGAACAAATGAAGGTGATTTTTGTGTTCATTTTGATACCTCATACTTACCCAGTAATAAAAAAAAGAATGTTATGAAAGTTATGATTTTATCTTGTATGTTTTAACTAATGCTTTATAATGATGAATTTGATATTATATTATATGAAATATAACTTTTTATTAATAAATAATGTAATGTAAAACATGACATTTATATATACTGGGTATGTATTTTTAACCTGATGAAAGAGAAAATATGATTATCAGTATAACTGCAGTTTTTTTTTAAAATAATTATGTTGCCTAGTATTATTGCAGTTAATAGAATAGAGATAAGACCTGATACATTAGCTGTCCTTGAGTAAAATTCATTTAGTTAACATATGAATGGTCTTCAGTTGCTTTTTGATAGAAGGGTTTTAGGCATCTGACCTCATTGGCGTTAAAAATTTTCTATGGGGTTAGTCTGACCTCTGCAGCTTTTTTTTAGAAATTGAACTTGGGGAGTGACAGTTAAAGTACTTATGCTACTGGGAAGTTAGCTGCTGCGGGAAATTCTCTGGGAATGACGGGCGGGGAGTGAATTTGGTTGCTGGCCCCATTGTTACGACGAAGGCTTTGCCTTTTCCAGATTCCCGTAATCTCCGACAGACCGGTTGGCAGTAATCTGCAAGATCATCTCGGCGTTGTCGGCCTGGAGTACCTGATGAGAGAACCGATTGCCATAACGGAGTTTAAAGTCCGATCGTTTTGGACTTCGATGGATTATTTTCTATTTGGGACTGGTTAGTCACTAGTAAACTTGTTGGTTAATGCAGTGGATCCAACTTAATCTCATACCGCTTAATTGCATAACCCGCATAATCGCATAACAACATAAAAATCCGAATCAGTGTTTTGTGCGTACATTTAATTATCAGGCTATTCGCATAGCCCAGTTAATCGCATAAGCAAGGCTTGCACGGCACCTATGCAATTAAGCGGGTTTCACTGTATTACTTGCTATGTAGTTGGCATGACTGAAGTTTCTTGGCCTAGAAAATGAATTTGTGAGAGAGTCTGTTTGGGCAAATTTCATTGCACCAAATGTTATATCACAGCATTGTTTTAAGTGTCTGTTATTCATAATAATATAAAATATCAGAGCTATTCCTTTTTGTCATTTTAACCAAGTTATTACCGCATCCGGTATTGTTATATCAAGTATCTACTGTATTTTCTGGTTTTCTATTATTTATGGTACAATCCTTGTGAGGCAGCGTCTAGGTGAAAGTCATAGCAGCATAAAACGGAAAAATTTCATGTGTTTTTTTTTAGACTGGAAGAATACCATTAGAAGTTATCTGCAGGCTCAGATATTTATTAGAATATGCAATTATGCATAGTATACATTTAGTACGTCGTATGATGGCTAACTCTTTATTGTAAAGCACTCTTGATTTAGGCGTATGCCTTGTTATAGGGCTCTATAAATTATCAGATAATAATAATAATAATAATAATACATTTGTGTATTGATTGATATGTGTTTGACATGTACTTGTGTATGGAAATTTGGTTATGCAGTATTGCCATCAAATTGATCTTATTATTATTATTATTATTATTATTATTATTATTATTATTATTATTATTATTATTATTGAACATTAAGATTTATGTGGTAAATTGTCCTAGGAGGACTGCTTGAACACATTACATAGAAATCTTGGAAATGGATGTGGTTTTAATGCTGTATAAGACACATATTTTACATTTTCTGATGTCCAAAACTTGACTTTGCATAGAGTCAACGAAGTTCTGTGTGTTTCTTGCACGTAACTGTTTCTGCTTTTACTGCAGGATATCTGAGCAGTCCTTGCTTTGTGGAAGGCACGGCATTCTTTCGGTCCAAAAATCAGCGGAAGGCCGAAAAGTCTCCTCAGATTGAGCTGCATCTCTTGAATACGTTGATCGGAAACTCTCAGGATTTAGTGGAAACATTCGTCCGACTGATCAACTTAGAGCCAAAGGTATTGCCACTAGTCGATGGCTATTTCACGTTTAATTTTCAGCGTACAGTGTTTCGAATCCTGATTGTAAGACTATTCTGCCATTGTTTATTGATGCTGTTAACCCCTTAACTGGGCAACTATTTGTAACTCAATGTAAAATGGACGAGCGTTACTCGGGGCACCCAGTTAACGGGTTAATGTTGAAGGAGGTTTGAAGAATTGGCTGATGGTTTGTGGTTGGCGCTGATTTCATAAGTTGTGTGATGTGCCAAAGTTATATCAGTACTGTAACGCTTTATTGATTTTTGGCATTTAATAAACAGTCAAACCCATACGGAGTCATATTTAAGGGTAGTCCTAAATGTGTGCTATCGAGCAGTGATGTCATTAACAAAAGTTAAATATTCAGTATCATAAGTTACTGGAGATAAAAAAATGCTACAGCGTTAAGACTACAGCATTGAGAGGAGCTAATCTTATTTTGACAGTATATGTGTGATATATTCCTGGGGTTTGGTATTCTAAAGGTTAAATTAAGTTTTTCACTTATAGGTCCTATTATTTGTATGTATAAACATTGTGTGTGTGTGTGTGTGTGTGTGTGTGTGTGTGTGTGTGTGTGTGTGTGTGTGTGTGTGTGTGTGTGTATATAATGAAGTAATGAATGGTTTTTTGAAGATATATTGCACTACAGTGTCTACATCTACTATTGTATGCATTGATTTGTAAGTATTTGATTAACCCCTTAACCGTGTATTTGACTGTAACTCAATGTAATATGGACGGATATATCCGGGCTCCCCAGTTAAAGGGTTAATACCATAGATAAGCATATAGAGTTTTCAATGTCCTTTTGCAGATTGCAGGCTATTTACATGGAAATTTGGATCTTAAGAATGGCTTTACTTTGCTTCCGATTCTACTTCATCCAAAGAGCCGCGGAACGATGCGCCTGCGATCCAAAGATCCGAATGATCGACCTTTGATCGACCTCAATGCTCTATCCGATCAAGACGATGTCAATGCACTTATTGAGGGTAAATAGGTGTTGCATTGTAATTATTTATCTGATACTAGCAGATATTGTTATGATATCCAAACAGTGCAAATTGCAGCACAGGAAACTGGTTTGTTGAAGTTTTCTAGTTAATGGATCATTAGTATAAGAAAGAGGTTTCAAATACATTTTTTGTTCAGGTAGAAAGTGTGAAAAAGTAATGTTTTTAATATTCAGCGGAGTAAAAAACTTAGCATGATTTAAAGTGACTTCGGAGGCATTATACTGCCTGTGAGGAAGCCACTAGGGGCGCTGACGGGGCTTGAACCCGCTCCGTCAGCCTGCCGCTCCAGCGCGTAACCCACTCTGCCATCTTCCGCCTCTTAATCTGCCACTTCTTAATCTCTGGCAGTGGAGCAATGTTACAAGCAGGGCGCGATTTGTAGGGAGAAGGGGGGATTCCCCCCACTGCCCAACTGCATCCCCCCTACTACACTTCCCCAACGGCTACATCCCCCCAAGCTCGACATATTCCTCCCCCTCCCACTGCTCCAGGTCACAAATCGCACCCTGGTTACCAGCGAACTTTTCATCCCAAATGTCTAGGAATTCGACACGCGGAGAGACTGTCGGGGACAAACATGCTGAAGCAGTTGGGAGTGCAGAGCCTAGCACGGGCGCATCCAGCCTGCTCGAACGAAACATACGGAAGCGGTTCGTACTGGGAATGCTACGTTCGCCACAACGCCTTTCCATTATCACATCTGACCGGGACCTGTAGAATGGGATCGCAAAGTGACAGCACAGCTGTTGTGGATCCCGAGCTAAGGTTAGGATCAATTTAGATAAATGTATGCTTGTTGTGTGTGTGTGCATGGGTGGGTGGGTTTGGGCATCACTTAATTTTGTGGGGTTATCTACTACATGTCTTTGGGTGTTTTATCAGGTTCAGGTAAAAATGTTGCTTTGTTTAAATTGCCCTGAAGAAAAAATGTATAGGGTTTTTATAAAAAAATTGATGCAAATCTATCTGTTTAATTTCTATATAATCTCCTCTTAGTTACTACTCAGAGGAACTCCAAGGGTCGAGTGATTCAAAGTACTTAACCTCGTGTGAAGATGAAACTTGTTCTGTCGATATAGGCAGGCTGGAGTGCAAAATAGGTTTTGAAAATGTATGTAAAAAATTCAGTTCGGTCTCATTATGTAGTCATTCCAGATACAAGTCACCATTCTGATGCCTCCAATTGCTAGTTACCAATTCTCTTGGTTTTCAGTAGGCAAGGTATTACCACCACAAATGCTTATTTTAATGCATTGGTTTGCATTTGGTGCAAAGGCATTTGCTATAATAAGACTTTGCTGGGGTAGAGATCTGGTATAAACAGCTAGATATCAGTGTTTTTGCCAGTCGGATATTGACAGAGGAAATAGGTGTTTAGTACAGTCAAGGTGCCAAATACGACAGGAGGACGATGTACAGTCAGAATTTACATGATCTGTGAAATAAATAGGTTTGACTGTAGTAAAAATGGGTGATGCACCTGTGTAGGAATCAGTATCATCTAAATAGATTGGAAGGCTTCATTAGTCATCAGGATATATCAGTATCTGCATCTGCAGGCTTCTGTTCAATTGTACTGATTTATGCACTTATTTGATAAGTGCGCCAGTCTGTACGTGACTCCAGGCATTGTTGTAGCTGTGTCAGCTATACAGAAATGTTATAATTCATGGTACTGTTATTTTGAGGTTGAGATAGATGTACTAAGAGAACTGCTTGCGTTTTAAGCTTTCTTTAGGTACTGAAGAACTAGCAGATGCGTTGTTTCACCTACCGATGAATTTTATCTGCTACGATGTTTTGTCTTTAATTTATAGGATAACATAGAGATAAAACAATTAAGTGTCTGTTACGGTATGTAAATCAGTCAGTTTTGCACTCCAACAACACAGAACAAACTCAGTCTTTACACAAGGTCAAGCATTTTGAATCACTGGAGCCTTCTTCCTTTGTAAGATCGCCTTGACTATATATATATCCTATATTTTATATATTTAATTAAAGCCTAACTATCTCAAAATACTCCAAAAAAATTTAAATTGTCATACTATCATCCAACTAATACTCTTTCCTTTTACTAGTTAAATACTTCAATTAGCATTAACTAGGAGCTATGAATAAACGAATAAACTTTCAATTAGTGTCCATCTTTTACTACTGCTTCATTAACTACTCAGGGTCGACCACCTGACGGGTTTATAACCCTTAGGTTGACCCATTTCTGAAATATCTTACTAGCTGTAATCTCATGAGCATTTATTTAAAAGTGAATTTCTGGATTTGTACGATATACTGCTCAGTGTCATACATCCTCCCATTGTTGTAAAGAGAAATAAATAAGTGATTGACTGATTGATTGTTTGATTGATGGTTTGATTGATTGATGACATTCAATAGGAATGAGCAGGTGTCCTTGTGCTATGTCTCATCGCATGAATATTGCCAACTTGTCCACCGATGAGAATTTATCAGGGCTGGATTAAGGTCCGAGTGGGCCTGGGGCTGAGAAGCAAAAAAGGTCGCTGCTTCCATAATTTGAAAATTGCCCCCCTTGTAAAATTCCCTGCCGCATTCACTGAAAATCTCTGACAAGCAAAAAAGGGTCATCGATTGAAAAACGGTGGGCATATTTTTTTATGGTGGGCCTGGGGCTTCAGTCTCCTCAGACCCCGCCTTAATATGGCCCTGGTCTTTATATCGAACAGGGTTATTGGCGTCGACGGTCTGCGGGTGGTGGACGCTTCGGTCATGCCGGAGATCGTTTCCGGTGCCATCAACGCGGCAGTTGTGATGATAGCGGAAAAGGCCGCAGACCTGATCAAAGGACAAGTCACGGTACACAGAGCGAACGTCACCCTCCAGTAGGATCTTTTCTGTTCGGTCTACACTTCCTGTCCCATGTCTGACTAACAGGATTGCCAGTTTGGAGTAATTTTCTCAGAGTTGGCTCAAAACTCGGCAAGTTTAAGTAACTCTTGTGCGGCGGCTGACTTAAATTGGACGCGTTTTGATCCCAAAATTTTCGTGAATTGTTTGAAATTGTTGTGGGTTTTAAAGAGAAAATGTCTTCGCTTGTGCACGTTGCTAGAACACACCCGTACTAAGAGATCGCGCTTTGTTTTATGCCTTTATAAGCAATTCCAAAATTATTTGTTTTTACAATGTCAACCTCAGTGCATTACTCTTCAATGAATCCATTTTTTGTCTGGTGTAAATGTTGAGGCAGTGTTGTTGTATGGTGACATTTTATATTCCTGTTGAGAAGATGTGATTAAATGAAGTTTCTTCTGGTCAGTTTCTTTGTTTCAGAACAACGTGTGTTGGTGTGTTTGTATGTGTGTGTTGGTGTGTGTGTGTGTCGCTTAACTTTGTGTGGTTATCTATCACATATATTTGGATGCCATCAGGTTCTGGTTAAAAATGTTGCTTGTGAAAAAATATATCACCAGCAGCAGCAGCACCTTTTTAGTTATTACTGTACACAGAAGTGCTCCAGGGAACTTTAGACATCAAAGGCAAAACCAATAATATTAATATACTAAGAATAGTCATAATTTATGTTATGCTTTTGTTATCATTATGTTATTATTATTATTATTATTATTATTATTATTATTATTATTATTATTATTTTATTTCCAACGGACATCTTAGAAGGAAGTGATTATTTCCATTATTATTATTATTATTATTATTATTATTATTATTATTATTATTATTATTATTATTATTATTATTTCTATTATTATTATTATTATTATTATTTCTATTATTATTATTATTATTATTTCTATTATTATTATTATTATTATTATTATTTCTATTATTATTATTATTATTATTATTATTATTATTATTATTAATTTCAATGGACATCTTAGAAAGAAGTGATTATTTCTATTATTATTATTATTATTATTATTATTATTATTATTATTATGCATTAATTTGTGCTCACTTAACCATGGATCGCACAACAATCAAGACCAGGGTTCAAGTCCCTGCTTTGCAACAGCCCCTAGTTGGCTATGCGATAGGGACGACAACAATTAATTTTGTCAGAATAAATGTGTGCTGGTGTGTAAAAATTTCCAAAGCAGCTTTAAAAATGTAGTCTGTATTATTCGGTATCAAAATGAACAGTTCTGGCTATAATAATTATTTTTACCGGTCTTTAACCTCTTAACTGGGGATCCCGGATGTATCCGTCCATTTTACATTGAGTTACAGTTAAATGCACGGTTAAGGGGTTAAGTCATTTGTTGATTTGTAGAAATGACCTCTCAAGTGTTGCTGTGTTAATATTTAGTATGCTTGAGTCTCTTCGTTCTCAGTATTTTGATTTTGTTCGTGTTTCCTCTATTACAGTGGTTTCTTACGCAGGCTTACTTAGCCTCCTAAATCACATTATTCAGTGGGCGTAGCCAGGATTTTTTTGAGGGGGGTTAGGTTTTGACCATGACCAACTTGGAAAAAATCTTGAAAAGCAAAAAAAATGTCATCTTCATCTCATTTCCTTCTTCTATTTTCCCTTCAGGTGCTGACAAGCAAAAAAGGTCCTTGCCCCTTGCACCGTTACATTCTTCTGTACCACTTCAAACTTTTGGGTCGGCAGCCAAGGGGGTTTTGACCCCCAAAATCACGTCCCTAAATAAAAATTGTCTAGAAACTCATAACAAAATTATTTTCCCGACAGCCAAGGGAGTTTAACCCCCAAAACCCCCCATGGCTATGCCACTGACATTATTGTTATTATTATTATTATTATTATTATTATTATTATTATTGTTATTATTATTATTATTATTATTATTATTATTATTATTATTATTGTAAACATTTCTGTATTATTGTGGAACAGGAATTCTGCGTGTTGATGATGCACTCGTGAGTTTCAAATAAACATTTCAGTATTTTGATTATCCTTTTTGTTCAATGTCACTCCAAAGATACACTGTAGTGGGACATCCAATTCAGTATTTTTGCATCTACTTTATTTTCTGATTTCGTGGTTAATTCATCGTTTTTTCTATTGTGTTCTGGCATTTAAAAACTGGTTTTGATTACACAGTTAGTCCACTTAATGATGTTCTAGTGTTAAATTAATTTAGTAAAGATTAATGAATGCGGACATTACTAACCTGTAGTTACCTCTATAGGTGTTATTTCACTTTTCTATGTTAACCTTTTTCGTTTCTTGTGACTGTTCACCAGGTTTGGGATATTGAATTTTTCTAATGATTTTCATAGTAGTTTTTAGATTTTCATTTCTGTTCAAATCAGTATTCGGACTTACATTTCAACAGGCTTAAGAAATCAGTGAAGATTTTTAAAATTACTGTTGTCTTCGATATTGGTGAGAACATGGATTTTATGAACAATGAATCAGACATTGCGCAAGTAGTAGTGTCTCTTAAGTAGGGTACAGTAATGTCCGTTTTCTCATAGCGTTGGTTTAACCACCCTTTCCCACTGGTCACCGACTACCCCAGGGGTTTGTAAAATTTTGGTGTGGGCCTGTGGGGGTACGTTGATCTTTCACTAGTTTGAAACTAAACTATTAGGGTAAATATGTTTCCAGTGGCTTACTTTCGAAGGTAGGTTGATGACTTGGGCGCCACTTGAATGGGGTGCTAAAACAGTGTTTATTCTAGCCACCCTGACATTGGGGGGGGAATTTTGAAATGTTTGGGGGGACAAGGTCTGAGTCTCCACACTTTTTTGGGTGGGGGGAATTTTCATCCCCCCAGCCAACATCTAAAAAATGTTGGGGGAATTTTAAAACTTTGGGGGGGGGAATCCCGCCCCCCCGAGAACGTCTAGAATAAACACTGTGCTAAAAGAACTGACCATGCTCTATTTGGCGTAGAAAGAAAAGAAACTATTAGAAAACTGACTTCGAGGAGCACTTCATAGACCGGTTTTCCTCGGTAAAAGCAAGAAATGAGCATCTGTAGTTTTAATATTGTGTCAATAAAATGTCATGATTTGTTAATTAAAGATGTGTTAACCTACCGACGTAATTTACTCGCCCCCTACATGGGCGCCAAATAAATGGGGGGTTGGGATGGGACAATTAGCAATTTAGCATACAGTCTGAAATAATGATGCTTAATATAAGACAAGAGTTTGGGATTAGGGATCAAATCTTAAACTCTGGAGTTTTATTAATTGTGTCGGTGCTAGTAGCCCCCACCCCCCGAAATTCCTCGATCCTGGCTACGCCGTTGTTTGCGCAATGGCAGAAACCGATAGAACGGATTTGAAAATCGTGCAGAGAGATCAAGAAATGGCGATTTAGTGTGTGTGTGTGTGTGTGTTTGTGTGTGTGTGTGTGTTTGTGTGAATCGCAGGCGCTCTTGTAGACGAAGGTGCCGGCCTGTCTAAGGGTTCGAGACGAACTATCGATAGACATTCTAAAGCAAATTTTGCTTTGGCATTCTTCTGTTTTGCGTGCACTTTTTGACACGAGAGAGAGAGAGAGGGAGAGAGAGAGAGAGAGAGAGAGACGAAACCTAGCTAGGTGCATAAGAAAGTGATTTTCTTTTTCTTTGACGAATTCGTGGAATGTCAACAGCGCCTCCTTCCTTCCGAACTACGGTATAACTGGCTGTTATCAATATTATCGATCTTCTCCAAAGTAAACGCCGGGGTGGGTGGGTGGGTGGGTGGGTGGGTGGGCAGGAAGGTCAAAATAAATTACCGACAAACCGTCGGGTTGTCATCTGCCAACTCCCCCACCCCGCACTGACTGTTATAGTCCAACTCTTCCTGCTTTTTGCAGTGTTTTATTCAGACCTGTTAGACCTGTTCTCCCCCACACACAAAACTCCAACCCCAAAAAAAAAAAAAAACACACAAATTGAGCAGTGACAAATTTTTGCATTGAACTGTGTCTCTTCCCCTCCAGCCAAGTCAATTTGCCTCCCCCCCGGCCTGGGGTCTGGATAAGATACTGGTTGTCGTTGGTCACGTTCTTTGCCGAAGCTGGAGAGACCGCGTGACGCGTAGCGAATTTTCTTTGACACAGTATGCACTTTTGACGTACATTTTTATCCTCTCGAACATAGCGCCGGGGTCTGAAAATGTTTGTTCTTTAAAATCAATATGATCTGCATGGCGTTTTTAGCTGACGACTAATTCAATATCACAGATATACATTATAGGCCTACAGTGTAGTTATGGACAAATGAAATCTACGCTGTCTAAAATGTAATGCTTGGAAACCTATGGAAATCTGAGTCATCGAAATCTTCTAAGGATGGCCTGATTAACGCTTGTACTGCTGATGACAAAACGTGTTACTTTATATTAATCAACCCCTTAACCGTGTATTTAACTGTAACTCAATGTAAAATGTACGGATATATCCGGTATCCCCAGTTAAGGAGTTAATTAATGCTTGGACAGATAGCCTATATTCGAAACAGCAATTGAAAAAAACCCATAAGAGCCATGCAGGCCTACGGTGACGCAAAGTATGGTGTCTGCGCCCCTCGTGGGGGTGGGGGTGGGGGGTCAAAAGAGGGCTGTGCCTTTAAGTTCTCCCCCGTCAACGTGTTGACAAGCAAAAATGTCCTTGTAGGCTATCATCGTATGCCCACATAATTTCAATTATAGATTCCGAGAAAGCAAATTCAATTCTTCTTTGTAAATGGCATATATTAGTGTATTTTATTATTAAATAATAATTATTACTTGCTTTTTCTCTTGTTTCTACTTGAAAATTTTCGCCCCTCTGCCCCCCACTCACGCTAAGCCACTGGGTCTGTAACCGCCCCCCAATGCATCACCGCTTTCTTATTATTAGCTTCAGCCTGCGTGTTCGCGTTTTACCTTTCGTGCGCAATACATGGCATTACAAATCTCTTGTTTTCATTTTCATTTTTATCCTGCGCACAACAGGCGTCAAATGTAAACATTTGTCGCAAATCAGACGCGTTGGTTTTGATCAGCGCGAATGTCTTAAAATCTCTTTGCAATAATAATTATTAACCGGTGACTTAGGCCTACGTGCATAATTTAATCAGCAAAACCCGTGTGTCTGAAATGCAGTGGCGGCTCTAGGATTTGGCAAGTGGGGGGCCGTTGGGGGGGCAACTTCTAATCATGGGGGGCCAACTATTTGTTGTTTAATGTATGTAGCATTAAGTATAGGGTCCCAACTGGGGGGCCACTGGGGGGCCAGGCTCTCAATAGGGGGGCACGGGCCCCCCCTGGCCCCCCCCGGTGGAGCCGCCACTGCTGAAATGTTGCCAAAGGAATTCTAAATAACAGCAGTCTAAACAACAAAACTGTCTTAAATTATCTAAACATCGATTACCACTTAGAAGAGACAGACAGACAGACAAAGACAGACAGAGACAAAGACAGAGACAGAGAGGCAGAGACAGACAGAGGCAGACAAGCAGAGATGTAGTCAATTATCGGGCGATATGTCTAATGCCATGGGCTAACCTTTTTCTTGTCTTCCGCTAAATTCTTTTGTCTCATGTATGAACTTAACGAATGATGGCTGACAGAATGACATCTGTCGCCCTCACTAATGAAAAAAGACACCAACTCTTTTCGACGGCAAATTGATAATGTAAGCTACATAGCCTAAACTAATATTAGGACTGTCTGTTAATAATTATGTCAACAATTTTTGGGCAATTTTTGACCCCTTCCCCATTGTCAACATCTGTAAACTTTCAGTGACCCCCCTTATAATTACTGTATGTCAAAAACTTTTGCACCCCCTCCCAACTTCCCCAACTAATATCAGTGACGAAATTGTTGACGTCAACTTCTCTTGACCCCCCCTGCCCCTGTCAAAAACTGTCAAACTTTTTCAAACTCCCTACCACTATTTTGTTGACGTAATTAATGGACAGCCCCTTTAATGTATATTGCCTAAACTGATAATTCGTTGCTTTAACCCCTTAACTGTGTATTTAACTGTAACTCAATGTAAAATGGACGGATATATCCAGGATCCCCAGTTAATGGGTTAATTATTCGAAAGGAATCAAAAGACTCAACATTACTAGATGAACGGAAGACCAACTTTCCTAGAACAGTTGCGTCAGACATTGGATGGAATTTCACAATGCGGAATCATCTATTTATCTCTCACAGTATGTCCTAGACAGGTTCTACGCGCATTAACGCCATGGTTGTTCAGCACAATTTGCAAATCTTGGATATTTTCAATCAGTTGAAGCGATCGCACTATTTAATATACATAATATACAGGGCCTGTTTTAACGTGCAGTGATACACAGAATGTGCAGTAATAAAATGAAAATGTGCAATGGTAAAATGCAAGTTTCTGTGCTTTGCGCAGTGATACAATTTTCCGGACGACCTTTTTTGCCTGTTTTTTGCGCGGATGTCCTCACATTTTCTGAGATTAGTGCAGTGATAAATTTTTCTTAAAACAGTCCCTGTTAATATATAGGCTAGTTCACGGGTTTACATTTTACATAGCCAAGGTTACAGAGGCGCCGAAGAAGAAGAAAAAAGACAAAGAAAGTAGTCATGACGCGTGCACTGAACCACCTTGATAAACGACAGCCGAACAAAACGCCGACAACTTAATCGAAACGTAAGAACATTGAATCAATTAATTATCGAACACGAATAGGCGAGTACTATTAGTCACGGCTTTGACTCTACGCATAATATATGCAGTGCAGGGGCGTAGCGACGGGGGGGGTGTTATATTGGTATATATTACCCCCCCCCCACAAAAAAAAAGTCCATCCCAAAGTTTTGATGTGATTTACATGTGGTTACATGTGGTTTATATGGTTTCTGTGGTTTATAGTTGAGATTTATACCCACCTAAAATATTTGTGCCATCCCAAATCAAATTCCTGGCTACGCCCGCCCCTGATGCAGTGCAGTTATTAATTCAGCCCTGACATTCCCGACACGTTTAGGCTATACTAGGCTGAGCAAGTCAGCGGCTGGCTTCGAAGTCGGAAGGAAGAAGACGTCTTGGTGGCTGTACTCTAGGATTTCATTTTCCTTGACTGATGAACGTTCGAAATGGGAGGAACTTTCACGAAAAAATACGAAACGAGGAACGAATCCTGTAGAAGCGTGTAAGTAATATTTTTCAATCTACTGCAAGAAATTGCTCAGGTATAGGCTATCAGAGGTATACAGTTTCTTGATTTTTATCCTTATATAGCAAAAATGCAGTAGGGATCGAACCAGAGGCGTGGCGACGAGGGTATATTGGTATAGATACCCCCAACAATCAGAATATCTTTTAAAAAATTTAATGTGTTTTTTAAGATTTTCAAAGTTTTTAAAGATTTATAACCTCTCAAATCACATTATAACCCCCCCCCCAAATCAAATTCCTGGCTAGGCCTCTGGATCGAACTGCTACCATCCCAACAATTTCGCCGCCCAATGGGGTAAAGTCCCCTAATTAGTGTAACAATTTCGCCGCCCAATGGGGTAAAGTCCCCTAATTAGTGTAACAATTTCGCCGCCCAATGGGGTAAAGTCCCCTAATTAGTGTAACAATTTCGCCGCCCAATGGGGTAAAGTCCCCTAATTAGTGTAACAATTTCGCCGCCCAATGGGGTAAAGTCCCCTAATTAGTGTTTTAAATTGATTGCCTTTCTCCTTAAAAAATCGTCTTTTGCGTGTTTGAATGAATAAGAGCTGTGATGAGACCGACGATATTTCAGAAGCGCTTTAAATTCTTTTCCAAGAAAATTTATCTTTCCCTTAGGAATGATCCGACTTTAACAAACGTCTGCTTACAATCTAATAATCTTCCTGCGATGTTTTAGCGCCAAATTGAATCCTGCGACAGGGACGGATGTTGTCACTCGTCGTGCTATGGGGATTGGGGGAGGAGGAGGGAGGAGGAGGGGCATGGGTGGCATAAATTAAGGTCGTTGACTTCGCCCAGTATAATTACTGCAAATGTTGGTCTTGTGACGTCGTTCACGTACGTGACACACAAAACTTGTTGTGTCAGACCCCTAAATTAAAAGACCTGGCGACTCCCCCCGGAGCACGAGGGGTGCGCGAAAGATCCACAAAGAGGGTCGTGGCGTACATAAAAAGACCACGGATTCTAGCCGTTTAGAGTGGAATGGGGTGGGGCTCGGGGGTGGGGGTGGGGGTACGGAGTAACGGAACACTTTGACCGGAGTTCATCTTCCCTCGATCGCCGGAGTGGCTTGAGGACGTCGTCGGCGGCGGCGGGTGTAACGAAATTAATTTACCCCGCGTGAGAAACCTTCCGGCCGACCGGCGTTTCCGCCGGCAAACAGTTCACGGGGATAACTCGATAAGCCGTGCCAAAAAGTTCCCGTTCGAAGTCGATCGATGAGGAAGAGGAGGAGGAGGAGGAGAATGAGGAGGAGGAGGAGGAGGAAGAGGAGGATGCTGGCGGAACAACGCACATAGGCAAACACAGTTCCGGTCTAAAATCATCGGGGGAGGGTAGGGGTACTGCCAACCGGGGGGTGGGGGTGTTCTTTCCAGCTGACAGCTTCCCTTCGACGATAGAGACGAACGAGTCTTATTATATAAGGGTGAGTGTTTGTCGTCGTCGTCGTCGTCGTCGTCGTCGTTATTGTTGTTGTCAGTTGTCACCGAGGATGACATGTTGTTGGATTGAACTGTCGCGATGTCATTCGTGACGATTTAGGGGCGACGATGTCACGACGGATACACGCATGACGAGTGTCTGTAAAGGACTCTGGGCTAGTTTCTCTCTCTCTCTCTCTCTCTCTCTCTCTCTCTCTCTCTCTCTCTCTCTCTCTCTCTCTGTTGTCGTTATTCCGGTTTTGAGTGGAAATATACTTCTTCGGAATTTCCGCTCCGGTCCGGATATTACGGATCTGGTGGTAGCGGACCCTGGCGACGAGTAGCTGCTTCTCCCACTGCAGCAGCAGCAGCAGCTGTTGCTGCTGTTTAAAAGCCAGAAACGCGAAACGGATGCTGAATAGTTCTTGAAAATTCTCCTTTAATAGCATCGATTGCTTTGCTATAAGATCGCTTCATCGGCTCACGGACTTGCTTGTGCGAACTGGAAATCTCGGAGTCGCGCGTGAATGCGCGCTGCACTCCGTGTATGCACTCATTTCTGCGGCAGATCCGCTTCTTGAGCCTCGTTCTCGACTGGGCATGCAGACGATAATACGAGTCACTTAATCGTGGACGCATTTTCTCGCGTCGCGTCGCTCAAGGCCCTCGGCGTTGACGCGTACAGCGGACCGGACCGAGTCGGTGTGCCGAAGATCGCAGCCGCGGATATTAATTTAAGCATGGACGTCTTCTTTTCCGTGGTAAAACATGAGGAAAGACTTCAGAAGAGGACTGTTTTCGACTGAGTTTGCAGCAATGGAACGCCGGTGAGTTCTACCAAACGATCGTATTGCGACTGAGAGGTTTGCGACGATTATTTCTGTCGCGGCAATAATGCTATAAGGCAATCAACAATAAAGAGTAACAGTCAGTGTTTTAACCAGGCCTGTTAGTGGGCGATACCCCCACACCTCAAACCCCCCACCACCACAAATTTAAGCAGTGACACAAATTTTTGCAATTAACTGTATCTCTTCCCCTCCATCCAAGTCAATTGGCCCCCAATTTTGCCCCCGAAGGCCTGGGGTCTGGATAAAACACTGGACTGATAGCGCAGAGTTTAGTTGTGGATGGCGCGTATATGTTTCTATCGAATATATACTAAGGAATCGCAAATCGTTGAATTTCATAGATCAGATTTTAAATCAAACGTACCAGTAGGTTTAATCAATCATTAGTCGATGTTTAAACGGTGGCGTATCTAGGTTGTGGCAGCTAGGGCACGTGACCGGACACCAAAAACTCAGTGATCTTGCTCCACATAGCGTTGAAAGAGGAGAAACTGAGTAAACTTACAGCACATAATTATCACAGACCAGTTCGCATCAGTAAATGTAGCTGTAGTTGTAATCTTGTGCGAATAAAAGTTCATAATTTGCTAAAGATTTGTTAACCTGCTATTTTAAATTTCTGATCCTTTGCCATGTGCGTCAAATATCCTAACTGCGCCCCTGTTTTTAAGGAAAACTTTCGCTCCATCGTCATTAAAATTTCTATATTTGTAGGGACGTAGCGACGAGGGGTATATCGGTATATATATACCCCCCAAATCAATCTACCTTAAAGTTTTTTATGTGATTCACATGGGGTTATATGTGGTTATATGTAGTTTATATGGTTTATAGTTAAGGTTTATAGCCCCCAAATATTTATACCCTCCCAAATCAAATTCCTGGTTACGCCCCTGTATATTTGGAGACCTTTTCTGACACCGAAGATGATCCAAATAATCCTATATCGTTCATTCTATCAGTTACTCATCTCTCCGCTGTCGGCCGATATGAAGCAATACAAAACGGGGAATACCCCGAAATATTCGAATGCGTCTGAACCAACGCGAATCCAGGAATTACTGTAGTGTATAGGCTTGCTTGTATATATGATGTTGTTGTTGATGATGATGATGATGATGATGATGATGATGATGATGATGAACGCGAGAAAGTGGAAATTCCGGGCATTTTAGACCTCTCGCGGCAGCAATAAAACGCTTTCGGAAGGCCGTTTTTCTGTCCGCAACTGGATTTTCTTTCAACCGAAGCAGGCCGCCGTACATTGCGGGCAGGCATGTACTGTATAGGTTGTGCAGTGCAGTAGACAACAAGGAAGTATAGGAATCCATCGGATACTACAGTGGATGTGGTTCTTCGCCCCTCCATCCCCCACCCCCGTTTCCCTGGTGTCGTAAACAGCAACGTTCGCCGTAAATCCATTATCACTGATCTCGGGAAGACAGACTAGTAACTAACTGGCGTTTGGCATAGTTCTAAAAGATGGTTGCTGGACTGCCAGTGTTTATTCTAGGCCTGCTTTTGGGGTGGGGATTCCCCCCAAAGTTTTAAAATCCCCCCAAATTGTATATGTTGGCTTGGGTGATGGAAATTTCCCCTCCAAAAAAACAAGCGTGGAGAGACAAATCTTGCCCCACGAAACATTTCAAACTCCCCCCACCAATGTCAAGGTGGCTAGAATAAACACTACTGGTCTGCCTACATGCCCCTTTGTCGCTGCGTTAATGGTAATGGTAGTTACCTGGTAATGTATTGTTGTTGCTGTCAACGCAATTTGTTGGTTTTTTTTGGGGGGGGAATTACACCACCATCGCTTTACCGCCCCGGATGGTGTCAACTTCTAGTTACGCCTCTGGACGACTTTGTCGCCCTTCAGTTCTGTTGTAAAAAGTGGATATTTTGTTTTAATTTCGTTTGATCTATGTTTTTGTTGGCATTTTACTGTCGGTCGGTTTCACCGGCTGGTTCGTCTGGCATTCTCTCTCTCTCTCTCTCTCTCTCTCTCTCTCTCTCTCTCTCTCTCTCTCTCTCTCTTTCTCTTTCTCTCTCTCTCTCTCTCTCTCTCTCTCTCTCTCTCTCTCTCTCTCTGCCTACCCGTCTTGTTGCCTGATCGTCTGCCTACTGTTGTCATTTATCGTAGCATTTATCAGACGTTGCTTCTCCTTGTTCTTTTCCTTCTTACTTCCTCTCTTCTCTAATCTCTCATCTCATCTAATTCATGTCTTTGCCATCTTGGTCCGCAGAGCCAAACATCGGCTGCAAGAATCCTAAACACAACACTAGACGCATAAGAAACAAAGGCATGTCACACACACACACATACAGAGAGAGAGAGAGAGAGAGAGAGAGAGAGAGAGAGAGAGAGACAGAGACAGAGACAGAGACAGAGACAGAGACAGAGACAGAGACAGAGACAGAGACAGATAGACAGACAGAAAAACAAAACAGACAGACAGACAGCGACAGGGAAAGAGTAAGAGAAGAGAAAGAGAAAGAGAGACAGACAGACAGGCAGACAGAGACAGAGACAGATAGACATAGACAGAGACAGGGAGACATGGACAGAGACAGAAACACAGACATATACAGGCTAAATGCTACGATGCTACGTAGGCTTTGTGAGTGAATAACGCAGTTGCACTCATCCGTGCACTCATATATATATATATATATATATATATATATATATATATATATATAGCATGTGTTCGCATTCCAGTCGGTTCGATATTGAAAATGCGCCGTGTTCGATTCGAACACCTTTCAATTCGAGGTCATCTTTCGCATCTGCGATCGAACGAGTCATCGTCTTCCAGTACGAATCGCTTTGTACAGGAAACTAAAAAACAAAATAAAAGTCACGCGGAGAACAGAAACAAAAACTAGACGTTCTATTATAGGCTAGGGGCCATCCACAAATGACGTGACGCGCCTATAGGGCGGTCCGGACATTTGTTACGAACTGTGACGAGTGAGGGGTTTCGTACGTGAGTGTGACGTAACGCAATGCAAAATTTTCAAGATGACATTGTTTTGCTTGTCAGGCTATTTGGAGAGGAAAATATATAAGGATGTCAGGTTATATTATTTGGAGAGGGAAGGATGTGCCCCCTGTTTTGTTTGTCAAGACTTTTTGCAACGTCGCGTTACGATGGGGGCGGCTCAAGAAATTGCAAATATCGCGTTACGTAATTTATGGACGCCCCTATACCGAGAAACGAAAGAAAAATTGCCAGATGTAGTCCCTCTGTAAAGAAGTCCTCTGATGAGATAACGTTATTAAATGTGAAATGTGTTATTTTCGCGTTATTTTCGACGCTCCAGTTCGCATCATTTGGGGTCGTCCATAAAGTACGTCACGCTCTTTTTTGACAGTTTTTGCCTCTCCTCTTGTCAAAACCTATCACAAATCTCGAACCCCCCTCCCTCCCCCACTTAAAGTAGCCTACGTCACAGGTCTCGGACCCTCTTGAAGCGTCGTCCATAAATTACGTCACACAGGTTTTCTATTTAATACATTCGAGTTTCTCGTTCAATTTTCAGCAGCAAACCCGATGTTCGACTTCCGAAAATGATGGCGAATATAATCGAGATCTAAAATTCTATGCATATAGCACAATATAATTACTGCACACCATTGACGTCCTCTGTTCGAACACATACATCAGAAGAGAAAGCAAAAATGCCACTGCATATTAAATTTTCAGGTTTTATATTTGCAGAAAGCGCGACGTTACAGTGATCTTTACCCCTCCTTCCCCTATCAAAGATTGTCACACTTTCTCAAACCCCGTCCGCCGTCTCCTCCAAACGTAACGTACTTTATGGACGGCCCCTTCTTTCTTTCCAGATCGTAAAAATCACACGTTTTCGCTGTTTTCCCACTCGAATATGAAAACACTCGGAGCAAGGTCGGAAGAACATAAAACAGTCACACTCAATGTCTTCCACAATCACGCTTAGGGAAAAGTGCTTTTGACGGGGTGAGATCTACGACTGTTCCCCTCCCCGCAACCCCTCCCCCGCCGCACCATATGGGCCTACTTCTCTCCTGCACTCGACAACAGGAAACCACTCGAAAGACACGTTCTTCTCAATGGACATGACTTTCTACAACGTACGTCGTAGCATAATTGCTTTGTTATGGTCGGTGCGTTTAGAGTTCGTTCGTGCGGTAGGTCCGCGGAGTTGTACGCGGAGAATTCAGAAATAATCGGCCGATTCCGGAAGTTATATATATATATATATATATATATATATATATATATATATATAATCTAGCAGTCAACAACCAAACAAATGTCGATTATCTAGATAATGTAGGCCGCTGTCTGATCAATACGGGTGTCTCCGTAATAGGCTACTTGTTTTCCAGGAGGAACTGTTTTCCGAAAATGAAAATCGGAAAATTAAATCGGATCTGTTGTCGAGGCGTGGTAGTGGGCGGTGGAAATATTCCGTGCTGAACTTCTAATCTTCTTCTCCTTCTTCTCCTCCTTCTTCTCCTTCTTCTCCTTCTTCATCATCATCGTCTTCTTCTTCGTCTTCAAGGTTTTTCGTTGATTAAAGATTTTCGGCGACGGTCTCAAGATGAGTCGTCGAATAACAGAGCAGACCACCTGCACTGCATAGAAATGCGCCAGCAAAAAGAAATAGACAAATATATATATATATATATATATATATATATATATATATATATATATATATATGGACCGATGTTCATTCGAATTCATCGTTCGAACCAATCATTCGTTGCTTAGTAACACTTTTGCCAAATACAGACTCATCGCGTCTTATGAATAGACCGGCGAAATATGGACCACAGATCTTGAACATTATCATAATATCTAGATACTCTTATACGTTCTCTTTCGAGATACGATAACACTACATTTACAACGCATTTTTGCAAACCACTTAAATTTTTACATCGAATTTTGCCAGATCTTCTAATTCGGCACAATTCGGACCACTTCCTTACTTGCTGAGTGCAGTTGCGGCTCTAGGATTTGGCAAGTGGGGGGAGCGTTGGGGTGGCAACTTCTAATCATGGGAGGCCAACCATTTGTTGTTTAATGTATCTAGCATTAAGTATAGGGTCTTAACTGGGGGTGGCACTGGAGGGGCCAGGCACTCAATAGGGGGCACGGGCCCCTCTGGCCCCCCGGTGGAGCAGCCACTGTCTGAGTGATTCTTCAGAAGAGGCGCCATACAAATATTCAACTAAATTACATTACACCATGTCACCATCGCCACCTAACCCCCGTCCTAGCCTTAGGCCTACTACTAGTTCTCACTGCGTGAAGACGGCGTGCAGTTCTGCCATGGCGCTTGATCCGCAAACGGTTTAAGTTAAGCGTGCGTGGTGCTCGGCTTCGAGAAGCTTTTGGCCGGACGAAGGAAGTCCAAACACCGACATATTTATCGTCCAAGCCGTTTTCAATTTGTCCGGCGCAGTCCGGTTAATGTAGGAAAATTACTGGCGCATACTGTGAGGAGGAACAGGAGGAGGAGGAGGAGGAGGAGGAGGAGGATGAGGAGGAATGAGAAGAAGAAGAAGAAGAAGAAGAAGAAGAAGAAGAAGAAGAAGAAGAAGAAGAAGAAGAAGAAGAAGAAGAAGAAGAAGAAGAAGAAGAAGAAGAAGAAGAAGAAGAAGAGAAACCGAAGAGAAGACCATTGTGTTCTTGCGTTTATACGATAGTAGCGGCGGTGCTGCCTTTGAGATGTGATTAACGATAAAGGTTCTGAGACGTTTCCAATTTTCTCGCTCCTTCAATTTCCCTTCTTACGCTGAATTCAACACGCGACATTTTGTTTATGACAAGAGTAAAATAATTCTTCCTTACAAGGTCTCTCCTCCAATAGTTTATGCCCTTTATAATAATAATAATAATAATAATAATAATAATAATAATAATAATAATAATAATAATAATAATAATAATAATAATAAATTATTATATTTAGTCATAATGGTGTTAAGCAATGAAAGAATTCTTGGATATGTACAGGTATTATTATTAGTAGTAAATAGTAATAGACTATAGTACAAGGTCATCGCGACTATAGCAGTACAAGGTCATCAGTGGTTATAGGGGCCCGTGTTTACAGTGGCCCCCAGTTGGGACCCTATACTTAATGCTAGCATTAAACAACCAATGGTTGGCCCCTGATTAGAAGTTGCCCCACCAACGGCCCCCACTAGTAAATCCTAGAGCCGCCACTGAGTAGCAGTAGTAGTAGTAGTAGTAGTAGTAGTAGTAGTAGTAGTAGTAGTAGTAGTTGTTGTTGTTGTTGTTGTTGTTGTTGTTGCTATTGGAATACAGTAGTACACAGTTTGTAGAATTATAATCTACTTAGTATGATTAAACATTATTTTATCTAAATATTTTTTATTAGATTTTTTGATTACTCGCGTAAGCAAACAGTATAGTAGCTCTTGATGAAACCTTCACACAGCCTCCCAATGAGTTGCTTGATTGGCGCATCTTTTAGTCACTAAGTCGACTTTCCTATTCACACGCATCCACCCATCCACCGTCGAAACAGTTTAGTAAGTTCAATCCATCCATGCACACACACACACATACACACACAAACACACACACCGTGGTCGTTGGTCTGTTGTGCGTTCATGCATTCGTCTGCGTACATTAACCAAGATTGGCAGCAGTAGTAGTTGTAGTCTCGACGATTTGTCTGCTCTGGCCAAAGTGCTTGTCTGATAATGACGTTGTTGTTATTATTATTATTATTATTGTTGTTGTTGTTATTCAGGATTGGAGGTGATTCTATTTAGTTTATCGAATGCGTTCTCTTTTTTAGACTTTTTATCTTCGTCTAGGGCTGTTAAATGTTTCACATGACTGGGATATTTCGCCGTGGTGTATTCCAGTGGCGTAGCCCAGGGTTCCGAAATAGGGAGGGGGCGGTGACACATCGACATTTTCGAGTCATAGGGCGCTTATCAGGTCAACTGGCTTGTTCGCGATTAAAGGCGTTCGTGCGAATTGATTTCATCCTCTTCGATAAGATTTTGTTATCGCTATGAGTTTTGTCTTAGTCGAGCCTTTCGTCATTCATTCATTCATTCATTCATTCATTCATTCATTCATTCATTCATTCATTCATTCATTCATTCATTCATTCATTCATTCATTCATCCATTCGTTCGTTCATTAGTTCATTAATTATTATTAATTTATTATTATTATTATTATTATTATTATTATTATTATTATTATTATTATTATTATTATTATTATATTAATTAATTAATTCATTCATTCATTCATTCATTCATTCATTCGTTCGTTCATTCATTCTTTCGTTCGTTTTCTGTTTGTTTGTTTGTTTGAGTTTTGACTTGGTATTGGTAATATGTAGAACTTGTTATATCTATGTTTTACGCATGTTCTGTGTTCGACACGTACTGTAGGCTGCATGTTATTCTGTTATTCTGATTGCGTTAAAATATTACTTTTTCGTACTTTGAATCGACATTTAGCTGTGTATGGTGTGACAAATCAGTGATTCTAGATAGAGACAGGAACATAAATAATTGGTCTAGTCATGAACACAGATAGCGGAAATTTTTTTAATCTAATTCAACACCAGCTTTTGGTTTCTTTCGATGACTAGCCTGCTCAGCAATTTTTTGAGTTATTGGAGTAACTTCTAAGACTCTCGGTCAAAAACTAATATCTTTGGAAATGAAATTGAGAATATTATTATTCTCTCACTTATCTCAACGGTTTGAATGGTGTCCAAAATATTCCACCTACGCTAGTGTCGTGATCGAGTCTATGTTGCCAAATAATGTTTCCTTAGTTGGCCCGTCTCATGATCGTCTCGGGGCGATCGGAAAGGAATCCAATTTACGTTGGTTTCATTTATTCGGTCGGTCACGCGATGGCAAAGACCGCGCCGTCAACCTTCTAAAGATCCCAGCACACCTAAAGGATCAAAGCCGAGCCCGCTAATGAAAGAGCTCAGTGGCAAAACAAAACACCCGGATTTCTTGACTGTGACACTCTCTCTGTTTGATACGAACAGAGAATATATACTGAAGACGCTATTTACTATATCTATTTCTGGCGTCGCCAGAATTTTTGGGGGCAAAGGGGTCTGGCGTGTCAGATTTACTTCACAAAAACTTTCTCACCGTTTGCTCTGGTAGGTGGTCTGGGGCAGGTTGGGGGCAGTTTTTTGCAAATAATGTTCCAAATATAAAGAACTACTAAACCTTACAGTAGAATCGGAGTTGAATGATTATGTAAAGGCCTGTGCTGTTCGTGACATAAAGTTCTATACTTTGTCGATTATTTTAGAAAATTATGTTCTGAATATTTTGAATTTAAAAGACTCTACTCGCTGTAAGATGCTCTCTGATCGCCGGGGCCCCCTTGCACACTGTACAGCCTGCACAACCAGAAGCGGTTCCACAGGGAGCCCCGGAGGGGACCGTACCCGCTATTGAATGTCTGACCACCACCCCCCGCCCAGTGGGCGATACTACTCTTGTATATAGGCCTACTAATTTATGAAAAATAGATGACCCGGGATTGACCCCTCGAGCAACGCCGCCATCCATGTCAAACAGGGCCGGATTAAGGTCCGAGTGGGCCTGGGGCTGAGAAGTTAAACAGTTCGTAGCTTCCATAATTAATGAAAATTGCCCCTTGTAAAATTTTCCGCCGCCTTCACTGAAAATCTCCGACAAGCAAAAAAAGGTCGCGGCTTGAAAAACGGCGGGCCTATTTTTGTTTGTGGTGGGCCTGGGGCTTCAGCCCTCTCAGCCCCCGCCTTAACATATGGCCCTGATGTCAAATCCCGGAGCTACGCCACTGCTCACAGCCACTGGTTACGCCACTGGTTATAGGCCGTTTCTTGTCGTTGGTGTTGGTTGGCGCAGGTTGAGTCGCTACGAGAGACGGCGATCGTGGTTCAAGGATGAAGACTTCATCAAGGACCTCGAATCCGATTCCGTCGACACCGAAGTCCTCGACGAGGAGCTCCAGGCGCTGGAGGCATCCGAAACCAAATCGTTAGTACACAAAGGGTTATTGCTAGGATGGTCAATTTGGAGGGGGGTTCGGTAAATAATTCCGGGGGTCCCTGCCGAAAAAGTCTGACAGGCAAAAAAGGTCGTCTCATGTCCCATAGCTGAAATTGTGGGGATGTCGGTCTCAAATTTGGGGGAGTGTTGGGGGGAGGAGATGCAAAAATATCCCTGTTAGTACATCACACTTAGCAACTGTCAACAGAGATATCTAAGTCTGATGATGATGATAATGACGATGACGACGACAACGATGATGATGATTGTTGTGGTGATGATGATGATGGTGATGATGGTGATGATGATGATGATGCTGATGACGACGACGACGGCGACGACGTCCCGTTACGCTCCAACTACTACGCCCAATTTCTGTTATTTTATCGCCGCTTTCTGGATTGTTGCCGCCGTATTTGAAAATTGCAGAAGATTTATCGCAGTCTTTGGTCTTCAAAAGAGCCCCCCTCAATCTCGCGTGCCCTCTCTTCTTTTATCACCTCTTTCCTGTTCTCTGTGTAGTTTTTTCTCGCCTCCTACCCCCGTCTGCACCTCTGATCTCTGTCTGTCTGTCTGTCTGTCTGTCTGCTGTTCAGGTTTCTGCTCCTTTCAATTTCTAAATGAGGTCTGTTTTTCTGCATTTCAATTTCTAAATTGTTTGGCATTAGGCGCTGGTCTGTCTTCCTGCTTTCCCGCTCTTCTTCCCTCTGCTTTTCTATCGTCTGCCAAAGCTTTTTTCGTCTGCAAAAATTCCCGACCTTCTGTCAGTTTTAACCTTGAACTCTTTGTCTGGTGTTCGCTACAGAGCCTTTCTGCGCTCTGAACTGTGAATTGCGAACCGGAACTGCTTCTTTGTATAAATCCGAAATATCTCTGCTGGTTGGGCTCGAGAATTTAAGCGAATATCCTCATGGGCTCCCACGGAAATTTTTCCAAGAGGGGGCAAAACATAATGGTCATGGCTATGCCACATAAATTTTTCCAAGAGGGGGCAAAGCACTTCTTAACACAGTGGTCACGGTTAATATTTTAGCAAGGTTTTCAAATTTCAATGGGAAATATTGTCAGTTTTATTTTCCAGGAGGGGGCAAGTGCCCCTCTTGCCCCAATGTGCGGGCGCCCATGAATATCTTTCTAAATCGTCTAGCTGATAATAATAATAATAATAATAATAATAATAATAATAATAATAATAATAATAATAATAATAATAATAACAATGCAGTTCCAAACATCATTCGGTTGACAGCAAGAGCTGTTGGTAGAATTGTTCCCATAATATAAGCCTATCTTCACAGAAGTGGTTAGATCTAAATTACAATACAGAATTCAGTGTTGTTTTATGTTTCCTTGGTGACTTCTGTCTGCTTAAGAGGATCCGTAGTTAGGCCTACTGGTAGTTGCCCACTATGTCGCATTTGTCACAGGAATGACTGGACTTCCTTTGTGACTAAAGTGGACCCACACGAATCATGGAAGACAGTCAAACTTTTTTCAAACTCCTTCTCCTATTCTGTCGACGTAATTAATGGACAGCCCCTTCCCGCTGGAAGCCAGTTCTTCCTCGATAATCACAAAAGTCTGTCGTGTTCAGTAATCGATCCTATTGGAACCATTTGAAACGTTTCTCCTCGCGTTCAATCGCCAAGCGTGCCTAGGACTAGAGATGTCAGTTCGAACCGACAAATCTCCCCTTCCTTGCGTGGAACATTCCGGACCAAATGACAATTTCCGGCCGGGATTTATAGACCTATACACATTTAGACAAACGACGACGGCTCTAATTCTCCTTTCGGCATTGCCTGTTGTTTTGCGCAACGCCCATATTGGCTGAAGACTCCTGCAGACCCTGGCTTGCAATGCAAGTCCGGCGTTCCCTTGTTCCCTGCTGAAAACAACTTGCGTCCGACTAATCCGGGCCTGGAAGTCTCTTGGAAATATCGATTAGGAACCGAGTTTCTTGGAAGGAGACGACGACGACTACTCTGGTGTTTGCGAATTCGTCAAAATAGTTTTCTGGACCGACACAGAACTTGATGATGATGATGACGACGACGACGACGATGATGATGACGACGACGACGATGATGATGATGATGATGATGATTATGACGATGATTTGTTTATGAATAACAAAATTTAGAGTTTGACTTTGTTTTCTCGCTCGACAGATGGCGTTTCAGTCTGCACAGATTTCTCGAAAGTAATCCCGTACAGATAGCGTTGTGCATCCTCGCTCTCATCGACACAGGAGTCGTCATCGCCGAAATACTATTGGACATAAACGCCATCAGAAGTAAGGCTATTATATACAGGGTGGCGCAAAAAATAACCGGACTAGTCACATTTAAGTTTGCATTTAATATGGTCCGGTTTTTTGCGCCACCCTGTACATCAACTAAATAAGAACCATTGAATAATAATAATAATAATAATAATAATAATAATAATAATAATAATAATAATAATAATAATAATAATAATAATAATAACGTGATTTTCAAGTGGTTCATGAGGCTAAGTTAGCCTGTTTTAAAACCCACTATATAATTACTCTTAGCATTTAATAATAACCCAACTTTCCTGGATAAATTTTGAAGCGATTAATTTTTTTCGAAAATTGTTATTATCAAAGTTTGCCTATATACCAGGGGCGCCCATCCCCCTGGCCACTGGAAGCAGCTTCCCCTCTTCCCTGTGCTACTCTAACGTGATACGAAAACTCAGAGGGGGAATTTCCTCCCTCTAGCTTTTTCAGGAAGCATTTGATTCCCCCCCCCATCTGTGGGCGCCCTGCTATATACAACTGCTGGCCGTGACTTTCAATCGGTCGGTTGTCATTTCAGTGCAATCCGACGACACGTCCGACAAACTCGAAGCGGCCATGACCTTCCTGAGAAGAAATTACGTCTCAGAACTGAACGGATATACGGGAGACGACATCTTCTACATAATAGACACACTGGAACAACAACACTCCAGCTCAACGTCGTCTTCATCATCAGAATCAGCATCATCATCACCGCGTCACAAGCGATTCGCTGCTTCGACGACGACGATGATGATGATGATGATTCAAGCTTCATATCCCAAGCAATACGTCGACTCGTCCGGCCCTGCCCCGTCGTCCCGGGGCCAGCCGATGACTGGCCCCACGCGGGCCCGTCAGCCCCCCGGTGCAAGGCGGCGGTCAAGGCGGAAACCACCGTCGCCGCACAGAATATCGGTCAGACAGGCGACGCTCGGCGGCGATTCGAGGACAGGTCACGACCGTCGCAATAAAACTGCTTCCCACTCCTCCTCCTCCGCCTCCTCCTCCGTCTCCGCCTCGGGGAGTCAGAGTCCTCACGCGGCCGGGAGTGGTCACTCGGACAAGAGCCATTTGGTTGACGAGTTGCTCGAACTGGCGCACATTCTTCACTACCTCAGCATCGCCATCCTCGGACTGTTCGTCGTTCAGGTGACGCGTTGCAGAGTCCCCTGTTCGACTTGTACACTAATAATAATAATAATAATAATAATAATAATAATAATAATAATAATAATAATAATAATAATAATAATGATAATAATAATAATGATAATAATAATGATGATTTTATGGGTTTCGTAATAATAAATAATAATAATAATAATTCATAATAATATAATAATAATATTATTAACAATAATAACAATAATAATAATAATAATAATAATAAAATAATGATAATAATAATATTGGTTTATTGATGATGAATCATGATAATAATAATAATAATAATAATAATAAAAAATAATAGACCCTTAATAATAATTCTAACAAGATTAATAATTTTCCTGAGATTTAAGTGGTTTGAATGCCATAATAATAATAATAATAAGTTTATAATAATCGGCCATAATATATGTTCTTAATTTACCCTAATAATAATAATAACAATAATGCTAATTCGATAGTTCTAAGCTGAGACCTGAGAAGAAAAAGTTATCGAAGTCGATTTTAAAATGAAACTGATTGTTCTGAACGTTCATGTTAATTTTTAAATGAGTCTTTTGCGGGAACGGGGGCACTGAGGATCTCGGTCGCTGGTCATTAAAAAAGATGGCCCTTCATAAAATTTAACTGAATACCCCAGGCCTAAAGTGTCTCTATAGTACAATATCTGAACTATCCTGCAGTTGTGCATACTTTTTTGTGTTGGGTTATTCCAGGTGATACTCAATGTTACTGCTCTTGGGAGGGAATTCTTCCGTCGAAAGATGGAGGTAATCACGAATCAAAGCCTTGAATAGTGTTTATGATTTGATAGCGCACCCACTGCGATTATCTGATTTCAAAAAATTATGAAGAACTGAAATTGAATTATTATTATTATTATTATTATTATTATTATTATTATTATTATTATTATTATTATATTATATTATTATTAGTAGTAGTAGTAGTAGTAGTAGTAGTAGTAGTAGTAGTAGTAGTAGTAGTAGTGGTAGCAGTAGTAGTAGTAGTAGTGGTGCAGCAGTGGTGCAGGTGCAGCAGTGGTGGTGGTGGTGGCAGCAGCAGCAGCAGCAGCAGTGGTGCAGCAGCAGCAGCAGCAGCAGCAGCAGCAGCAGCAGCAGCAGGTGCAGCAGCAGCAGCAGCAGCAGCAGTAGCAGTGGTGGCAGTGGTGGTGGTGGCAGTGGCAGCAGCAGTGGTGGCAGTGGCAGTGGCAGCAGTAGTGGTGGCAGTAATCACAGCATTGCATTCTCAGCAGCAGCAGCAAACAAGCAGAAGGCTGGTCCATAGTAGGCTGGACTAATTAAGCGTCAGTAAAGCGTTGCGTGAGTACCCGTGAGTTCAGTTCAGTTCATAGGCGCTATTTTAACAAATGCGCCGCCTTTGCTAAAGAAGTAAGTTCTCAATCGTGTTAGAAAAACTGCACGCGAGGTCGAAACATCTCTTATGTATCCTAAGTATCCTTAATATCCTTAAGTATCTAAACATCCTCAAAGTATCCAAGTTAAGGCTGGTCCATAGTAGGCTGGACTAATAATATCCTCAGTAATCCTAAGTATCCGCGTGAGTTCAGTTCAGTTCATAGGCGCTATTTTAACAAATGCGCCGCCTCCTAAGTAAAGAAATAAGTTCTCAATCGTCTTAGAAAAATATCCGAGGTCGAAACATCTCCTTAAGTATCCTAAGTATCATTAATATCATCAAGTATCCTAAGTATCCTTAATATCCTTAAGTATATCCTATGGGCACGCATACTTTATATACTTTAACCCTATGTAGTACTGGTTGGTTTTCAGTGGCTTTTATTATAACGGCGATTTGATATTTTCTTCTTTATTGTCAGATCTTCGACGCAATCATCGTCATCGCTTCGTTCGTCCTTGACCTTGTGTTCGTCAAAGGAGTGACGAACGTCAAGGGCGACGAAACGATCGCCATCATCGTCATCTTCCTCCTCTGGCGCATGCTTCGAATCATCAACGGTGAGAATCAGAGAGAGAGAGAGAGAGAGAGAGAGAGAGAGAGAGAGAGAGAGAGAGAGAGAGAGAGAGAAAATATATATATATATATATATATATATATATATATATATATATATATATATATATATATATATATATGCAACGAGAGAAGGAACGAAAAAACCTTTAAGCATTATATATATATATATATATATATATATATATATATATATATATAGTTTATAGTATATATAGTTTATTATTTATATAGCTTAGATATTTATATGAACTACTTTCATACATATATTTTTATTATATATATATATATATATTATATTTATATATATATATATATATATATATATATATATATATATATATATATATATATATATATATATATATAGTTTAAGCATTATTTATATAATAGTTGGCCTTTGCACTGGTCATATCCATTCCTTGAGTCTGGTCACGTCCACGGGTCATGATCAGCGCGGGAAAGGCGAATGGGCGAGTGATTGCTTGACCGCGAAGTGCCAGAATAACATTTCTTGGCGATTGTTTTCTTTCTATAAAAGGCATGATGCTGACTTCGAAGAAACGCCAGGAATTCCGCATAAAGCTTCTGAAGAGGGCGAGGAGGAAGATGGAGAAACGCATCGAGTGCCTGCTGGAGGACAAGGAGTGGCAAGAGGCAGGCATTGACCCCCTATCTTTTAAACGTATTTTTATTTTAAAAAATTAGCGATATTACGGATCGTAGCATTATAACAACGAAGACAGTCACTAAAGCGCGTTATTATTGTTGTAACGATGACAGCGATGGTTGATAATGATGCAGATGATGCTGCCGGTGATGCTGATGGTGCTGATGATGATGGTGATCATGAGCGTCCGAAGAGGGTTACAGAGAGGGTGCAATTGCGCCCACTGGAAAAATGTAAAATTCCTTGTTTCTTTCGTTACGTACCCCTGTTTTGCACCCCCTGAAAAAAGTTCTGCCGACGCCCATGATGGTGATGGTGGTGGTGATTATGATGATGATGATGATGACGACGACGATAACGCTAATGATGACGGTGACATTGACCTCTGGTCATTACAATTGCAGTAAATAGGTAAGTAAAGTCTCGTAAATTCATATAGCGCTTTAGGAAGTAGTACAGCAGTAGCCAGTGTTTTGTAAAGGCCTGTTATGAGGAGAGATTCCGCCCCCCCCCCAAAAAAAACTCAAAACTCCTTCCCAAAAATCCCAGCACTTACACAAATTTTGCTGTCTTTTCCCCTCCAACCAAGTCGCCTCCCCCCCGAAAGTCTCAATTTCCCCCCAAAGGCCTGGAGTCTGGATAAAACACTGGTAGTAGCTGCTTATTCCTATGCGCTCGAGTTGTCATACACGACGGGTAGTACAGTTGATAAGCCGTATGATTGTTCATTTTGTGGATAAAAGCATGAAATTTTGAACATTGACACTTCTTATAATTTAGTAACATTCTGTCCAAAGGCATTCGAATAAACATAGGGGTAGGGGTACCTGCTAATCAAGTTTTTCCAAAAATTAGGCCACTATCTCTTGTAGATCAAAAGTGCTTGGCATTCAGAATTTTGCCTGTGATATTCTCTAATGCGTAAATTGGACATTTTAAAGGACATTTTTAAACTACAGAGAATGGTATTAGCAGACGTATGAATGGCTAGAACTTTTGACAGAGAAGTGAAGAAAACCTGCTAATCAAGCTTTTTAAAAATTAGGCCACTATCTCTTGTAGATCAAAAGTGCTTGGCATTCAGAATTTTGCCTGTGATATTCTCTAATGCGTAAATTGGACATTTTAAAGGACATTTTTAAACTACAGAGAATGGTATTAGCAGACGTATGAATGGCTAGAACTTTTGACAGAGAAGTGAAGAAAACCTGCTAATCAAGCTTTTTAAAAATTAGGCCACTATCTCTTGTAGATCAAAAGTGCTTGGCATTCAGATTTTTGCCTGTGGTATTCTCTAATGCGTAAATTGGACATTTTAAAGGACATTTTTAAACTACAGAGAGTTTCGGAGGAAAAGCTAAATGAAATGATAATATTCATATCTGTACACTCTATAAGCACAATTATTGCTTAGTATTGTTTATTTGGCACTGTATCGATTGTCATTTGTCTACGTACTGCAGCTCAATCGGATTTTTTTTACAAATTATCAAGAAAATTTATGGTGCCAAATTGCATGGTAAGAGATAACAAAAACTTGTGCATCCTTTGGGGAAATTGTTCAGGGTCATGTACCCTATAACTGTGCCAAGTGGCATGCTTTTATCCAGAAGTGAACGATTCTTGGCTTTTATGGACTTTAGCCACTGAACTAGGGTCGTCACTCTTCTTAGACCACTTCTTCCGCATGCAATTATTTCAGTTTCGAATTCTGACGACCCTTTCATAATAAGCCAATAATATTATTAAACTCTCGAGGATTGTCCACTGACCTCTAACCTTGACCTATTCCTATTCTTGCAGCGTGAATTAGGCAACTTGAAGAGTCTGTGCCTGATCAAGGGTGCATCGGAAGAGGAACTCCGTCTATGCAAACCGAGAAGGACATGTACGTAGCAACGGTAGCGTAGCCACGAGGGGGTACAGGGCCTAATCCCCCCCATTCGGCCTGGGACCATTGTGGGACTTGTGCCGAACCGATTAGAAAATTTATCAAAAGGAGGGATTGCTAATAGGCATTATAAATCTGCAAAATTGCTCCAAAACTCAATATTTGAATCTAATATTAGGCCTATTCTAATTGTTGGCATTTGTGGCTCATGACGCCCCCCCAAGCCCATAGTCGGATCTGGAAAATCGTTCTGTAAAATGTTAGTTCCTTTATTCCAGAACCCTGGCTACGCCAGTGCACAGTGTTTATTCTAGGCCTGTTTTTTTGGGGGGGAATTCCCCCCAAAGTTTTAAAATTCCTCCCAAAATTGGTATATGTTGGCTTGGGGATGGAAATCCCCCCAAGCGTGGAGAGACAAATCGTGTCCCCCAAACATTTCAAACTCCCCCCATGTCAAGGTGGCTAGAATAAAAACTGGCCAGTGCGCAACACGCCAGCCTCTTCGAATTCTAATCAGAAGTCGGTCTATTGCCTCTGTTCCTTCGAGACCAGCCGTATCTGATTTTCTTGTTATTTCAGTAACGTCTTTGAGTCAGTAGAGAGTAGAGATTACTAGGGACATACAGTATACTGCATAAGTTATGTGACTGAATATAGAGAGTAAGAGGCCTGGGGTGCAGGGCCGGATTAAGGTCCCGAGTGGGCCTGGGGCTGAGAAGTAAAAAAAACGAGGTCATCACTTCCATAATTAATGAAAATTGCTCCTTGTACAATTTCCCGCCGCCTTCTGAAAATCTCTGACAAGCAAAAAGGTCGTCGTTTCCATAATTTTTATTTCCCGCTTTCACTGAAAATCTCCGACAAGCAAAAAAGGTCGTCGCTTGGAAAACGGTGGGCCTATTATTTATAGTGGGCCTGGGGCTTCAGCCCCCTCAACCCCTGCCTGCCATGGCCCTTCTCAAATCTATAGGCCGTTTCCGGCGGGGAAAAATCGCCTTTCCCCCCTCGGAAATTTCAAATTCCTACCGGAAATTTTGGCATGCTACACGAACTGACAGCAGCCCCCTAGCAGAATTCCCCCCGGCTTTGTCAGTTTCTCCCTCGGCTTTGTCAGTTCCCCCCTCCCGGAGTCCACGAGTCTAGATTAAACACTGGTTTGGCGTTACCATTGCTGGTAGCCTACACGAAGAATGAGCAATCGAGATAAATTCTGGATTGCTATGCCAAGTCCATTTTAGCAGACCTATACTAACCTAAACCCATTTCAATAAACGGAAAGACTTCTAGAGTAGGCCTATCGTTAAGTTTCCTGTAGGCCTAAACTAATTAGGGGAGAGTTACCCAAGATGCCCATGCTAAGGAGATGGCCTCCTAAAGATCTTGTTTTAAGAGTGAAGTAATATTTCATGCTACACAGCGAATATAGACATCATTGTACTATTTTACATAAAAGAATTGATAACCAACCAAGAAATTTTTTAGAAAAATCAATTTCTAATGAGTGACCCAAAGTGGCCATCTTGTGAACCCCATACTGCCCACCGACTGGGCATCTTAAGTACCAGACACAGTGGCTAGTTAATAACTTGTATAACTTGTCCAAAACAGTTCCTAATGCATTAATGTCAAAGTCAACTAATCATAATCTTAAAGTAGAGATGGTTAGCAAAAGGTGCAGAAGCAATGAATCCGTGAAAGTTGCTATATCTTGGAGAAGACACTTTAAATGAGCACGTGGCTTACTCTAAGCATAAATCAAATGTTGTTAAACAAATGAATTGCAAAACAACAAGTCTAATTGACGACTGTTGATCATTGAATCTCAGCAACTAAGACTTATCATACTTATATAACTGATCAAACAACCATAGGCCTACACACAGTAGAACTTGGGTCTAATAGTCGGCCTAGCAACAAAAGTCGCAGACAAATCCAGTGCTGGTTTCACCACCACTGCACTCGACATGACACCATTCTTTACATTTTTTGCATTGGATCCATTGTTCATGTGGCTTACTGGAACAAAAAGTTTCACCACAGATTATACATTCAGCATCTGTGTTATGATTACTATCATATTTGCTCCTCTGTAAATTTATGTCTCCTGTTGACTTCACTTTTGCTGAAGCTCGTCCCCTGGGTTTATCTAGTCTGCAAGTCAATTTCTTCTTGTTTGTCTTCTCTTCCTTACCCTGCAACACTGGATCTTTTATTGAATTGCTTTTTCTCTTTTCTGTCTTCAGTTTCTTTTTTGATTGTGTAGATTTACTTATCTTCCGCTGACCTGAAACCTTTCTAGCTGCCTGCTCTAACAGATGGTTCTTGAAGGGAGATCCAGTTAAGAGGGAAGACCCTTCAACTTTTGTCTTTCTTTTTCTTTCTATTTTACTCTTTGGAATGGGAGAGATGGTATTGATGGTTTCTACATAGTCTACAACATCCAATGGCATGTTTGTTGAAATGCCATTCTCCAAAGAAGACAATGGATCACAAGAAGATGTATGATTGATGCCTGTAGGACTATCAGACTTGTCAGCAAATGATGTGGAGGCAGCTTCTGGATCAATAGAACCTGCATCATGAGTAACCTGACATAAAAAATTGAACACAATTTAATTACTCTGTACTTATAACATTAATTTCAACTAAAATGACATGCATTGCTAAGCAATATCTGATCAAATAGCTTAGCTTATAAAGTAATAATGCATATTATTTGCTAAAAAAAGTTATATGTAAGTTATTCACAAGCAAACTAAATTTAATGATTTTTAGTTGTAAACATTTATTTAGCATGAAACATAATGAAACATTAGGGATATAGTAGAGACTGTACTAAATTTTTTTATTCAATTAATAGAAACTTGACATCATACTTGCACATTCTTAGCATCAGCTCTAGGTTCGGATTCGTCAGTAACAAGGCTCGGCAAGAAGTCATCATTGCTAAAAATTTCTGGGTTGTAAGGCCAAACCCCTGTACATCGAAAACCAGAGACAGCTTTCTCCATTGTGCAGGTCTTCATATAGGCTGAGCCAAATAACCCTGCCAAATCATATTGAGTGATCCGTTGACCCGGGTGTGACAACATCCATTTGTCACATTCGCTATTGTAATGTGCCTTGAGTGGTCCAAAAAATTGTGCGGTCCAAGGGCTGCATTCTATGCGTTGGGCAAACAAATCATTACGATGCCGTTGCTTCGGCTAGTTCAACTGCTGCCAATGTTTTGTGTGAGCCATGGCCATCAAGAATTAAAACAACCTTGTTTGCTTGTGATGGTTTGACAGCATCAATGAAATGATGAAGCCACTTCAAAAACAAGTCATTGTCAATCCATCCATTTTCGCCACATGCTCCAACAGTGCCTGGTGGACTATCCTTGAGAAGGCGTTCTGTAAGACGTTTCTCTGAAAATTAGCATAGGGGTACATAAACCCCAGTAGCATTAACAGCACATATCACTGAACTGTTTGTCCCTTCTCGCCACTTGTTACTTTTCCAATTTGTTTCTGTCCTTTATTCGACAGCACTTTTCCGGGTCTATGAGACTGTCAAACCTGACTCATCCATATTAAATATGCAATCAGGTTTATACAACTCCTTGTCAAGTTCTGTCTTGTATATATCAAAGAATTTTTTAACACTTGGCTTGTTGAAACCTACAGCCCTACTGAGACATGTCGGTTCAGGAGGGATATGCTTAACTCTGGATGTCGACCAAAAATCCGGCCAATTCTTTCCGGCACACTGGTGTTTAAATGGATGCTCAATTTTTAATTTTTCTGCAAATTCATATGCCACCTTTCTCAATTGAAAAGGGATAGGCCCATAGAACATAAGCTGCATCTTCAGCACATGATCTAACAACAACTGCTCGACTTCTTTTCCAAAGACACTATCGTAACGACCCAGGCTTCCAAACTTTGCAACTTTGCCATTTAGGTGTCGCGATAATGTTTTTCGAGGTACTCCATAAACCAATTCAGCCTTCCTCTTACTAATTTCTCCATTCTTGACTTTATGCAGAGCTTCTTTGATTCTCAACTCCATAATGACCGCGTGCTGATTTTCTAGAATACTTATAACCCATGTCAGTTTTGTTAAAAATAAAGAAATTAGACCTTAGTAATCAAGTAATGTAATATGTAGGGCTTTAAAATAATAAGCTATTAACAAACAGTAATTAGGTTAACGATAAACATAAAAATATATTCTTAAACAGCAAAGTTTATAATATCCCGAGTTGTCATCCAAGACGCGCAGGGTGCCCAAAATGCCCATGGGCATCTTAAAATTTTCACTAGCACATAGACAGCGACCATTTGCGACAAAGCACGTTGATATCACAAACGTTTTATATGCTTCGATATTACCCTAACACAATATTTTCCAGGTTTAAATAAATTTACAAGCAACATTACGTGATTTAGTTTACACATAAATATATTCAAAAGTGCACGGCTTACTCAAAATAGTCGAAAAAGTAATAATAACGGAATTTTAAATAAATCAAAAAATACTGATCATTAAAATGGTTTGCAAATATTCGCTAGACGATGACAACATAATGTTATAAAACCTGAGTTTTATACATATATTACGAATCTAGGGGTTTCTTAGTACCATTTTTAGTGACTCTCCCCTACTACTTCATCGGATGAGCTGGTATCTCCTAGAACTGATTATTAATTATAATAAATTATTATTATTATTATTATTATTATTATTATTATTATTATTATTATTATTATTATTATTATTATTATTATTATTATATAGATGCTACTCTATATGAAATAGTCATATTATTATTATTATTATTATTATTATTATTATTATTATTATTATTATTATTATTATTATTATTGTTATCTCTTTCAGCTGTATTCCATAAACTGACGACATCCACTGGACTGTCTTCGATCGCCTCACTGTCTCTCGGTCTCTCCCTCAGCGGGCCCCTGGTCATGAAGAACCAGCTTCCGTCGTACCCGATACTTCCCCGGTCCTGCCGCACGAGCCTCGCCGGAACGACGACGACCGGCACGAAGTCCACGCGGTCGTCGTCCACGTCCCTGGAACCGGCGCTCTGGACGGGACGCAGCGGCGGCGCCGGTGACCAGGACTCGTGCGCCGGCGACCCTGACAACCGGGGCGCCGCACCCTGCTTTCATAGCAACAACAAAACAACAACAGCAACAGCAGCAACAACCGAACGTTGTCTCATCTCAGCTCGCGGAGCAACACATGCGAAGAGGAAACCGCAGAGGAGGAGGAGGAGGAGGAGGAGGAAGAAGAAGAAGAGGAGGAAGAGGAAGAAGAAGAGGAGGGATACGTGGGAATGGGACCGAACGATTCGGCGGACGACGATTCCAATTTCCGAACGGACCGAGGGTCCATGTCGACCACGGACACGGGGGTGGCGTTGGACGCCAAGGGGACAACAGCGGCAAGGGACGACGGGGCTTTCCACAAGCGGTTCGGACACTGAGCTGGCCTCAGAGGGCGGTACTCGGCCGCAGACCTCAGACGCTGGGTCAGCCACATAAGAGACGTTACTTCTGAATAACGAATTTATCCGTTGCATTATCGCTTGACTTGAAACTGTCGTCGTTTTCTGCATTCAAGACGTTTAACAGGTTGAGAGGGGTTTCCAAACAATACGATTCCTTTAATTCTGCGGCGTCACCTAGTGACAAATGGATTTTTGAACGAATCTGTGACACTTAATATGTCGAAAACAGCAATTTACTGTAACTAATGATGCCACTTTTATTTTCTAGTCTAGTTCAGTTTTACGGAATGAGTGACTGTTTTAGAATGCTCCATGAACGATTTTCAAATACCAGAAAGGTGGATATATATTCGCCAGAGAGCGGATATCTTTGTACATTTGTGTTAACTTAAAGTGCCGTCTGTATTTATCTTCGAGTTAGCTTGTTTTAAGGTTAGGGGCCGTCCATAAATTACGTAACACGGTTAGGGGGCGTCCGGCCATTTGTTACAAACCCGACCTCTTGGGGTTCCCGAAAATGTGACGTAACGCAACAAAATTTACGTGACCTTTTTGCTTGTCATGATTTTTTGAGAAAAAACAAGGATGACCTCTTTGTTTCTTGTCAATCGAGAGGAAGATATCAAGGACATGACCTTTTTGCTTGAAGACTTTTGGAGGACGAAAATGGGGGTGTCGGCCCGTTGTTACGTAATATTTTAGGGAGTAACGTTTTGTTACGCCGTTACGTACAAAGTGCAAAAATCGCGTTACGCATTTTGGACGACCCCTATGTCAACGCAAATATAAACATATACTGGTTAACATCTGAAAAAGCTTGAATGAACTTTAACACTTCATAAATTGCTTTTCTTAACCAAGAACTGATTACTGATTCATTCATTATTATTTCTTTAAAAACCGGTCTGCAATTTCCGCAATCACGGTATAGACTCTAAGAAGAAAACGAGGCAAAGAAATCAAACTTATAAAAGTTTAACAGCTACAAATAATGACTTTGAAATCATACAGTTAAACCGTGCAAACAGAAAAACTGACAATCAGTCTGCAATAAAAAGATGCTATGCACATACACATACACACATTGCAGCATTTATTGTTTACATACAGTGTTGGAATTGTGAAATTTGAGCTGAGGGGGGGGGTTGAGGCCTGAAATTCAATGCTTGACAGAAACTGCATGTACAAGATATGCGATTTTTGGAAAGGTTGCAAAGTTAGCTGGGGGAAGGTTCAACCCCCAGTCCCCACCCCACCCCACCCCCTTGGCAACTGCAACCCTGTTTACATATGTATGATATTTTGAAATGAGAACTGATTCTGAACATGAAATCACAATCTGAATTCTGCAGTCTCGTGCCGACAACATCGTTAATTAACCCCTTTACCGACCGTGACACACATATGCGTCCATTTTACATTATGTCACAAATAAATGGCTGGTAAAGGGGTTAATCAACAGAACTTTAATCATCATCATCATCATCGTCGTCAGCAAGCAACGCAAATGGATTCGCAGATGCCGAAGCAACGATGATCTTGCTTTCATCTTCTTCATCACTGTCTTCATCATCTCTGCCTCTGACTGGTTCATCATCATCATCTTCTTCTTCATCCTCTTCTTCTGAGAATTCAACAGCTTGCCGATGCATTTCCTGCTGCTTTTCTATAGCGGCAGCATCTGGATGTTGTATCCACTTATCTATTACAACACATATATATACTATGTATGTATGTATGTATGTATGTATGTATGTATGTATCTGTGACCATTCTATTTTGAGATAGTACAGTCAACTTTTGATAGGCTCTATTCAACAAGATATCACACAATCCATTACCTGAATGTGACACCACAGGTACGACTGCATGACGCTAGTCTAAAAGGTAAATATGACTTACCTTTGCTGGCGCCGAATCCTCTTGGCTTCATGCAGAGACACAATCTTCCTTCGCTCGCCATTCGAAGCAGATGATTGGCTGCGCGGTATACGTCGTTGCGCGCTGCCTTGGCGGTCACGAAGCCGCGCTTTTCTGCCCAAGCTTCAAAAGCAGAACGAATGTAAGCAATCGGAGTCTCACATCAACTCATTGATGAAACCAGAAATGCCAATATTGCTGCTAATACCAAAGATATCTGATCTATATCAATGCATAACTGTATGGCTGTTGTAATAATCTGAGTATGCATGTTTAACCCCTTAACTGGGTATTTAACTGTAACTCAGTGTAAAATGGACGGATATATCCGGGGTCCCCAGTTAAGGGGTTAAACAAAAAAAGTACAAGAACATGCATATCAGGCTTAGATTTGTTCATGCATCAAAAATCAATTTCAGCGTTACACAAGCGAATTAACCCTCTGACCACAGCAATCCGTATACTACCAATATGGTATGAAGCCGAAATAGCGGCCTTAAGGGGCCAGGGGGTTAAACAATTCTCGGGCTATTGAAACTTGTCCAAATTACTAGTAAATAAATTTTATCTATGCAGAATTCAGGAATATATCCTTAGAATTTGACTCAACTTTCCAAATAAAGAACTAATTTTAAAAGGCTTTGTTTGTTTACAACTATCTGGATTCATTTGTTCATCACTGACACAAAGACTAATTGAAATTTTAAAATAAAAGTCCCGCTTTAACCCTTTAACAACTAGGTGCCCATGTGGGTTAATAGAATTAACACAGGAACACGAAGACTAGTTGAAATTTTTAAATAAATTGAAATAAATAAATCGAAATTTTTAAATAAAATTTTAAATAAAAGCCCTGCTTTAACCCTTTAGCATCTAGGCACCCATGTGCGTTAATAGAATTAACACAGGAACACAGTGACTAAAAGGCGCACCCACCGTCGCATATGTCGAATGCCGACCATTTGAGGATTGCAGGATCTGGTGGTTTCTCTTTAAGTTCTACCTCGGGATGCTTGAGTTTCAGCAGCTGAGGCAAATTCATACGCTCGGCCAAAAAGCGGATCGACGTGTACGGCTCGCGTAACTGCGCTATAGGAAATATCCCAGCAAGAACCTAAAAGAAGCAAATACGGCAACAGACATACACACGCACACAGTGGCGGTTCCAGGATTCTTGGTGGGGGGAGGGGGAGGGTGAAATGAATTCATAGAAAGTTGGTGGGGAGGATGAAAATAGAAGGGAAAAATCAATAAACTTTGCTGAAAAAGGTTAACAAAAGGGAATCTTATCGCTAATTTTACTACACTTTTACCCAAAAATAGGTTGACAAGCAAAAAAAGGTCATTTGCAGTTTTCTTAGTGGGGGGGGATTAAATGAATTCATAGGAAGTTGGTGAGGGGAGGAGGAAAATATAAGGAAACAAATCAATAAACTTTGCCGAAAAGGCTGACAATTTAAGGGAATCTTATCCCTAATTTTACTACACTTTAAGATGAAAATATATTGCTGCCGACCTGCAATGGTTTGCTGACGAGCGATGGAAATACCAGTCCAGGACAATCACACAGCTTAACGGACGGCGTAAGAAATATTGTCTGAAAGTGCTTCGTATGTCCGGGCGTGCGCGACACGCTGACTACCTGAACACCAACAAATTCACTCGGCAATGCCAATGTTTCAACTATTTCATGTTAACAATGATACAAATAATTTCAAAAATTTGAATTTTCTTACACAAGGCACTGCCAATGGTGTGAGAATTTTTGAAAACAGCTCACCAACTCATTCACGGACAGATTACTTACTAATTTCCGATTAAATAAAAGACTTAATCCTTTCTGCTTATAAATAACTTGCACTTCAGCTCTGGCACTGACCTTTTTCCCAACCAATCCATTGATCAGTGAAGATTTCCCCACATTTGGATATCCTGAAAACAGAATAAACCAATAACAATGACAATGACAGTAATGATGATGATGATGATGATGATGACGACGATGATGAAGACAATAACCAGTTAACAATTTTGCTGTGAAACTGATTTATTCTGCAGGCCATAAAAAGGTTTTTCTTAATTTAAGCTTCAAAACCCATGTTCAAAACCCATAGATGTCAAGTTAACCCTATATTGAACATGTTGCCCGGTTAACCCTATATTCCCTAGATGTTGCCTGCAGTTAACACTGTTCAATATCGGGTTAAATTAAGCAAATTGAATTTCAAATAAACAAATCAGTGAAGATCACACTAGTTCTTTGTCATCCTCATCATACATCCAATACTCAACGCACAAGAAAAGCAACATTCTTTCCAGTTATGTGCCTTGTTCTGGTTCTTCAACACCATCATACACAGGTGTAAGCATGTTTAGCAAACAGACCGACATTTCTTTACTAAACAACCCCTTACTACAACACCACTCCACAAAATACACACCTAAGCCTCTCTTTTGCTGGCAGGCTTAACCCCTTAACTGGGGATCCCGGATATATCCGTCCATTTTACTATGAGTTACAGTTAAATACACGGTTAAGGGGTTAATAAGCTTACCTATAATCTATTTGGGTCTACTTACCACAACAGCCGATGGTGAGTACTCCATTACCATACGACTGGTGCTGGTGGTAAGACGTGTCCTCTTCCTCGACATGCTCTTGTAGAACTACTGGTCGTTCATCGTCATCTTCTTCGGGACCGCAGAAATCATATTCGATTTTTTCTTTCCAAGATTTCAAATCCACTGAAATGAATGTAGAATTTAGAGCACTGTCATCGATTAACGGCAAAGAGTTGAAAAATTTTAACAAATGCATCGTACATCTGCGCTGCTCTTAAACGCAAACTTCCTCAAAGAAAATTCCTTTCAGAATGGCAGAGAAATGAGCAGTACTCAAGAAAAGTCAACAAAATACTGTACTTGCAAACTCATCTACAGGATTTCAAATGCAACTATACAAAATCTCATCACAATGTATTGATGACTTTTTAAAAAAATTCAGAAAACTTTCACGTACATTCATAAATTAACTGTTCAAAATGTATAAATCTAGAAGTTTCCACATGATACCTGCTCCATGCACAATTTCTTCACAGGCAACCAGTAACTGCTTTGGACCGACAGCTTTTGCCGCCCTTCGCCTCCTTCTTTTTTGCAAGGCTATGCAAGAGTAGAAGCAGAAAACCTAAATGTTCTCCTTGTTTATTATTATTATTATTATTATTATCCAGGACAATTTATATAGCGCTGTTTATATAGTACTGTTCCTGCCATTATGTAATTGTGCTATTATGATATGTTGTTATTTGCCGATTTGGAAATAATATAAAAAGCCTCAATCGATCTCTTTAAACAAATTATACAACTGATCGTGCCATGGTTCTGTAAGTAAGTAAGTAAGTAAAAGCAAACTGACTCAGGGCTGGATCTTCATTCAGTTTTTCTCGCTCTGCAGCTTCCTTTGGAAACGATGTAAAGCATATTATGCAAAGCTCCGGAAACCGGGTCTGAAAGAAATGCTTCCAGGCAACGACGAGAGCCGGCGGCGCCAGGTCGATCTTATTTAGGACGAGGATCATCTGCTTCTTCAGGTCTTTGACGACATGATCGTAGAGCGCCGGCGAAAAATGCAAAGCCTGAAAATCATTACATCATCATCATCACCACCACCACCACCACCGTCATCATCATCACCACCACCATCATCATCATCATCATCATCAAAAGAACTTTTAAAAACTATCCAAGCTGTTCACAGAGCTGGCTTTCACCTCCTACCACATTATAGAAATACACAGAAGATCTTAAGCTGGTTCATATTTTATAGCTTAATAAGAAGCAGAGATACACTGTATGGGTTCACTTGTATTAACCCTTTAAGGTTATGCACATTAGGACTCGGTTTAACCCTTTAGCCTCATAAGGCCAATGCTTCGGCTTCATAACTTATTGGTTATACAGATCCCCAGGTCAAAGGGTTAACTGTGAATTAAGTCGTCACATATCATAAACTATACGGATCCCCAGGTCAAAGGGTTAACTGTGATAAGTCATCACATATCATAAACTATACGGATCCCCAGGTCAAAGGGTTAACTGTGATTAAGTCATCACTTATCATAAACTATACGGATCCCCAGGTCAAAGGGTTAACTGTGATTAAGTCATCACTTATCATAAACTATACGGATCCCCAGGTCAAAGGGTTAACTGTGATAAGTCATCACATATCATAAACTATATGGATCCCCAGGTCAAAGGGTTAACTGTGATTAAGTCATCACATATCATAAACTATATGGATCCCCAGGTCAAAGGGTTAACTGTGATTAAGCCATCACATATCATAAACTATATGGATCCCCAGGTCAAAGGGTTAACTGTGATAAGTCATCACATATCATAAACTATACGGATCCCCAGGTCAAAGGGTTAACTGTGATTAAGCCATCACATATCATAAACTATATGGATCCCCAGGTCAAAGGGTTAACTGTGATAAGTCATCACATATCATAAACTATACGGATCCCCAGGTCAAAGGGTTAACTGTGATAAGTCATCACATATCATAAACTATATGGATCCCCGGGTCAAAGGGTTAACTGTGATAAGTCATCACATATCATAAACTATACGGATCCCCGGGTCAAAGGGTTAACTCATCACATATCATAAACTAATTGCTCAAGTGTGTCATGTTTCTAATGTCTTGCGTCCGCGCGTCATTTGAAGCCAAATTCCCAAGCATACAAATTCCGTGGACGAAATTTCACCATGTTCCTAAACAGTACCTTCCTCAAAATCCCAGTTTCAGTGGAAAAGTACTTTTCCTTCCGCCATGTCATCTGCAGTCGTTATCAAAACCCATTTAAACAGCGAAACAGCTTAACCACAATAAATTATAATCAAGTGTTAATTAACTCCTTAACTGGGGATCCCGGATATATCCGTCCATTTTACATTGCGTTACAGTTAAATACACGGTTAAGGGGTTACGTCAAGCTGAAGAGAAACTTACTGGATGGCGAATATCGGTTATGAGAAGGATTATATCGCTCATCTCAACAACTCTCCACAGTTGCCTCCACGTCTCCAAGTTCAACTCAAAATAACTAATCTTGGACGAGGAATAACTTTCAAAGATGCGTTCTACGTACTTCTGTCATAAAACAACCAACACAGAGCACATTGAGTCATAAATCAGGATACCATTATTCTAAAATCTAAATGGTTACATGATGAAATGTAGGTTCCATAGTGGAAGCATTGCTACAGATTTTCACTTAACTTTTAAGTGTGGTCTAACATCTAAGATCAGCCTATTTGGTGTTGTGTTACCGGGTTCCCATCAGAACACCGAAGTTAAGCAATGTCAAGCAAGGTTAGTACATGGATGGGTGACCATCCCAGGATCTAGTCATTGGTGCCGGCAGGAAACCAGCCGCCCATCGCTTGGGAGTCAAAAAATTGGTAGCAGCGTTAAGATGCGAAGGTAAAACGCCGGTCTAGAGAAAGCAATGGCAAACTACCGTACTCTATAGTAGGTTAATGGTGTAGGCCAAATATGTTGCTGCTTGCCTAGTACACAGAGATTAGTGCCGGACACAATGGTCGTTCGAGTACGAGACCACCTTTACCTTTTACCTAAGACCTTAAGCCTTGGAAAGTCATATTAGGTTTAAGAACAATTATTCCCAACATATGCTTAATTGATTTAGCCTATTTTCAACCACCTCTTGCCAGTTGTCAGTGGTTCTCACACAGGGCAGACCCTCCTGAACCACTTTAAACCTTGGTATTATTATTATTATTATTATTACTATTACTATATTATTATTATTATTACTATATTATTATTATTATTATTATTATTATTATTATTATTATTATTATTATTATTATTATTATTATTATTATTATTATTATTATTATTATTATTATTATTATTATTATTATTATTATCATCATCATCATCATCATCATCATCACTATTACTTTATTATTATAGTTGCCCTTCTAAAAGCACTAGAACTCACTCTGAAATATTTCTCTTCACATGCATCTAGGGCTTCGCGACCCATAGTATAATCCCATGGCGGTCGCTTCGGCATATCAAGGGAGGAACCTGGCTCGTAGATGTCATCCAAGTCCAACTCTGAAGCTGTCTGCAATAGTAAACTTCTAATAGAGCAAATACTAGGCAAGTAAGTAGGTAGGTATGATTTATTAATATTGCATATAAATAAATATAGTTATTCGTCTTTATCTGTGTTATTGCTTCTTCCAAATTTGGACGTCATGTCAAGTAAAAAAAATCGATTTCAGATCTCATGTCATCCAGTGGTTATAACAAATTTATACTGTTTTATTATTTATTTTACTATTTATTTATATTGGTTTTCAAAAACACATTCTAAAGGCATAACTACTGCAGCATTTGGTTTCAAATCACTTTAAATAATGCATTAGACATATCTGAAAAGAGAACACTTTAAGTATTCTGAATGAGAAAAATTTTGTTACGTATAAAATTATATAACTAAACACTTCTAAAGAAATTCCTTCCAAATAGAGATGTTGAAGCATTTGAAGCAACATTTTCTAAAATACCTCTGGCAACATTAAAAGTGGTTCATATGCTAGCTTTTTGCCTCGTTCCACATCTTCACGCGTCTCACCGACAAAGTGCAAGCGATACCTTAAATGAAATTATATATATATATATATATATATATATATATATATACACACACACACACACACACGTATATATAATTTATGATAATTTATGCAAATATTAACTACTAAATTTAATATTTAATGAGTCTTACCTATTAGGATCATAACTTTTAACTGAAGAATTTGTTGGCTGTTCATTAAATTTGCAAACTCTGACTCCATCTTTTCTGGAAGAACCACGGCTCTCTGCGTTCGTTTCTTCTTCTTCGTTTTCTTCTTCGTCCACTTCCTCTGCACCAGTTTTAGCATTGAACTGTGCAACTACTTCTTGCTTCCCTCTGCTATCAGTGGAGCCTGCAACACAATTGTAATCATTGCCAACAGTACAGTGTTTCACTGGCCCAACATTACAGATGCAAGAAAGGTATTTCAGTCTTAGACATTTAGTCAAAGAAAAAAAAACTGCACTAGCCAAGAAGACTAGGCATTAGAGCATTTGCCTACAGCATTAGTACATACCCTCAGAGAGTGACAATTTAGACAGGAGAGCTCACTTATTAGAAATATTTTAACGCCCATGTTAACAAAAAAGGGTCTATATAAATCTATCATTGACAAACATCATCGGCATAATAATGTGCAGTTAACCAGTAAGTAAGTAAAGCTTGTGCATTTATAGAACGCTTTCTGGGGTAGTATTGCCGTAGCTGCTTATTAATAGATGCTTAGTTTAAATTTTAAACAGTTTTAGCCAAAAGGTGGGGTCAGTCGGGCCGGGTTATTTATTGAAAGAGTCAACATGCCCGGGACATAACGGCCATGAGGTCATCTATAAAATTACGATTATAATTTTGTGTGGCATCGGCTGATGCTTCTACGCATTGCAAAGTGGCGCTATAGAAGCGTGCAATAATAATAAGGTTGAAAGTGGTACAGTAGGGTCTGCCCTGTATTAGAACCACCAACAATTAATAATAATAATAATAATAATGATGATAATAATAATAATAATAATAATAATAATAATAATAATAATAATAATGCACTTCTATAGCACCAGTTCTAATACCCAAGGGTATCAATCGATGGTACTTCAAAATCCATCCGCAAACGATACAAGTCATTCCCGAAGATCCAGGTCATTCCAGATTAGATTAGATAGAAGGAAAATTCCATCATTCTTACGTTCTTCGTCCTGTCCTGCGTTTCTCTTGCGTTCTCTCTTGTTCTTGAGCTGTTCCTTCTTCTTCTTTGCGCTGAAAGGTACTTTCTTGTGGCTCGGGGGAGGCATCTTCGATAAGTTTTCCAATGCTTAGCGCTTAACAGAAAAAACCTGAAACTTACACGTGTGCTTTATTATCGCTCATAAACAATTGCGACACTCACATAAACACGCAATAGCGTTCTCGTAGTTTCACGTTGAAATTAATGGCGATCATTTTTCTTTTATCCTTGTTAGAACCTTTTGTGAGCGCCTAATATTAATTATCGATGCATGTTTTTTAACAAATTAATAAAAAGTTATAATAATATACCTCTCTAAGGTTTTGTGATTGCGACACCAGAAGAAATATATGCACCTTTTCTGCATAGCTGCCACTTATTTGATGTCATAATGAAAGCGAGTTTCTTACTAATACGTATTCCATGAGAAATCTGCCATATTACGCTGGACGAGCCAAATGGTAAATATCTTGCAGACTTATGTAATTTTCAATGCAGCCAGCCAGCCACTCATTTGAAGTGCCTGCTACAGTTTTTGCAAAGCTAAGTGGCAACATCGCTAACGCGAAAATAACACGTGAAAATATCTTGGGAAAATATAAATTGACGTTGATGTATATTTTAGTTAAAATATTATATTATTCGATTAAAATGTGTGAAATTGTTAAAACTAATCTCAAAGAGAAGCTTCCTCTGATCGAGGCTGCAATAAGAAACGCGGATTTCATTGGTTAGCTTTAAATGTTGCATCGTAATGGTTATAGTTATATCCAAAAATTCCCAGGTTTGAACTTTGAACATATAGGCCACATTATTAGACAGTTTTTTTGGATTGGCGTCCTGTCAAACAGCGAATTAATTATAAGATCTGCCTTTTAGCCTATAGAGCCCTGTTATACAACGAATCCTCCAGTTGTCTTAAGACACGGCATATCCTTCGCCCTCGCCCTAGGCTCTGCCATCATCTCTTCGTATAGCCAGCACATTATTTTAGATCTGATCTTAAAATGTACCTGTTTATCTTCGTCTATCCCCCGTAGATTGCTCCCCTGCTGACCTGACTGACCTTTTCTACTCTAATTAGGATTGGATTTGGTGCCCCATCTGCAGTCAGGAATTATGACGGTGGCGCTATAGAAGTTTATTGATTGATAGATGTATGCTTGTGTCTGTTTCAATGTGTCTCAATCTGCCCCTGTCTGCCAAGATCTACCTCTATCAGTCCCGATGTACTTTTATGTGCAGTTATTTGACTCGACCTGCTTCTATTGGCAACCTTCTGCCTCTATTCAACTTATCTGTCTCTACCTGCTTTTGTCTGTCTCTATCTGCTTCTGTCAGAATCTATCCACTTCTACCTGCTTCTATTTTCCTCTGTCTTTAATGTTTTTGTTGTGTTTCGAATTTCAGCATTTGATACAGAATTTTCGGGTCTTACAGCTTCTGATAATGAGCAGAATAGGTAATATCTATTTGGCCTTTCTTAGCATGCATTGTATCGTCGTCATTCTGCATATCTTGCATAAATTGTGTTAATAGATCTGCGAATGTGCTAAATAGAAAAGCACAAAACGTTGAAAATGTTAGCCCTAAAACTTCTACTATGCTGTTATTGTATTAAATCAGCAAACCAATCAATCTACGAGTTTTTATTATGATTATTATATGAACATTTCTATAGCGCAAATATTCGCAAAGCAGCAAATGCGCTAATGTCAGTTGCGAACCGGATCAAACAAACAAGAATGTCTTCAGTTGTCTTCTTCAGTTGTTTTGTCAGTACCAGGAATGTGAATTCAAGATGTTATTATTGATTTAATTTTACATACAATGATATGCGGTGCAGTTTTGTTTTTAGTAGTTTTACATAATTACATTTTGATATGTAAGTTTTATTATCTGCATCAATCATTTCATGTAAATTATCACTGATACTTAAATTACATTCCTGCAATACTTTACCCTGACAGCTTCGTAGCATCACTGGTGTAAATGGAAGATCATTTTCTCTTTGTTACTGTAGTCTAATGTATAGATTCAGTTTGCTTTTAATTTTTAGCCTTTTTGATACTCCAGAAATTCGCTATTGCAAACTCAGGAAGAGTATTTCACAGTTAACAGTCACCCAGTTTGGTAGGTCTTGAATGGATATGCATTACTATAGTCATATATATATATATATATATATATATATATATATATATATATATATATATATATATATATATATATAGTCATGTTATGGCATGTTTTAAAATAGAAAAATTGCTACGTTTTGATCCTGTAATAATACATTTTTCACAAAGCAGCCATCTACATACCGGTGATTACAAATTTTGGGGAAATGTGGTGCTCATTACAGAAACTGTGCAGAAACTTGTGATAACCTTGATTCATACATGTTATGTTATACGCAAGACTTTCGATCGATTTTAAATGGCTCTGTTGTGCAATTGTTGCATGGCACTGACTGCTATGTGCTTTATTCAATTAAGTTAACCCCTTAACTGGGGATCCCGGATATATCCGTCCATTTTACATTGAGTTACAGTTAAATACACGGTTAAGGGGTTTAAGCTTTGATGATATCACAATTTATTTCAAATTAAAATGTGATTATATGACTTCATATTTACTGCTGACAAAGATTATCACATCTGTGTAGTGTAGCATATAATTTCTGTCATTAATTTCTGCTGTCTTTAACCCCTTAACTGGGGATCCCGGGTATATCCGTCCATTTTACATTGAGTTACAGTTAAATACACGGTTAAGGGGTTAATATTGTGAATATAGACTCGTTTTTTCTGCAAAATGTAATGAATGACAGAGAAATGAAGTTGCTATTGTGCATATAATTTTTGTTAAAGGTTTGTCAGCATTTTCAAAGGATACATCAGCTGTTTATAACAAGTGAGACTGTATTATTTATTATTAAGTGAAAGGTAGTTTTGATGTGGTATTCTAAGGTCAAGGTTAATTGCCATTTGTGCATACTGTGGCATCCAGAACTCCTTATATTCTAGCGTTTAGTTTTTACCCTTTTGAATTCGTGTTTGAAGTTATTTGAGCATGCGTTCGGTTGGAGGGTTGACAGATTTGTTGTTTTTGCTTTGGTTTTTTAGTTATCTTGCACAGACGTTCAACTTCTATTTATATCCAACAGCATTTGGACCTCTTGACCCACACTTTCTATTTCAGGTATCATCATCATCATCATCATCATCATCATCATCATCATCATCATCATTAGTGTTATGCAGTCTTGCTGCCCAGACATTTTTATTTATAACCAATATTTTAGCCACTGCTCTGACTGAAAAAATGCTTTGACTGAAAAATGCTTTGACTGAACAAATTTAAACAAACTCAAATTATTATTGCAGATGGATATTATTATTGGTGGTGGTAGTGGTGGTGGTGCTAATAGTAGTAGTAGTAATAGTAGTAGTAGTTTTGGTGGTACTAGTAGCAGTTAGTAGTAGGCCTAGTAGTAGTAGTGGTGGTGGTGGTAGTAGTAGTAATAGTAGTAGCAGTATCAGTAGTAGTACATAGAAGTTCTTGTTGAGGAATTTCTAATGACTTTTGGCCTGACTGAGAAATAATGCAATAGGAATGAACTTTAGAGATAACATCTCTGTAATTAAAGCTGATTTCACAGATACATGCTGGTGAGTTTGAGCAGTTGCCTAATAATTGCCTTTCTTGATCTGATCTCTCTATCTCACACACACACACACACACATACATACACACACACACACACACACACACACACACACACACACACATATATATATATATATATATATATATATATATTTAAACTTTTCAGGCATCCGCTGGACAGTTTCTGGCTCACCACAAATTTGATTTTAACAAGGTACACATGATTTCTTGTGCTCAACAGATAAATATTGTCGATGCAATATTTTATGAGTGTTTTGATTTTAATTTAGTAGCATTCGAAGATAATTATTGGTATGTTTAAATAAGAGCTTGATGAATGTCATTATAGTGGTTCAGATTGGCAGTTAACCCCTTAACCATGTATTTAACTTTCACTCAATGTAAAATGGACGGATATATCCGGAATCCGAGTTAAGGTGTTAATGATACAGAAGTGCAAAATTTAGAACGAAGACATGCAGTAGGTACTGAATTTCAGTGCAACCACAAGATGATAAAATAATGAATTACTTGAATGACCTTGTTTTTTGTTTAATTTAGGTCTTCTATGAAGGAATACCATTTCTGAATGAGGGCCAAGAGAATCTTCTTAAGCAGTATCTTGAAAATCCACAGAAGTTTTCCTGCCGGTTCCTGCCCCTTTGTTTGACATAAAAAATAACATAGTTCCTGATTCAGTATTCAGTGTTAATTTTGATATTTGTTCATCATTTAATTAAATAGACTGTATGTCATGTAACTCAATATTTGTTATTTTCAGTTGTACGTATTCTCTAGAATTTTATCGTGCTAGTAAAATGGCTCACGGGCACGGGGTTTTAAATTCTTACGTGCGCTGATTTTCTTCTGTGATACATTGTTGTGTGTATTGTTTGGAGACAGTGTTTTAAAACTTGCTTTTAGATTGGAGTTTGAGTACGAGTCGCAGCAGTGCTGTTCAGTGGTGGCCAAATGGTTGGTTCCCAACGACGAGAAAATCGAAGAGCAGGATTCACTCCTTATTGACATTCCTGCAGGTATATTGTTTAGCTTGACGCGTTTTCTTATCATCTTCAGCTTCATGACATAAATAGCATAGACATAGCCTCACTGCCCTTTTGGATGTTGACTATTGCCTGGCTGATAATATACCTTTCCCATAGCTATTTTAACAGAGGCTGATACCCAGAATAAGCAGCCACTTTTGTTGCTTTCAAGGCGCTATAGAAATCCACGAGATTTTACAACATAACCGTCATTCCCATTTTTTTAGCACGTACATCAGGCAATAACTTCTTTCCATTCATTGCTGATGGTTGCATTTTCCCATATCTGGTCCCAAGATATGTCAGCTGTGGACAGGTCACTGTGGATGGTGCATACCCATCCAGGTGTTTTTCAGGCTTTTGTTTCCTTTTTCTGCAGATAGATGTCCATAGTAATGTTATTTTAGGGTGTCTTTGGTATGCTAGACACAGAATATGGCCCAAAAATCTGATCCAACATATTGCAATTTTATATCTTTATTTGCAGATACATTTAATATATATATATATATATATATATATATATATATATATATATATATATATATATATATATATATATATTGTATATATGGGTTAAATTTCTGGCCATGGCTAATTATTACAAGATAATTATATTCGTGTGTTTCGTTGATGCTATAGTTGAGACTTGACATTGTTTTGTACTCAGTCTAGTATCTGCAAAATGTATGACTAAATCAGAATTTGAACATGTGTGATGTTGAATGAGAGATTGAATACTGCTAAATAGATTCAATTCTATCCTATTAAGCTGCTAAGTGGTGAAGTGTCAATGATAATTGGAAAATGATGTTTAGGAGTGACAGAGTTTTCGCTTCTTCTCGAACTAAGAACTCGTTTTCCGCAGTTATGGATATCTGCGTCTGACGGCAAGGTAAGCCATTAGCATTCTTTTGGTGTTCTTCATTTGAAGCTTTTTCAACTGAGACAGAGGTTGTTGTTAATTAGTGAAATATAAAGTTATTCATTCATTTGGGCTACAGAACTATGCTATTGAGCTGTTAATGTAATTCTTAAATGTTTCAATATAATTCTATTGTACCATCATGACAATCGAATCTTGAGACAAATTCAGTCAGCTCTATTGTGGTGTAAATATAAGCAAAGAAGTTGCTTCGTTGACTTGAGACCTGCGGGGAACTGAAGGGTCGGCGCCTTCATTTTTCTTGGCATTGGTTGAATGCGGGTGTCTGCCAGCCTTTCCTTTGCCATTTCCTTTTCCACCTGAGTTAGCAACTCATTCATAGCTTAATCAACTGGATAAATTCCTTTTCTCTACCATGAGCTATCATGCAATGATGCACGTGAACCTGTGTTAACAATGTCAAGTAGGCTGATTATATATGCATTACTAAGTCAAATCAGGCCGAATTAGTTTTGACAATGTTTTGGTGATTGTAGAACATCTCTTGCTGGTTTTAAAATGTCTGATCAATGTGTTTCTGTCATAAAATTTTAAGAAATAATTTCCTATGATGGCATTACTTTTAAGATTAAAGTTTCAAAAATTTTAACAGAAGAACAGAAGCAGGAGTTTGAGGAAAACAAATCCAAGGAGTTTGGGAAGTATGATCTTGATTTTAAATTTTTTTATTAATAAATTTTCTCTGTTTAATCTTGACATATATTTAGTTTACCTTCAGTTTGAACATTATTTCTCTATTCTGTATGCTGTAAAGTATGAAGTAATATTTCTTTTCCTTTTTATGAATAAAATTGTATTTTCAGACATTCTTTACACACTTTATTGTAGATCTTTAGCAAATAATAGGACATAGACTCTCTTCTTGAACCTGTCATTTGCTTCTATTAAGAATAAGTGAGCCTTGATCAATAAAGACCAGTGATAATTGCTTTCTTTGCTCATTTGTCTCTGTCTTTTGCACATTTGTTCCTTCTACTGCCTCTCCTTTTGAATATACTACAGTTTTATCTTCATGAGCTTTCTTAGTCTGTCTGTTAACTCCTTAACTGGGGATCCCGGATATATCCGTCCATTTTACATTGAGTTACAGTTAAATACACGGTTAAGGGGTTAAAGGTCTTAAGTAAGAATTCTACGTGTCAGGCGTTGAGTTTTGCTTTGTATTTGCAAGTTTGTCAATAATTTCAGATGTTGTGTGGACGTTTTTGCTGTGCTTTTTTCAGATATCTCGACGAAAACCTTGGCTTTACTCAAGTCTTTCGGTTGCTAGTGAAATATCGTAAGGTGCGAATGCATGCAACATTTCAAGCGTTTTGTTGAAACTACCTGCTAATGCATCTCGCTGAATCTTAACCTCTGAATTTGAATTTTCTTCAGACATTTGTGTTTAAGTAATGTATTTATAAAACGCATTGGTCACGTGACTTCATGTGAGATCAGTTCGCACATGCATCATCCACCTGGATTCAGTAGGCCTATAAGTTGCCTGAACTTGCCTCCTCCACTCCCTCCATCCAGATGAGGTGCTGTCTAAATTCTTTATTACATTACATTACTTCCAGTTCTAAAGTGAGCTGATCGGTATTTTTGTGCGTTGTATTTCTGTTTGCCCTTAATTGAAAGTATTGTTATGCTTTGTAGCCTATGGTGGGACATAACATTTTGATGGACCTGTCGTTTATCTACGAAAAGTTTTACAAATCTCTTCCAAGTGAGTGATCTTTAGTATGAAGCTATTTTTCTATGCTGGTAGCTTAAATACTTAAAATTTCAAAGTAAATTTCATTAATATGTGCAAGGTCTTGGAAAGAGTAAGATTGGGGACGATTTTCCCCCGCCCCAGAAATGTGAAGGGGCCCGCAATTGTATGCATGTCATATGCTAATGCTATGCAGGACAATGCTTTTTGGGGCGTGCACCCAGGCTGAATTTAGGCTCTCAACAATGACTGAGTGCCTGGAGCTACAATTTGTGACGAATAAAGTACTAAATTTTACAATAATATTCTGCAAATTGCTACTTGATTTGGTGCCATTCACTGTATCTGCATGTTATTTTCTATCGTATGTCGAGCCATTTTCGATCATTTTGTGTATTGATAGAGAGCTACAACCAGTTTAAATCGGATCTTCACCAACTGTTTCCGATCATCATTGATACAAAACGCCTTTCAATTTCCGTTAAACCGGTAAGCATCGGATTTCCCGATTAATCGAGAGAATTATTGTCAAATTTTCAAAACTCTTGTAATCCACAAAGTTGTTTCTTATATATGTACAAGTAATCTCTAAACAATAATTTTCTGTTCTAGAGTCTGATTTTTTTACTTCAAAGGACCGATATTTCTCTTTTCTGCACCAGCCAACTATTTTTTGTCCAAAACATGACTTTTAAATATTTAATCATTTTAGTGGCTAATGTATGTTTCTTCATGTGTGATGGGCAGAAAGGAAGGTGAGTGGAATTTGCAGAAAATGCCCATTCCATGCTAGTAGCATTCATACAGATTTTTCTGGTTACCCGGTACTTTTATACAGCATGCTTTATATAATTTCAGCTCTTTGAACATAATCGTTTATTTGAGAAATCAGCGCTTGTGGATCTGTACAACTCTCTTAAGACGTAAGTTTTTGAAAATCTTATGTAGTGCATTTTAATAAACTGTGCATTGTTTATAGTTTTATACATGACTGTGCGTGCATGTGTGTGAACGTGTGACCTCCTGTGTTAGTATCTTCTTAATTTGGCGAATTTGGTTAAAATATCCGATATGCCTATCAATAGTTTGGTTGGTGAATAGTCTTCCAAGTTTTGTGTTATTGCAGTATTTAAGTTTTTATCTCCAGGCTTAATTAGTTAATGGGAAGGAGTTTTGGTGAAAAATTATAGTAATTTCATTGATTGTGCATGCTACAGACTGCATACAAACGTAGTGGTTCTCTATCCACCCGTTGTGAAACATCAGTCTGGCTCTGAACAATACGGTATGGCTGATAAGCATACTTATTTATTAATTTATTTTCAACTATGAGACTTTTATTTAGTAATCAATGCTTTATTTTAGGTTGGCTATCTGTAGGTCATTGATTACTAAATGGTCAAGTATTGATTATTTTTAAAGAATAAAGTTAATTTAGCAATTAGTTGTAAGTTGCAATTTGCCATCAATGGTGGTTAATGGTCTTATCCATAAAGTTTGCCAAGAGGAAACTGAAACCTTGTTTCTTCAGAATATCCTATCAATCTCAATTTCATATTCTGTAATATTAATTTAATAATACAGTATATAATATAATGAATAATTTATTTATTTATTTTGTGACTTTGTGAATAGTCACAGGAGTGTTGATGCACTAGCTCACTTTGAGTTGTCGTTCATTTGTTCATTAATTTGTTCATTCATTCATTCGTTCAGTCATTTCATTGTTATGATCTTGTAGCATAGCTGGTTTTGTTTACGATTTTATTTTTCCGTTGTTTTTGCAGGTCATACGGCGTTGCCTCATCAGGCCGGATATGATGCTTATATGTGTGGAACTGGTGAGTTTCATTATCAGGGTTTGAAGAGAAATTAATTTTTTTGCTGGATGTTTTCATGTTTTAAGTAAATGATAATTAATTGATGACGAAAGGAAACTGGTTATGAAATTGATTAGATGTCTTTAGAATTTTTACCGCTATGGTTGTTTTGTTCTGTAGTGTTGATCCTGACTGCACATCTATTAGCTTCAAACGGATTGAGGTATGTGGAGAATTATTTATTTGTTGTGCTGGTGTAAATTCTATTTGTTTTAATGTTTGTTGTTAACGGTTATTAATGCTGTCGATGTTTTCAGTGATGTTTAAATGTGGCATTGCTTTGGTAAAATTATGTCATGTTATTAAGTGTTTGGGGGGGGAGTGCAGTAGATTCTTGCCGTGCAATCAGAAGGGGGTAGCGGATTCAAATCTGACCCTAACCATTGTATTGCAGTCTTAGACAAGTTGTCTCTGGAGGAAGGCAACAAGAAACCACTTCATTCGTGGCATAAAAACCAGCTGGACACAGGGCCATATTAAGGCGGGGGCTATAGCCCCTGGCCCATCATGAAAATAGGCCCAAATAACCTTTTTTTGCTTGTCAGAAAGCCCACAGAACGATTTTTGAGATAACCTTTTTTTGCTTGTCAGAGATTTTCAGTATAGGCGACGGCCGTTTTTTCCTCAGCCCCCCGGCCCACTCGGACCTTAATACGGCCCTGGCTGGATGTGTCTTAGAGCAGAGAAGTTATCATCATCATCATTACTTTTCATTGTCCTGGTTACCAGTATCGCTTGTATTAGCATTGATGTATCAACTGTGCCGTATTGTCTTCATTGATTTACCAAATGTGTAATAGTGTCTTTGCCGATTTATCAGCGTTTTATGTCTTATTTGTTTCAAATCGTTCTCAAGGTCAGATGACATTCGACCTCTGCTCTTTCGCGAGTATCTTTCTGCCCTTCGTCCGTACTGTAATCTCGTCAATGTGATCCGAGCATCTTCGAACGTCATAGTAAGAATTTTACGTTGCAGTAGCGTGTAACGAAATGTAATGGTATCTAAGATGTTGAGTTGTTTTTGTGTTATTGGTTATGCTGAGCATGAATCTGGTTGTTTCAACAAACGTTAGCACCAAAGCAAATAGCTTTTTGCATGTACTATGACCGTTGCAGTTGAGATGCATCATTCATGTTTAGCCCTTGATTTCTTTAGAATTTATTAGGCTGTTTTGATAGAGTTCATGGAGAAATTTAAACGGTTCACATTTCTAGTGATTTTGCAGCACTCACTATATAAACTGTTACCTGAAATTTTACTTTTTCATCCAAAAATATAATATTGAATTTGCAGTTACGAGATTCGATCAAACATTGATTGTTGTTCTGTATAGAAAGTGTGGGAACATTTGATTAAGATATTTGTTTTGAAGGTTTTTGGCATACCTTATGCACACACTTTACCTTTGTCCAATGAGTCATATGTTTACCTTTATGACCTCTATCTTCTTTGGCTTTTATTATTGACTAGAGATTTGACATGTAAATTATATTTTGTTGTTACATTGCAATTTCTAAGTACAGCATTTTCCGTTAATCATGTTTTCAGTGTTTATTCTAGCCACCTTTGAAATATTTGGGGGGACAAGGTCTAAGTCTCCACGCTTTTGAGGGGACATTTCCATTCGCCCAGCCAACGTATAAAAAATTTTGGGGGATTTTAAAACTTGGGAGGATTCCCTTCCCCAGAGAAGGCCTAGAATAAACACTGCATGTTTTGCCATTTGGATTGTTTAGAGATTGGATGGATCAGATCCTCAACCGCTTAATTCGATTCAGTGGCTTTATATAGAAGTGCGGAATACAACTGGATCTAAGACGCCTATTGCAGCACAGGTACACCTTGCATTTGTAGTCGAAAGTTAAACGAAACTGTCATTGCTTGATTGTCATCGTTGCGCAAGCTTGTGCAACCACTTCCTTTTGCCCCGTTTATGTCTGGCCAGAAACGTAAAATCGTATAAATATCCATGGTTGAAGCTAGTTTATTTTATACTTATTTCTTCATTTTCAGCTTGCAGGTCTACTTTCTCAGTTTGGTAACATTGACGTCCAAGCTGTAAGCAGGACTGGGGCAATTGTCGTGGCTGGGAACCCAAAATGGTAAGAATTTACTTTTGACTTCATCTTGGCAACTGTTCAGATAATTATTTCTCGTTGTTTTAAACAATTTGTAGCACTGTTCCTTTTTGCATAACATCTCAGTTTACTTTCCACGTCTCTTTTACTATTACAAAAGCCTGTGCTTATGAGCAGTGGAACAGTGGTTAGCGCACTGGTCTGCTAATCTTAAGGTCTGTGGTTCAAGTCCTGGCAGCAGCAGAAACTTTTAGTGGTTTTCACGCAGGCTTACTTAACCTCCTAAACCACTTTAAATCACATTATATTTGTTATTATTATTATTATTATTATTATTATTATTATTATTATTATAACTACCGGTATTACTATGATTATCATCATCATCATCATGCTCCTCCATCACACCGACGCTCGAGCGACGGCATGATCCAGCTGTCTCTATGATTATGATTATCATAATAAAGTATATTATGTCTAATAACATATAAAGTAAGCCTCCTTCCACTTTCAAACACTGGCATTGATTTCAAACAATTTATTTGAACTCTGCAAACAACCACTAACACCGTCGTTGCACCAGATTCAGCCTCATACAGTAGTTGACCCTTGGACAGTGCAAGCTGTTTGCTTGATCCAGCATGTCTTTCCCTTTTCATCATGCATTATAAGTCGGTCTTTTCCAGTGCGTACGATGTTAGGTTTCAACTCAGTTAATTAACCCTCTTGGAACCATCCATTAGTTGTGTGATGTTATATTGGAGTGTACAGGCACTGGTACCACAGTTACATCGGTCTTGAATGGGTTTGGATATTTCTGTGTAAAATGATTATTGTCTTGTGTTGTTCACCCGTTTATCCATATAGGGGTATCCAGTGTTTACCAACAAGGTCCGGTTGCTCCGCCCACTGGTGGGCAGAAAGTTTCCAGAAACCATAGAAACCATTGTTGTCTATTAATAGACGCCAATGGCAGAAGCAGATTTCTTGCCCACCAGCATAGATACTGGCTATGTTGGTGGGCATAGAGAGTGTTCTGAATACTCCCATAAGTTTTTAATGTATTTAGTGCAAAAGACGTTCTTCAAACTCTACGTGGAAATAAGAATTTCTACGTGGCTAAATACAGCACCTGGAAACATAGTCCTTGGATTAAAACAGCACTGTGGTAATATGATCTTTCATGAGAGTATTTCAGTATTTTTTACTTAACATGTACTGAATTAGGTAAGTAAGTAATTAGAAATCTGTAATTTATACTGGATGAAGCTTGGTAACCACGATCATTTTCAATAGTAATTGACATAATGTAGTGAATGTTGTAATGTATTTGTATTCCTTGTAGGCCTTTGTAGCATACAGGTACAGGCATAGGTCTAATGCTTTTCAGAAATATAACAAAGTTGTATAATATTTGATAATCGGTATTTCAATTATCAGTTTTGATGATTTCAGGATTGGTGGTGTGACGGGTGGCTGCATTAGCATGGGGCTTCTGTGGCCGATTGTTTCAAAATTATGGAAGTAGATTTTGTAACGAAATCGGTCTCACACATCACACTTTGAAGAGCACCCAGGAGGATTCTTGTTCAAAAATCACGCGTTTAAACAAATATGTGAAAATTACCATTTTAAAATCACACGCGGTAGATTTTTTATTCAACAATTTGTGTGTATGTTGTATATTGTTTCCTGGTTGCCTGTATATGGCACATGGGCATGATGTTGCCTATTTTATAATGTGTTACATAATTAGGAAATTGGAAAACTGTCAAGGAAAAATCTTGAAAATTGTTTCTGCTTTGTAACTGACTTGACATGAAATAACAAGAATTATTTAATTGCTTTGTTGAGTTGATCTGTTTTGGGTGACTTGATGTTATACAGTTAAACTTCAGAACAGAATTGGAATTTTATTTAATTTCAGTTGACAGCAAATGCAAATTTTATATACTACATTAATTAAAACATGAAGTGCATTATGATTGTACAGGCAAAACACATTATGATTTTAAATGCAGACCAAGGCAAGCTGAAGACAAATGGTGCAGAAAAATAAAGCGTTCTGCAGGCCATAATAATGTCTATTACATGTCGGTGGACAGATGAATGCTTGAGATACAAAAGTATACTTTAGAAGCGAGTTTGTTAACTAATGTAGATGTTAAGACAATGTATACTATGTTATTGCACTGCTGTTGTGCCTAGTTTAAATGGTACATCATTTCTTGTCAGACTGAACCCAAAGTATAATTTGTTATGGTCCTGCTTGAATAACTGGTTGTACGTAAATTGACTGGTCTATGGCACACCGAGCTGCTCACACTAATGAGAGCTGTCCAGGTTGAGCATTACACAAGTCGCAGTAATCTTTGGACCGTAGTGACCACTCCAGAATTGACGATCTTTACCTCCGTGCACGACTTTCACGAAGCGGACACCAGACGGATAATTGCAGAACCTGTGTGACACCTGACATAACAAGAATTACAGTAGTCAAAATATAGACCCTAACATATTTAATTTTTAACCTATCAATAATCTGAGACACATTAGTGTAAACTTGGATGATAAAGTGTGGGGGAGCCCAACCCATATACCTCTCCCTTCCCTGTGGTAGAACCTCAGAAAGTGGGGGGTGATCAGGCCTAGAGGTCCTATAGAAGTTTATGCCTATGCTGAGACATGACTGCTATTTTTAAAACTTCACTAAAATTTCTGCACTTTATTTCCCTGATAGTTATTCCAATCTGGTGACTAATATACAAGTAATTTGTACTGAATTGATGGCATCCATGTTTAAAATACAATAAAACCCCATTAATACAGCTTTTGTGTGATCAAAATTCGTAAGCTGGACCAGATAAGTGGTTTCTGTTCTTACGTTAACCAAGTAATGCGATTTACTGTAATTACTCAAATCGAGTTTTAAACAAACCTTTATCCAGGACATATCTTCCCATTGATCAACAAATCTTTCAGATTTAAAGTTATCTAAGACTTTTCTATTGGACGATTCCAGTGTCACATGAATAAAGTATTGGCTTCCACAATCGCACCGCGCTGCAGTCCTACAAAAACATGATGGACGATATACACTGTACAAATGTTGCAAAATTAAATTTTTAAAAATAATGCAACAATCAACATACTGAAACTTTCTGCAGGCCATAATAATGTCTTACACTTTGGTGGACAGATGAATTCATGCTTGAGCTAAAAAAATATCAATCCCCAGTTTTTATCTCAATACAAAGAATATGCTGCTGAAGCACTTTTAGAGATAAAGTGCAAAGGTTATTGATTTCTGCTATGATCTTGATGCTCAATTTCCAATTAATAAACTCCGAAATAAAAAGGCATATTGTACCAAAGTTATGTTTAAGTAATTTAGTCAGAAGCAATAACATGTTACGTTCATTATTACTATCTGTTACTTCTATTATTATGGTATATTATTTTGATAATTTGGATGGATCTAGAACCAAAGAGTACTGCAAGATAACTGGACTAGCCAGTTCAATAATATCATTTTGAGAAGTGGAATTTATATCACCTTGTAAAACTTCATACAATATTAGACTGATGTAAAAGGCAATATAGTCCACTAATATTATCAAAATCATCATTCAAAAGATATGGAAAAAGGTTTTGTTAATTTACAATTAAAACAGTATTTTTCAATCAAAAATTATCAACAAATTTCACAGTTATCCAATGTCTGTGCGGTTACACACATCTAGTTTAGTTTACAGTGAGTTTAGTGCAAGAGTGTTGGACAGATGGAATGAATTATTGGACGAGAACATAGTAATGGCTATGATTGTGAATGATTTCAAAATAAACCTCAGTACTGTAGGATACTAGATTTGGATGGGTACAACAGTGGTTCTCACACAGGACAGATCCTCCCGAACCACTTTAAACCTTGCTGTTATTATTATTATTATTATTATTATTATTATTTAATCTGAAATAAATACATAATACAATAGCATACCATTCGGATATTTCAATTGCAGGCTTAAGCTGATCAAGCACATCACATGTACAGCCCTCACTAAGCAGATCTATGCTTTGCTCTTTCTTACACCAACCATAAGATGTTGACCAGCAATCAGTACAATCTGAAATAATTAAGATGTTCAATTCTTCAATTATATTTCTTGCCAGAATTAAGAGCAGAATAGAATGTCCCGTCTTTTTCAATTAACCCCTTAACTGGGTGCCCTGAGTAACGCTTGTCCATTTTAAATTGAGTTACAAATAGTTGACCAGTTAAGGGGTTAAAATATAATCTGCTGCAACAATGGAGATAATTAAACGTCTACATCTTAGAATTCTGAATGTTTGCACCAGAAATAAAAGCATGCGGATGTGCATACAGTGTTACATTGCAAATACAGTTGAACTTCATTATAACGTTCTTAGCGGTCCTCTAAAATTTAGCAAGTTAATTCTGAGGTAACCATTACAATCATCCATGTTTTTCCACCACTTTGGGACGTCTTTAAAATGGATTATAAGCGGATCTTCTTGCATTTTCCTTATATATCAGTGTCAATCTCAGAACGTTGCAATCATAAAGCAGAAAATTTAAGTCAGCGATCGAACTAATCAAGATCCTTTAACCAAACAGCACTTTAACTGAAACTCAATGTAAAATGGATGGAATATATCCAGGTTTGGCCCAATAAGTGAATAAATCGCCAGCACTTCTCCAGAAAGTCCAATGCAAAGACCATCTGAATAATAGCAAAACGAACGCTCAATGGGTTAATCCATCCCCAAAACTTTCCCAGTCAAATGCAAAAGACCATCTCACAAAAAAACAAGCACAAAGCTCTCATAAATAAAACGAGACAGTAAACAAACCACTTACAGTCTCACATTTCAATCAGGGGGGTTGGGGATCAGACCAGTTGGGGAAAGAATTTTTTAATTTTTATTTATTCTAAATAACTTAGAAGGAAATGCTAACAACAGCCTGAATAAGCATTGTTAATGTAATCATTGTTAATATATCATTATTAATTAATAATTAATAAATCATTATTAATTAATTGTTTTCTTAATCAACTTATTAACGCTTAACATCAGTTACAAATAGATCAAAATGACTTCAATACTAAAATAGTAATTTCAGTAGTCAAAAATTTTCCAGTTTTTCATGATTTCATAATACTGCCATAGGTAGATGCTTCAGAAATTCCACGAAGTCAAACAAACCTGGATATTGTATGCCGTTTAGATTTTCACAGCCCACGAAAACCGGATTTATCAGGTGCCAGAAAAACAAGTCGCCATTACTCTTCCATTGCAGGTAGATCATGAGGAATATTTCTTCAGGAAGTAACTAAATTCCATCGCCTCTTCAGGTAGATTCTTCTGAAGTCTAAATTCCACGAGTCTGCGCTTGTATCCGGAGGATATTGTATGCCGTTTAGATGACACAGCCCACGCCAAAACCGGGAACTGTCTATCAAGTCCAGCCAGTATTTGCAAACAAGTCGGCCATTACGGATCAGATCCATCGCAGGGACATAGCGAAGAATCATGAGGAATATTTCTTCAGGAAGACAGTGAAGATAACTATACCGGTCAATTTCATATGAAAGCAAACACTCAGTGCCCAGAGGCAGACATGGGACGTTATTCAACATTTTGTGAGATATCACAGTCTCTTTGTCACTTGCAATCTCTTTGCCACTACTTGCACTAGTCTTGTTTCCCATCAGAAAAAAACCTGGAAAGATCTTTGTAATTATAGCAAAGTCCTTGTGACAGAGTTTTGATTATAATTGTTTGTCCATTACCCTCCATTTAGAAACTGAAATTTTAAGGTACACCTAAGAGAAACACAGAACAATAGAATCCAGTGACATGCAAAAACACTACAGCTGAACCTTACTATTCATTACACAAATAGCTTTACATACTTCTGTTCATATTTACCATGTCATTCATAAGTACAGTACAGTCATCTTCAAATTTATTGAATCAATCAATCATAAAACTTCTTTGGCACCATTATAATAGCGTATATGCATCAGTTAATGAACGCTAAAGAATTAAAATCATCATCAAGGATCATGTCCGTGGGAATTCTCTGTTGAAATTCCAGGAAGTTGGTCCATACTTTCTGGTTCCAAGTAAGCCCCCTCCTAACTGGAACCAGACAGTATGGACCGACCTCTGGAATTTATAGTGTCCATAATAGAATATGGCAATAATAATGGTAAACAAATCATCACATTTCTTTCTGTACTGCAAAGTAAGAATCAACATGAACGAAACCTCTTACTTCCTGGAGGCGTTCTCTTTCTCTTTCAAAGTTATGCTGAAAGAGCTATATAAAGTATTTCCTATTGCATTTGACAATAGCGGGTTATGGTTCCACTCCGTAGCGGCCATCGACTGATTAATAAAATGACTTTATAAAAGTTCAAAAATAAAGATTTACATGTATTATTTCATCTGTTCAAAAACGGAATACAGTACCTGGTTTCAACCTTTATTCCACTAAATATAGATTTACGTCACGTGCTATCATTAACATTCATGATATTAGTAAATCTACACTGTGAAGGAAACATTTAGGCCCAAACATTTATGCGTTTGACTGTTTTCTAATGTTGAGTTTCAAAGTTTGTGATATTAGTGGGTTCTTTCAGAATCATAATTAGGTGGTCCCAGTTTGTCTAATCTAGCGCTAGACAAAAGTCTCTGGGGAACGATGTGAACCAAAGGCTATGCATTTGCAAATTGAATTTTTCCATTGACACTTGGCATTTGTAACTTTGTAAGTCTTCACAAAATGTACCGAAATAAGGATTAGTGCGAAGTCAGAGAGATTCTCGAATTTCAGATGAATACTCTATGAAAAAAATCACGCAGTCAGCATAAACTGTTATCAAACTCGAAATACCCGACTTATATGAAATAATGCGCTATAAAAAATTTTGCTTTGGCAATTTGGCGTCCGGGTCATTTCCGCCTATAAATTAGAATAATAAAGACTATTTCATAAGTTCGTGTTCAGTAAATATTCTAGCGCATTTTCTGAAATACTTTTGTCACTAAAGACGGTAACGCTTTCCGATAAAGTTTGAATTGTGGCAAGTTATTTTGTCTTTTATTTATTCTGATCGATTCTAGCGTTGAAATGGACGTTTTTCCACTCCATTGTTTGTCCAGTCGACGTATCATTAAATCTGCGTAATACAGTGATATATAATTAAAATAATAGCGCTATAATAGAATAACTTTCGATCAGCGGCTGTATTAAGTTTTCGAATCATGAGCAAAGCGTTAAAATTGAGAAAATTCTAAGAAATTAGAGCTTTCAAAAAGATTTTATACCTAAATATTTAATCTACAAATGGCGCGGAGGTGATAGCCAAATTGGGTCGAACTAATAACCCTCTGAAATAGGTAGAGTGCTAAACGATGCAAAAGGGTAAACACTATTATTATTAGTGAACTTCTATAGCGCCATTTAGTAATATACTTGACATTGATCAATGGTCGCCACGGAGTTGAATCGTAATTCATCTTTGTAAAATGCAATAAGTCTCCGATTTTCCGGTCCCGGTTATGACGCATGGGCAACTAAACCCTGATTAATATTTAGAAGCCGAAGATTATCCACTGATTAAACAAATACGTTGGCGTTATTTAAGTTTGCAGAATTGTTTTATACTGCTCAGTCACTGGACCGAGTGACAGTGAAGATTATACAGAGAATTTGCCTTTTTGTACCAATGAATATCGCTGGTAAAATGCATTACTGGTGTTGCACAACATGGGTTTATTTACATTCAAGATGTATTTGTTCATAACATATTGCCGTAAGACAGTTGTGCTCGGTTGTTGTTTTTTTATTTAAAATAAAGCTCTTACTTGGTAAGATATGCTTATTTGTTACTCAAGATGCTTAGAAAAACATTAGTATTATTTTATTTTGGAGCAAGGATAGGATTACATAACCACAGGAATGGCAGAATAGCCTTACTATTGCCAATTCCATTTATTTTAATTATGTAAAAGGTAAAGGTTCGTCCATACTCGATTTCGAGCGTTGAGTCCGGCGCTGATCTCCGGTGTCAGGCAATCAGCGACGCAGGTGACTAAAGCCATTAATCTAGAGTAGTTTGCCATTGCTTTCTCTAGACCCACGTTTTACCTTCGCTGCTACTCAGTTACCACCGCCCTCTAGCGAATGAAGGCTGAGTCGACCTTAGGGCTCCTGCGGGAATCGAACCCGCGACCTTCTGCTCCATCGTCCAGTGTTGTTACCACTCTGATAACTTCCTGCAATATATTAAATTATGTTAAGGTATAAAATGATTTTGCTAAGAGGTCATGAATTTGGTGGATAATAATTTCGGAATGTCTGCTGAAATGGGATACACCCCTGTGTACTATACGGCTTTAATTGCACATTATGTCTTTAATTACCGGTAATTATGGGCTTATTGGGTCTGTCCATTAATTACGTCAACAGTTTTTGACAATGCTTGACCCCCTGCTTGTCAACAACTGTCAAGCTTTTGGAGACCCCGAAAATTATGTCAAAATCTTTGAACCCCTACAAGGGGACCATCAATTAATTGTGTCAAAATTGGCAATTTTTAACCCATTTGTAAACAACTGTCAAATTTTCTGGGACCCCTAATGAAATCATGCAAAAAACTGTGAACCCTCCCCTACAGGCTCAAATTATTTTATAAGGTTGGCTTTTGTGAAAAATAGAATTATCAAAATTAATTTTTTGATTTATTAAATTTATTGTGAATATGAAATTGTAGACGTCAATTTATCTTGACCCCCTGTCACCAAGTGTAACTTTTTCAAACTCCCTTCCCCTATTTTGTTGACATAATTAATAGGCGGCCCCATTTGAGCAATGACGTGGCTTGAGATGAAAAAGTGGAAGCTCTAATGGAGGGGCTGGAAGAGAAGAAGAAGAGAAGAAGAAGAGAGTGGGGGAGGAAAAAAGGGAGGAAAATTGAATGCAAAATGAGAGGGGACAAAATGAGAGGGGATAATGGAGACAGAGAAGGGTGATGGTTTAAAAGGAGCTAATAATAAAAATGAGCAATAGTTGGAGTTACTGATTCACAGCAACAAAGTTCTATTTTGGCGGGTCTGATAAACGAGCACCTGCAGGGAATCGATGCAGTTTTGATGTTTCCACTGGGTTAGTCTATTTGGACTTGTGACTTGCAACAGTAGTTTAGACTTTGAGTGACTCAGCCAGTTTCACACATTGACTGATCTGTGACAAAGTGGAGGAGTGACAATGAAAATAGGGTTGCGCGTTAATTGATGTGGCCACTGAGTGGGAATATGACTTTGATGGGGCTTTTTAAGTCGAGTGCAACTTTAAACGGGTCTGACAGTAGCAGTAGCAACCAGGCCAAAATTACCGGTACCTGCACTGGTGTATGGTCTATAATATCTCGTTTAGCAGATATGTTATATTGCATCTGCTGCCTTTGTTTGGAAATTTCTTTAACCCCCTTAATATCCTGGATATATCTGTCCATTTTAATTGAGTTGTCATCTTCAGGAACAATGAACCATCTTCAGGAACAATGAACCATTATTCTTATTCTCCAGCCACACACTACTGATGGCCACATTGAGCTTCCACCCGGGCAGCAGCTTACTCTCGTGAACGAGATGGGAGCGTCTGTAGATGGCGAACAACTGGTAGACATCAACGACATGGGGCATCTAACATTCCACCTTGTACAGCCGAAGATCGAGGCGACCGAAACCGAGTTTACTCTCGACGAGGTGCTCGTCCGGCAGGACGAAGCGGTCGGTCAGATCGAAGACGTGATCGAGCAGAAGGTCCTGCTCGGCGCCGGAATGCGCGGAGAGTGCAGCTGTGCCCACTGCGGGATGGTGTTCGCGTCGAGCGAGCCGCTGAAGCAGCACGTCAAGACGCACGTCGAGCGGAAGGTTCACGAGTGCCACGTCTGCTGCAAGCAGTTCAACCAGTCGGGAAACCTGCGCACGCACATGCGGACTCACTCGGGCGAGAAGCCGTACTCGTGCCCCGAGTGCGACCGGCACTTCACGAACAAGGTGAACATGCAGACGCACCTGCGCACACACACCGGCGAGCGCCCGTTCCTCTGCCTCCTCTGCTCGAAGATGTTCACGCAGGTGAGCACGCTGCGCGTCCACATGCGCAGCCACACCGGCGAGCGGCCGTACTGCTGCGCCGAGTGCCCGCGCACGTTCGCCAAGTCGTCCGACCTCAACCGGCACGTCAAGACGCACTCGCTCGACCGGCCGCACAAGTGCGCCGACTGCGGCAAGAAGTTCACGCAGCTGTACAGCCTGACGGTGCACCGGCGCTGTCACTCCGGCGAGAAGCCGTACACCTGCTTCGTGTGCGATAAAAAATTCGCCCAGGTCAGCTGCCTGAAGACCCACATCAAAATGCACTCTTCCTTTACGAATGACGCCGCCTGACGACACTCTAGTTGAAGCTGACGTCTATGAATATTCATTAGTTGGAATATGCATATGCATTCATTTTGGTTATTTTAAGAACAGTTTTGTTGCTTCTTAAGGACTGAAGTTCATAAATGTATCGGATTATCAGCATAGTTAAGATGAAAATGGCTTAGGAAAGTCTTCGAGGTTTGTTGGCTAAGTTATTAAGCAGATGTTTTTAAGTATTGATTTACCTGTCTTTGTGTTGGTCAGCTCTAAAGTCTGGAAATAAACAATAATGTGTTATCGGTAGAAGATGCAACTTAGAATGTTTGATTGTCAGTTGATTGATTTTTTTGGATGGTTTTTTGTGCCTTAAATTAAAATAAAATAATGAATCTTTCTTTTAAACTCTGGATTTCATTCAAATTCCATGCGAACAGTCAAATTCGCTTAATGTCATTGTGCTTACTGGAAATGCTCTTATGTCACGATGTAACTTGAAGCATACGTTTAAGAAACCTGGTGAATTTGAATTTATTTCATCACATCTTTAATTTATCAATTGTTCAATACATGTATAATTCTTATGTATTTAGAGCAATCTCAAAAAGGGCTCATCCATATAGTATGTACACAAAAAGAGCATATTTTCAACCCCCTTGCACACACCGTACATACGCAAAATATCCAAAACCCAACCCCCTCCCTCAGTGCATGGGTAATACTGTATGTGGATGGGTCCCAAGCAGGGACATTTCTAGGATTGTGAATTGGAGGGGGGGTGTCGACCTCAAATTGGGGGGTGTCCGGAGCTAATTAGTATGTATTTTGTATGCATACCATTGTCACATTACCAAATTTGGGGGTGTCGACCTCAAATTGGGGGGATGAGGTAAAAATATCCCTGGTCATAAGGCAATGCTGAACCAGTTTGACTTAGCTGGTTCCCTAGCATACCTAGGCAAAACTGGTAGTTTTAGACCACCATTTCTCAACTTACTGCAATATAATGAAGAATAAATAGTATGCAAATTGAGAAAATAAGGAAATATATTATATAGATAGACCTGGTTCCCTGTGGCAATGTAGATGGGTGTGTGTCGGTGTGGGAGTTTGCGTCGACGATATTGGAAAATCAGCTTAACGGGAGTTTTAGAACTGTGCTGCCATCTGGCGAATAGAAAAGATACAATTTAGAAATTATCATGCTAGCCTATTGTTAAAAAATTACTGTATATGCAAAAGTCGAATTTCATCCTTTAAATGTGTAGAAATCCGCTCTGAAATCGAATTAATATGGTTAATCTATCTCTTCTTATATCACAAAATCACCGACCGTGGCTATATGATGGCGTGGTTAATAGCCTAATACCAGGGGCGTAGCGACGGGAGGGGTATAACGGTATATATACCCCCCCCCCCCAATCAATCTACCTTGAAGTTTTTTATGTGATTTATATGTGGTTATATGTAGTTTATATGGTTTATAGTTAAGGTTTGTAAACCCCCTCCCACATTTATACCCTCCCAAATCATATTCCTGGCTACGCCCCTGCCTAATACAGTATAGTCACGACAGTGGTTTGCGATTTTTTCCCATTTCAGCTCGAGGAATGCCTATCCCACGCTTTAGAAATCGGACCACGCCACGCATATGTAGGCTTACGTTTTTGGCCAAATGTAAGACCTATGCTCTTTGTGCTAATGTGCTACAGCTGCAGCCTGCAGGTTTTCTCGACAGAGTTATAGATTTTAATATATTATTTCGGATAGTCTGCGTCGGCGAACAAGTGCCAGGGATTTAAACATTGAGTTGGCGTGTAGGCAGTCCGTCCATGCGGAGTTGGGTCTCGGCAGTGTTTTATCCAGGCCGGTTAGGGGGAGATTTCCCCACCCCGCCCCAACCTCGAAATCTCCCCCCCCCCGAAAAAAACCCAGCAATTTTGCATTGAACTGTGTCTTTTCCCCTCCAACCAAGTCGATTCCTCCCCCACCCCCGAAAGTCTCAATTCCTCCCCCCCCCTAAGGCCTGGAGTCTGGATAAAACACTGGGTCTCGGTATCTGAGGTACATTGGGCGATGTGTAGGCCCCTATAGTGTAAACTTACCACCTTCACTAGATTCCGTTGCTTACGGCGCATCCTGTGCTGTTATGTATATGTGTTTGCTTAATTTATGCCACTTGGGTAGGCCTACGTCAACCAAGACCCTAAGACGCCGCCGCCGTTTCTGGCGTTCGGCCTCCAGCACAGCTGCTACTTACAACGTTTTCACCGAAGCACTCTGCGTGGGCGTAACCAGCAATCTTGACTATACGAATGGAGCGCTAAAGAATTTTGATTTTTGAAATCGTATTTGTGTTCAATGCTTGGTAATTTGGCAATGAGACAATGATATGCATACAAAATGCATACTAATTAGCTCACTTAGTGGCGACCCACGTTTGTAGCGGTCATTACAGTAACTAATTACTTCTACATAGGCCTATACCTATCAACAAATGGTTGGTTCCCATGCTTAGAGGTTGTCGCCCCAACGCCCGCACCAACCTTGCCAAATCCTGGAGCCGCCACTGGTCTTTCCGTTAGATCCGCCACCGTCCGGCGTGTACAGGTGTACGCGATGGAAAGATCTTCGGCCTCTTCCGTAGGCCTACGGATCGACGAACAGCAATATCATTCGGCTGCTGTGGAGTGTTGAGGTACCAGGTATAGTCATGTTCTCCATAGTTGCATAAGTACTCCAGCTGCCGTATGTTTTCCAGTATATTATTCTCCTATACTGTCCCTCTGCTGCTGTGCTGCTGTATATGCGATAAAGAGCTGCGTGTATAGGAGTGGTATAGAGGCTGTGCGATTGTCTGTAGAATTCCCTCGATGTTTACCGGAACATCATGATCCGGAGTTGTGCTATCTTTGGCCTTCTCTGTGTAAAGCGGTATAGTCTTCTATATTTGCGTCAGTGAGGTTCTAACGCTAAGAAAAACGCTCGCTGTGTGGATTAGCTTCTGTTGCGTTGTTTTTTGGGGGAGATAGGGGATTAAAATAATTATTATTGTTGAATTTCGTGATTTGAGCTGTGTGTGTAAATCATTTAGAAGAAATAGTATAGTGAAATACGTTCGTCTGATGAGGTTGGTTTTGAGAAATTCCGATGTGTCTGACCTTCTTCGCGGGGGAATTTATTAGAAGTTTTTCGAATAAAAACCAGAGTAAACTTGATGTAGGCCTAAGCTTCTCCATGTGTGGCCTGGACTTGATTTTGTTGGTTTGATAACATGAGGCGTCGCTTTTTGCGTCTTGATTTCAAGGTTTGAGATCAAATAACGTCTGTTCGGGAGTTGTGGAAAACTCTTCTGTATATCGTAGCAATAACGGTTGAATAACCAGTGACGTACACTCGTACAGTAGCTACACTGTATACAGTAGCGTACACTATAGCGGATTTACAGTATAGCTTACAGTAGCGGATTTACCACCGTACAAATTGTACATCGGTATCGGGGTCCACCTACAAAATGAAATTTTAGGGGCCCGCATTTTCCATTAACAATATATTTATTTGGTGATTGTTAAAAATATTTTTATATGGATGCGTAACATGGAGGGCGCCACAAGCCAAATATTGGGTGGGCCAACATGGCCAGTATTTCAGAAGAGTGATGAAACGAATTGAAACCACATATTCTTGTGTCCCCATCTTTGCTGTGTCAAACCTAAAGTTGTGCTGATACTTTTTTGCTTTTCAGTCTTTTCAGGAAGTAGTCAAAACTTAAAATCTGTCTTGTGCCTTACTGACGGGCTAACCCTAACTGCGGACCTACCCGGGCCCCCTACAGATCGTCGGGCTCTGGGAATTTGCTACCCTGCCCCCTCTCGACGGGCCTGGTTATAGTCTAGACTCTAGAGTAATAAATTATGCCACTGAATTATATATATCGGGCTAAAATTATTAGGACATATTGAACTGTAACTGATATGTTGTTTTTATATTTAGCCGAATTCTAGTCAACGCTTCCATTATCTACCTTTGAGGCGAACACCATCTTGCTGGTCCACTAAGAGTTAACTTTCGAACTGACTGCTATAGGATGCCAGCGACAGTACGAGGTAAACCCTCTGAGACTGGGGCTAAGAGGGATGGCGCCGTTGACCAGAAGGTCGACCCGAAGAAGCCTCTCGGCGGGTCGAAGGAACAGCTCCGATCAACCGACTCCCCGAAGCCGTCGACGGCGAGGCAGAGAGCGCGGGACAGACGACGGGAGAGGGCCGCCGAAGCGTCACCGGAGCCCACGTCCCCGTCCCCGGACGCCGCCGCCTCGGCCGGGCGAATGAAGAACCTGACCGGGTTCTGGTCGGCGCCGAAGGAGGAGGTCCAGGCGGTCCGGAAGAAACGGCTTGAGATCGCCGAACGGAAGAAGGAGGACGACGACGACGACGACGAATCGGAATCCGAGACGGACTCCGACTCCGACGACGATTCCGACGAACGGGACGAGATCAAGCGGGCGCACGAGTCGGCCCCCACCGCCGACCGCAAGGACCTGGTCGAGATCGAGAAGGGCAGCGCCAGGTCGATCGCAAACATATTTCAGAATCGAAGAGACGACGACGAGTCGACGAAGAAGAGGACGCCGTTCAAGCTGGACATCAAGTCCGAGGAACAGACGGTCTTCGAGAACGAACCGGTCGTGCTCGAAGGCGTCGCCAAGGCGGACGACGCCAGGGACGAGATCGTCGTCAGTCGACCGGGGCGCATCAAGGACCTGGCCGTCAACTTCGCCAGCATCTGCTCGAAGCCGCGTTCGGACGACTCGTCCGATTCGGACGACGACACGGCGGCAAAGCAGAAGAAGAAGAAGGGGGAGGAGGAGGGAGAGGGGGTGATCGAGCGAGGCAAGATCCAGAACGTAAGACAGCGCTGGCAGAAGCGCCAGCAGAAGTCCGCATCCGGCGGAAGGACGGCGGCGGAGGGGACGAAAGACTCGGACGCTGACGTCAGCGACAGTTCGGACGGAGATTCCGCCTCCGCCTCCGCCTCCGCTGCTGCTGCTGCCGCCGCTCCCCCGCCGTCGTCGAGAACGAAGGTCGAAAAGGTGATCGAACCGAAGAAGCTGAAGAACATACGAGACCGATGGACCCGACGGCAGGACGGCTCCGAAGAGAAGGAGGGAGAGGAGAAGGAGAAACCCGGCGACGCGAAGATTAAGACGCCGCCGGCGAAGGTCCCTCTCCGTCCCCTCGACACGGCCAAGGAGTACGGCGTGTTCGAGAACGAACCGGTCGTGAGGGAGGACGTGGTCCGCGCCGACGACGACCAGCCGGACGTCATCTCGTGCGTCCGGACGAAGAAGCTGCGAAGGATGTGGACGAACATGGAGAAGGAAGTGACAAAGGACGCCAGAAATCCGGCGGAATCGAACGTCCGGGTGGCGACGACGACGACGACGACGAAGAAGAAGAAAGAAGCGAAACAAGAACCGGAACCGGAAGCTACGACGACGACGAAGAAGACGACGACGACGACGGCGTCTTCAAAGTCGCAGAAGGCAATTTCGGGACGATACCAGGAGGCGACGGCGACGGCGGCGACGGCGGCGACGGCGGCGGGGGACCAGGGAAAGGGGAAGGAACAGAAACGAGGCGGGGAGGGAAGAGGGAAACTGCAGAAGGCATTCACCGTGGCAGCTTCTGCTGCAGCCGCCGGCGTCGCCACCGCAACCGCTTCGCCGGAGGATGCGGCCGCGAAGCCAGCCGCCCCGAAGTCTCCGTCTCTGGCACGCTATTCGTCTCGCAAGAAGAACGCTTAGATTATAGCCTATAATATACGACGGAATTAAAATCTAGTCAATCGCCGGTTAGGACTACATGTAGAGTATATCTTAACTCTGGTTAATAAGTGCGCACTTTCAAATTAAGTGTAGGCTTATACACTATATACATATATATATATACATGTATATATTATAGCCTATATATACAGGGTAGCGCAAAAAACGGACTATATTAAATGCAAACTTAAATGTGACTAGTCCGGTTTTTGCGCCACCCTGTCTATAGGCTATATATATTATATGTATATATATATATATATATATATATATATATATATATATATATATATATAGAGAGAGAGAGAGAGAGAGAGAGAGAGAGAGAGAATAGCCTACATAATAGACCTCATATAGGCATGATTCTTACAATCAAACATCAACGCTTGTTTTGATGACGGCTTAACTCGTTTTCGATCGAACATTGTGAAGAATTCTAGTATTTCTTTCGGAGATGCCTTTTGCTTTGCTTTCCTGCGACATCTGATGCCAAATTGTTGTTAATTTCATCATTATTAAAGGTTACTATCGATGATATAATAAACTCACACATACAGTAGGCTAGCTAGGTCTAATAACACAGAAAACTTTATATAAAGATTGGGCAAAACCACAGCAGACCAATTAAAAGGTAAAGCTGAAACGACGGTCTTTACAAGTTTACGTGCCATGGTTTCCTTGTCAACGTTCTAAGTTTTTACATTGGTCATTACAACCTAGGAAATACTGTTGATCAAGTTCAGCATGAAGAATATACGGGTCACAGAGATAAGAATGATTTATAAACTGAGTATTTTCAATTTTTCTAGATTACAATTGTTCACAAAACCTCGTTCTTTTTTTGTCGCAAGCCATATTGTTCGTCGCCCAATCACATTCGGCTGTCTTAAACCTCTATCAGAAACTTAGCACCACATCATCAAATTCACATAATAGATCTGTGTTACTGGCCCATAGTCGTAAACCAGGATAAAAAGTGGGGGTCCAACCCCTAGGCCTTTCCAATTCTCTAGCTTATCTTCAAAAAGTGGGGGGTTCGAGCTTAGCAGTGGCTAGGGTGTTCGGCGCCCGAAGACAATGCATACTGTTGGCGCCCCCTAAACCTCAGAAAAAGTTCTGAACGTCAGAGGAAATTCCTAAAAATCCTGACAAGCAAAAAAGGTCGTCGATCCTAGGCTGTAAGGCAAATCATTCCTGATGTTGCCTCTAGACTTCATGAAAACCTTGAAAACCAAAAATGGTCATCACAACTATATTGATGCTTCCTTTTACTTTTTTGCTACCCTAAAACCGATTTTGGTGCCCCCCTAACTCGGCGCCTCGGGACATATGTACCACCACCGCCTCTCCTAGCTACGCCTCTGAATTGATAGGCAAAACGTGCAGTTTTCATTAGGCTATGGCTATGACGAACAGAGATTAGAGTTCAGATCTGTACATTCCTATAGCGAAGCTCTGCCTAACGACGGAGTTTAGGCCAACGTCTCGACTATATGATAAAACACTGAAATCAAATAACTTGCAGCTTTTACTAACCAGACACTATTTTATTGTATTATTATTGTCATTTATCGAGAATTAATGCGAGTTAATATTGATTATAAATTAATCATAAGATTATATGAATGTTTAAGCAATTTCGAATTCGAATTTTCTAGGCTCTGTTGAATATAGTTGGTCAAGAGCAGCGTAGTTTTCTTTCAATTGCTTCGTCCGCAGGATCTTTCATTTACAGTCGATGGACAGTTTACCGCCATAGTTTGGCCATGTCTTGATCAGATTGTAGAAAGCATTTCCAGGGCAGCTGGTGCAGACTCCATCTCGGTGACCATGGAGAGTATACGAGCCAGAAATCTTTCCCTGTTTTGAAAAACATCACGTCATGGTGGTATAGGCACAAATAAGTTCGAGAAATCGCAAAATGAAAGAGAAAATCGATTAGCACAGACATCTCTGGACGTTCATAGACCGGCTTCCCTAAGGCACCAGAAACTCACGAGCCGGGCCAGGGTGAAAGAGAGCGACAGCCCCTATATATTATGTAGCTCAATGATAATTCGTACCATGCTGACTCCGCAAGCGATCAGCTCTTTGACTGCATCCAGGGCTGCTGTGTTAGGTACTCTATTCGTGAAATCGCCGATAACAGAAATGCCGTAGGAAACTGGATTCCACTTTCTGGCATGAGCTCCTTTTAGATCCCAGCCGCGACCCTCGTACACATTTCCGTCCTCTCCGACGAGAAAATTGTATCCTATGTCCGCCCATCCTATTGAAGATATTGATACAGTATCCAATTAATTAAAACTGTACTGTCGACATCGTTGCAGTGTGTTGTCCCAGACGATGTATCGTCTATTACAAAATTATTATTATTATTAAGTTATAAATATACGTATAGTAAAATTATTTACGGCAGTGGCGGCTCTAGGATTTGGCAAGTGGGGGGCCGTTGGGGGGGGGGGCAACTTCTAATCATGGGGCCAATCATTTGTTGTTTAATGTATGTGGCATTAAGTATAGGGTCCCAACTGGGGGGCACTGGGGGGGGCCAGGCTCTCAATAGGGGGCACGGGCCCCCTCTGGCCCCCCGGTGGAGCCGCCACTGATTTACGGTAAGAGGAATCTTATGAATTTATGCACACAAAGAATGCTATGTAAAATAGTAACAATTTTACACTTTTACAAATTTACTCACATAGTGACTTCGAATTTAATTTCTTATACTACTTAACTGTTTACCGGTAATAAGTATAGCCCTATAGATAAATTTTGAAGCGATATCTCGCAGTGATATCTCGACCTTTGAACTGCCAAAGTGACCAACATTGAGTGCGACAATGCGCATACTATATTTAAAATGTCACTAACATTTTTCTCCAGCAATTTGTGCAACCAATAGGGCCTAGGTTATGAACCAGGAATACCGGTTTTACGGGTCCAAAGGGTTAATTAATTGATTATTATTATCATCATAAGCCTACCGTTGGTGTTCATGTGATGATTCTGAAATCCCTTCACTTTACTGGCGCAACCCGCCTGTGAGCTGCATGGCGACCCAGTGGTGTGATGTATGAAGACCCTGGGTACTGGTCGTCGTATAGCTTCACTCCCAGTCGCCCTTCTTGCTCCCCATTGCGATCTGGTCACTATACGTGGACATCTGGCATCTGCGCGATTAAACAAACATTTTAAACACTAAACTATAGACTTGGTCGTCGAAACAAGTGCATAAACCTGCGATTCCTTTCACGGACAATGTCTTGAATCGTTTTGCGACAGTTAATAAACGAATAATTTTAAACCATCAGCAATGTATAAATTGGTCTCAGTCATTCGGTATGTAGGCCTAACTATTAAATAAGCTTTGAGATCGCTTCAATATAATAATATTACTCAAACACAAGCACGGACAGACATACACACACATGCATATATATATATATATATATATATATATATATATATATATATATATATATATATATATATATATATATATATACCTATATATATATATAATTTATTTATTTATCTGCTTGGAAAATTGCTTTCCAGTAGTATGTTCGCACCTGATTCGACAGTCAAAGCAAGAAGAGTCAACAGCAAAAGGAATTTCATCTTGACATCGAAGAGCGCGGATGCTTTCCTTGTCGATAGAGTCACTCGTAGGCGTTTGCCGTCGGTCCATACACAAAAACCAGTGAAATGAAAAATCTTACTTTGTTGTACACAGGCGTTGCTCTTAAAATTGACCATTTTTGCACCAATGGCTAGAAAATGCGGTTATTCTAGTAAATCTACCTACTTGGTTGATTAGAAAGTGAGCTAAATAGATCAATATGTCTACACTTAAATTATCGCGTACGGCATATGCCTATAGGGTTTAATATAACACCCTTGAAACTATTCATAAGGTGTAATATTAGTAGTAAACTACAGATCGTACTGTATATGCGCTTTCAAATCGTAAGAATTATAATTATAACTCAAAAATGCACGACTATATGACAACTTTGCAACAAACGTGCATCACTGAATCACCTTTGACTTCACAAGAGCACGTTTGGAGACCAACGAACATCGAGCACGCACAGACAAGCTTTTAAATCGACTCTCTCTTCGCCTGTGCTTAATTATATTGCAAAAGCACGCAGTAGTGTATTTTTTTTTAAATATACTAAGCCAATTAATTAGTCTGCATGCTAATTTCGCTTGCAACTAATCAGTAGTTCAGACACGCGCGAACTAAAAAAACGAAATCACGGTCAGTTGGATCTAGATCTAGCTAGCTGGTCGTGGGCTGGCCGATCTAGCTGGTCGTGGGCTGGCCGCTGGCGCCTGCAAAACATGCTTCATAGCGGACGCGTGTAATGAAGATATTTGAAAGTTGCTTCTACTCAGGGATGTTAGTCCTTGGCCTTGGTTTTGGCCTTAAGGCACCTTCATGACAAGTTACAAGTCCTTGATCCTGGTCCTGTCCTTGAGGATTGAGTCCTTGGTCCTGAGCCTGGCCTTTCAAGGTTGAGTCCTTTCTCTTGATCCTGGCCTTGGGGGTTGAGTTCTTGTAAACGTCCCTGGAATATGTCGCACTTATGTGCATTCTGGATAGATTCAAATTTTCTAATTTGCAATTTCTTTAACTATACGCTCTCATGTCCAGCAATGGTTAGGCCTAGTAGCTATATTTTTCCTATCGCCACAAAAACGGTTGCGTGCATACATTGAAGGCAATGGCTTTTAGAATTGGTATTGCTGAAGTTCAAGGTCAATTGATTATATATCATTTTCTCGGTTCCAAATGGCATATGTGTGCCTCCGTCGAAACTTCGAAAGTGGCAATGGCTTATGTTTAATTGCTGTGCTATCTCACGTAGGAACATCGTTCACTCTAGCCATCTTAGTTCGGAACCCCACAGGGGCGTAGCCAGGAATTTGATTTGGGAGGGTATAAATATTTTGGGTGGGTATAAATCTTAACTATAAACCACATAAACCATATAAACCACATATAAGCACATGTAAATCACACAAAAACTGTAAGGTAGACTGATTTTGGGGGGTATATATACCGATATACCCTCACCCCCGTCGCTACCAGAGACGTCATTTCACCGTTTTTCAGAGGGGGCAAAACACTTTCAGCCTGACAAGTTACAAGTTTGCGAAAAAGTTGACGACCTTTTTTTTGCTTGTCAGTCATTTTCACGGTTAGTTACTTCAGATTACTCGATATCAAGCACTCCTTTAGGGCATATGAAAAACTAAATAACACAAACATTGGTGGAAAAAATTTTTCCTTTAAAAATCAGGGGGGCAAATGCCCTCTGCCCCCCCCCCAAATGACGTCCCTGGTCGCTACGCCCCTGGAACCCCATCACTATCTCTTCACTTTGCACCTGGAACACGTTCTCTTCAAAATGAGTGCGTTGAGTGATAGTGAAACAAGAATTACCTATGTAAATATTTGGTCTCGTAAGATCAATACGCGGAAACATCCCCCACGCCAAGATTTCCGGTCTGCAATTCTGATCGACGTGCAGTGATTACTGTATTAAATGACAACGTAAGTTTCTAATCTCCTAAAAATATAGCAGAGGAATCATACAGCCGACAAACCAAACTAGGCCAAATTGTTAAGTTCACGTCCTATCAAACTTTTCTGGCATGTAGGCAAGGCTGTCCGAAGACACCTCAGGAATAGATTGATAGATTGATTGATTTATTGATTGGTCGATTGATTGACGAAAGTCCGAACAACCTCTTTCAAGCGATGTCCAATGATCTATGGATAACGAAGTCTTGGATTGAGTTAAGAAATCTTCAAAGATACATTGACCTTAACCCTACTTTTGAAATTTTATTACTCTACCGGTTTTCAATATATCATATAGACCAGTATCTTTCACGACGCATCACGAAAGCCTCGAAACTGAACCAATAAATAGGCGCAATTGGACTCAACGGAGCCTCGTCCAAGTTATTTCGGGTCGTCGTATAGACGAAACTGCGTCTCGTTTTCGACCCATAAATCGTCGGCACCATAACACGGGAATCATTAATCGCAGTTAATCTGCCACCGAAATAGGAAGAAGAAGTAACAATCGACTAAGAACAGTCTAAATGGCGCTAATAATATAATAATAATAATAATAATAATAATAATAATAATAATAATAATAATAATAATAATTATTATTATTATTATTATTATTATTATTATATATAATATATCAAGGTTTAAAGTGGTTCAGTAGGGAGTCTAGGGACTGCCCGGTGTGAGAATATAGGCTACTCCGTCGATTAGCCGGCAGAAGTGGCTACTCGCGAGTTAGAACGCCGTCTCTCTGCAGACTACTCAACAATGTCACTCGAATACAGATCGACTCCCATTCACGACGCTAAATAATATAATTAATTGCAATTCTGAGCATTTTTACGGCGCACTTCTCTTCTCGCTGCTACAATCAACGTCGGCGGCATAGAGAAGAAAGTTATCGGTCGGGGTAGGGCGGGGGTACAGTGTTTAATCTAGACTCCGGGACTCCGGCGGGGAAACTGAAAAAGCCGGGAGTGGGGGGAACTGACAAAGCCGGGAGGGAATTCTGCTAGGGGCCGCTGTTAGTCCATGTAGTATTCCAAAATTTCCGGGGAGAATTTGAAATTTCCGGGGAAAATGGCAATTTCTCCCCCCCCCCGGAAACGGCCTAGATTAAACACTGGGGGGGGTATCTACTCGATCGTTCCCATCCGACGAGGGGTCTGCGGGACGGGACACTCGATGGCGCCAAAGTGGGTGTCTTTACGGTCATCGACGGGGGCCGCGGCTGCCCTTACACCTCGGTGCCGATATAGGCTACGCACAGGAGAAACGTCTAGAAATGCGCAAGAGGGAGAAAGGAGGAGGAGGTCCAACTGCGAGAAACTCGAACACAGAGATGGCCATCGGTCGGTTAGGTCAATCCATGGGTTGGGTCGGGTCGGGTCAGACATGGACCATATGTTGGCTTATTCCCCCTTAGATTCCCCCACCCCCCGCCGTTTTTGTATGCGTTGGTGTGATTGCCCTTAACTAGTCTCTGCTCTAGAATAATCGCTTTAATTATTCGGTACGATAGAAGGTGCAATTTGTAATAATAATCAACATTCAAACATCTGCTACGATAGGGGTTCTGATATAGGGGGGGGGGCTATATTTTGTGTGGTGGCAAAGAAATAACCAGAAAAGTCGAGGAAAAAGAGTCAAAAGAAGACAGAGAAACGCCTATGCAGCTAGGGCGTAGCGACGGGGATGAATATCGGTATATATATATATATATATATATATATATATATATATATATATATATATATATATACAGGGTGCGATTTGTGACCTGGAGCAGTGGGGGGCGAGAATATGTCGAGCTTGAGGGGATGTAGTTGTTGGGGAAGTGTAGCAGTGGGGGGATGTAGTGGTGGAGAGATGTAGCAGTAGGGGGATGCAGTTGGGCAGTGGAGGGAATCTCCCCATTCCCCTACAAATCGCGCCCTGTATATATACTCCCTAAAAATCAGGCGGCTACCTTAAAATTTTTCATGTGTTTTTTAAGATTTTTAAAGTTTTTAAAGATCTATACCCCAAAATCACATTATACCCCCCCATAACATTCCTGGCTACGCCCATGCTATGTAGACTGTTTACGAGAAAGATTAGAGGAGTAGCCTAAAGAGGAGTAACGAGCAAATAAGAGAGTGTCAATATCGAATAGCGTGGAAATGCATGGTCGCTAACGTAGAATGCATGGTCGCTAACGTAGAAATACGCAGCGCCTTAATTAAGAAGATTAGAAGATGTTTAGTGCGCATGTTTAAATGGGAATATTCTTGGATAATCGTCGAAAATTGAGTCGCCCAGGGCGCCCTTTTCTTTCAATTGTTTCATTGCCGAGATCTGTTAGTCTTCGTTGCGCAATTTGCCCCCATATCTTGGCCATGTCCTGATCAGGCTGTAGAAGGCGTTTCCAGGGCAGCTGGTGGGCATTCCATCTCGGTGTCCATGAAGAGTATATATGCGCTGGAAAGCTTTCCCTGCGAAGACAAGAGGAGAGACAAGAACCAGCTAAATAGACGCAATCAATTATTTCTCTAGAAAACCCGAAAGAGAAAATTAATTTGCGTAGCGCTATTTTAGTTTCGTTCAAGCATCGTTTAGATAGGCCCCTTATGGGTCGTTGTGCTAAATTATCCAAGAGAAAATTAGGCCCTAAGTTTTATTTTATCATGACGCATGCTTTGGAAGTTTGGAAGCAATTCATTCGCGCTAATTCCAGAAGAAATCAATGTTACTTTAATAACAAATAAACTGCGCTAACAGGATTTTAAGTGGTTTAGTGAGATTGGAAACGGTTTTAAAATGAAGCTAACATTCTGGGTAGTGGGTACACATAGTGCGAACAAAACAGGAGTCAGTATAGAAAAAGAAATAATAAAAGTTACGACGCCTGGATCAAAAAAAGAGGCACCAGGAAAAAGTTGGAAGACAACATCAAAGAATGGACACTTTTGGACAGTAGGCTACTCACTACAGAGCATGCAGGCGACAAGAGCAGTAGAAGACCATAGCACATGAAAGAAGACAGTCCACTATACAACAAACTTCGGATCGAAGACGATTGAAGACAAGACAAGTAGGCCTTCTCGAACGTCTCCTGTGTTGAAAACCACTGCCGCTCATACAACCATCTATTCTAGCGGTTCTCAATCTGTGGGTCGCGACCCCCACGGGGGTTGAATGACGATTTGCCAGGGGTCGCCCGAGACCATCAGAAATATGAGGTTGTCACTTTTATTGTTATTGTAAAAATTTCCTCAGTGGTAGTTACGACGTACTAAAGTTGTTTTACTATATAATTGTCATTCGAGGATAGACATGGAGACAATTAAATAATAACGATTTCGAACATTTTGATTGTCGTAGCATTATTACTTTTAGCAGTTTACAATGTGAACGAAAATGATTTTACCGTTTGGGGGGGGTGGTCGCCACATCATGGGGAATTGAATTAAAAGGGTCGCGGCATTATAAAGGTTGAGAACCGCTGCTCTATTCCAACTCACACAGCCGTTGCCCTTGATTTCTACAAAATAGCACACAATTCCCCCCCCCCATTTACGGTGCCAAATCAGCATTTTAACCATGTATAAATTCACAGAATGCAGCTTAGCCCGTACCCTTCTGACTCCACAAGCGATCAGCTGCTTGACTGCGTTCTGGGCCGCTGCGTTGGGAACTTTAGCCATGAAATTGCCGATGACAGAAATGCCGTAGGAGACTGGATTCCACTTTCCGGTATGAGCTCCGATAACATCCCAGCCGCGGCCCTCGTACACATTTCCGTCTTCTCCGACGAGAAAATTGTACCCTATGTCCGCCCATTCTATTGAAACAATTTGATACAGTATCTAAGTAAAACGATTGCAGATACTGATTGTTCGTGTGTTTGAGGCTTAGTGGCGTATCAGGGTTCCGGAATAGGGGGGACGCCTATGTTTCTACGGACCGGCATTTCCAGCCCCTACTGGGGCGGGGGGCTTGAGGGAGCATGGTAAGCGCTTTGAATGGAGTATGGGATTTTTTCCCATAAGAGATTTTTGCATACTTTTTCGGATTAGACTATGTGACAGCATATTGGCAATTCCCCAACTGAAAAATCGTTTGATGGTCATTAGTTCTTCTAGCAACGTCAGACCCGCCCCGCCTTAAACTATAGGGCAACTTCAACTTATGATTCAAATCTTGAACTTTAGAGAAAATGTGCAGACCACTGCATATGACAGCCATGCGGCAATAACCTGGCCCCTCATTATACAAAATTTCTCAATGCTTCTGCAAGAATCCCCTACCCCTCTAGTGTCTGTTCAAAACCAACACACTTTTATGATTAAGCAAAAGCATTATTATTATTATTATTATTATTATTATTATTATTATTATTATTATTATTATTATTATTATTATTATTATTATTATTATGTCCGCCGCAGTTGTAATCTTTTAACACAAAACCAGTGGCGGCTCCACCGGGGGGGGGGCAGGGGGGCCCCGTGCCCCCTATTGAGTGTCTGGCCCCCCAGTGCCCCCCCAGTTGGGACCCTATACTTAATGCTACATACATTAAACAACAAATGGTTGGCCCCCATGATTAGAAGTTGCCACCCCAACGGCCCCCCACTTGCCAAGTCCTAGAGCCGCCACTGCACAAAACCCAGTAAAGAATATGCCAGAACAGCTCCTCAGTGGTAGGCCTACAGCTGTCGTGAGCTCACTTAGATTATCCATGTGATACTTCTGAATTGAGCGCACCATCCTGGCACACGACGTTTCCGAATAGCACGGCCCTGTTGCAGTGTGATGCACGAGAACCTTCGGTACCGGACGGCGTAGCGGCCTCTTGTTCCTCGGCTGTCTGCCTCCCCACTGCGACCTCGTCACTATACGCGGACAACCTACTGCACGATTTAACGGAAATTAACGTCTTAATTTTAAAGCTGAGTTTAATTTATATATATATATATATATATATATATATATATATATATATATATATATATATATATATATATATAGACAACTCCCAACACTTAATTGTGAAATTATTTTTTCGTCTATTTAGTAAGAATCTCGCGACAAATCTAGGCCAGATCTTCAGATCTTCCAATGATGAATTGAGCATTTTCAAATCAAGACTCAACGCTCATCTTTCTAAGATTAAAGATAACCTTTTCTCCATGCATATAGCCAGCTTCTTTGACTCCCACTGAGTCACTGACTGGATTTGGTGTCAAAACTCGCGTCACTTAATTTAAACCCGTTGTGATAATACAGGCGTCACTTACCGTAAACCCGAGTCAGTTACACCCGCAACACTTAAACCCGCACCACTTAAAACCAGATCTAGGCGTACCGACGGGCGTTGGTATAATGGGCAGTAGCGTAGCGTCCTGTATGGCTATAATGGCTCGAGCCACGGGCGGCACAACAGAAGGGGGGACGGCAAATTGAGCGGCGATTACCTTTCGATGTTTTCAAATAATTGTAACCGCTTTCTTTCTGCTATTATCATAAAAGCACACATGCAGAGTTCGATAAACAAGTTCTAATTATCTAAATGCAATGCACGACGGTGGTATTATTATCACCAACGGGTTTAAGTGACGCGGATTTAACTGACGCGTAACCCAAAATTTCCGGGAGAATTTGAAATTTCCGAGGGAAGGGCAATGCCCCCTCCCGGAAACGGCCTAGATTAAACACTGCTGATATGTTTGGAGTAGTCTAACAGTTAGTATTTGGAATACCATCGATCGATGCCTGCGACTACTATAAGTGCTATGAAAGTCATTATTATTATTATTATTATTATTATTATTATTATTATTATTATTATTATTATTATTATTATTATTATTATTATTATTATTCGCAATTCTAGATTTATTTTCCGAATCGTCTCTTATTTTCGGCAAACTTTAGGGCCTATGCCACATTAGTTTTATTGACCAACGGGTTGATGATAACTGGCTCAGTCTGGCTGGTTGCCTGAACTTGCCTCACTGCTTGCAGTGTCTTATCCAGACTCCAGGCCTTTGGGGTGGTGGGGATCTGGGGAGGGAAGACACAGTTCAGACAGTAGCGTATAGCGTGCCAATGGCTACTATGGCTCGAGCCACGGGCGGCACACACGAAGGGGGCGGCAAATTGAGCGGCGAGGACCTTTTTTTTGCCTGTCATGTTGTCGAAGAGTTTTAGCGAAGAAACGGCAAATTCGGCCGCGACGACCTTTTTTGCTTGTCAGTTATAACAGGAACGGGTTGGGGCGGCATTTTTTCCAGGAGCCATGGGCGGCACGAGACCACGTTACGCCACTGAGTTCAGAACAAAAATTTGGGAAATTTTGTGGTTTGGGGCGGTAATTCCCCCTATCAGGCCTGCCAGGCCTGTCGGAACGAATTTTGGTCAGGGGCCGGGTGCAGATTTTCCCGAAGTAACATTTTTCTCCTTCAAATCCTTGACAAGCAAAAAAGGTCCTCTGCACCCCCTGTATTTTTTACGAAACAGAGGTTGCAGAGGGGGTGCAGACCATCGTCTTTCCAGGGGGTACAGCTGCACCCCCTGCACTCCCACTTCGGGCGTGCCTGAGGCCTGCATAAAACACTGACTGAGTGGTTAATATCTTTGTTGGGTCTGCGTGTAGCCTAAAACTGGAGCGGATTTGAGTATTAACGCTTTAATAGAACGCTCTCTCACCGTTGTTCCCGTATTCGGGGTCCGAGTTTTGAGTCGCAGACGCTGCAACGAGAACAGTCAGCGTCACCAGCAGCATCCAAAGAGCGGCGGCCATTGCGAATAGCAAAGGAACGCTGGCTGTAGAGATCGTTTATATGTCCTCAACAGAACAGAACTTCTTTATCTCTCTCAGCCGTTCGAGAGAAACGAATAAGTTCACAAGAACAGGAAGTCTAGCTTAATATTTAGTCATCCTCTCTGTCTGTCTGTCTCTGTCTTTGTCTGTGTCTGTCTCTGTCTGTCTGTGTCTGTCTGTCTGTCTCTTTCTCTCTCTCTCTCTCTCTCTCTCTCTCTCTCTCTCTCTCTCTCTCTCTCTGACGCAAAATTAGCGTCAAATTAGCGTCATTGTTAGCAATCCAACCAGCAGCAGCAGCAGCAGCAGCAGCAGCCAGGGATGAGGTTATGCCAATCAGCTAACAACCGCGGCTTATTGATGTGGACAAATTTTACAACGCTTTTATGACCAGATAAACAATAGGTGCATATATACTATATGTCTAGAGAGAGTACGTTGAGAGAGTGTGGTTTAGTTACAATTATTATTTAAGGCAGGAAGACAAACACGAAGAATACAAGAACAAACGCATAGCAAGAACATAGCGGATGAAACGTATACAGTGGTTTTCGCACGGGACAATCCTACCAAACCACTCTATAAAGACTAAACCCATTATTATTTTTCTGGAAGAGAGAAGAGAGAGAGAGAGAGAGAGAGAGAGAGAGAGAGAGAGAGAGAGAGAGAGAGAGAGAGAGAGAGAGAGAAAAGAGAGAAAAGAGAGATAAGAGAGAGAGTGAGAGAGAGATAGAGAGAGAGAGAGAGAGAGAGAGAGAGAGAGAGAGAGAGAGAGAGAGAGAGAGAGAGAGAGAGAGAGAGAGAGAGAGAGATAAGAGAGAGAGAGAGAGAGAGAGAGAGAGAGAGAGAGAGTTTAATAATATAAGGCGTCCGTGATTATTAGGCCTACAAATTATGTCAGCTTCCTCTTCCTGGAATTTCCCGTAGCATTTAGCCTACAGTATTTCTTTAAGTGAGCATTTATTGTCCAAGATCTGTAACAACCCTTCCATTTCACTTCCCTGTTGAATATATCACTGCGTCACGTCCACATGTTACCTCTGACCATAGGTCTACCTTTGTCTTTACGCAATTTTATTTAGTCTTGATGTCATGGACGTCCGCAGAAATTGTTCCAGGTGGGTGCAAAACAAGATCTTGTGACGAAAGAAATTTAAAAATTTTTCTAGGGGTGCAAAACAAGGTTTTCTGACGAAAGAAACAACCCAATCAACACAGTTTGTTGGCCCTATCATATGGCCAATGAATTTTTTTTTGAGGGGCCAATGTCAATAATTGCTATTTTTCTGCAGTGGGCCCTCGAAGATTTTGCAAATTGGTCCTATAAAGGCCCTACATGTCAAAAGGCCCCTCAGTTCATATCTGCAGTGGGCCTCATAGATTTTGCAAATTGGCCCTATAAAGGCCCTGCATGTCGGGCCCTCAAAGGGCCCTCAGTTCATATCTGCAGTGGGCCCTCATAGATTTTGCAAATTGGTCCTATAAAGGCCCTACATGCCCGGCCATCAAAGGGCCCTCAGTTCGTATCTGTATCCGGCCTTCAATGGGCCAGCATATTATACTGCACCATCCTACTATATATAAACTCTCACACCCTTCACTTCTAAAACATAACATATTAATTTTTTTTAAATCGATGACAAACATAGTCAGCATACAACTTACAATGCAAGATTGATGATCAATTGTGATAGTGTTTATTCTAGGCCTTCTCGGGGGGGGGGGGATTCCCCCCATCCAAAGTTTTATAATTTCCCCCCAAAAGTGTGAGGATGGGGGGATTTTTTTGGAGAGGGCAAAATGTAAAGATGATGACAATTTATTTGGTTGCCAGGGCATTTGAGAAGGGTAAATGAGAACTTGAGAAGGGTAAAGGATATTAGGAAGGATGGATGATCTTCTTTTTTGCTTGTCAAGGTTTTTGGAGACTCAGACCTTCCCCCCAAAACATTTCTAAATCCCCCCAATGTCAAGATGGCTAGAATAAACACTGATTGTGATACATGTATCAACATAATTGCTGTGACAATTTTTGAACAAAAAATAATGCTAATGGCACTTTCACGTAAGTGGTACAACATTTTAACAGCCAATATCAATTATTGATCAGATCTGACAACAAAAATATATGAAAATTATTGATCGCCATCTACAGCCTCAACTGATTTACTAGTATAGATGTTATAAAAATACAAGCCAAAAACGACAATGAAACCTCTTAAACAGATATTAAGTTTGCTTACTAATTGGTTACAGCCATGGCACCACAGAATTTTCACCAGGAGGAGCAAAACACAATGATCACGGTTATGCAACATAAATTTTTCTTCCAGGAGGGGCAAAAACATTTTAACACAATGGTCACAGTTAGTATTTTATCAAGGTTTTCAAATTTTAGTGTGAAATATTGGTATTTGCATTTTCCAGGAGGGCAAGTGTCATCTCTTGCCCCAATGTGCGAGCGTGCATGGGGTCAGCTGCAGACTGCACAGTACAAAAGGCTACAATGTCTGCCAAAAGCAATGAAAACTAGTCAAATTGAAAGTCCAAAAGAACAACTAATTTTAATAAAATGACCAGTTCTAAACAATTTCTTCACTATATCGTGTAATAAATAAATATGTGACGTTGTTTTAACAGAAGCTGTAGGTCAGTTATCAGATTCGACACTGTTGTCAGACTCTGGTCTGAGGCAAGATGTTCAAAACGTCTTTTATCAGATGACTGCTTTGCAAGCAGTCAGAAAACGTTTCCGACCACCATCTCTGTCCCGAGCCTGTCTCAGCCAGACCTTAATTTTATCTTCAGCCAGCCTGTTGACGGTATCTCTCGTTTGTTCGTTAATTCGCACAGCATCTGCAACTTAGACAACAGTATTGAGACATCAAATACTGTTGAGTTGAAATACAAATAATTTTTCTCTCAATAATACCTCATGTAATATTCACCTAAAGTTGCATTTTAGATGATGTATACCTATGGTAAAACCTGCTAATCTGCTCTGAGTTTCTCTAAGAAGATGCATCTGCATTAGCTCATACCAGCCACAGCTGCTAACGATTGGTATCTCAAGCAAGTTGGTCAATGTATTTACAAGTCACTAGAAGCCTGCACTATTGCAGCAACACTATCCATGGTCTCGACAGTAACTGAAGGAGCTGCACAGTACAAGCAATTACAACAAAAGACATAACACCTAAATATTGGCACTGGTCAATTTAATATGAAGCCTGACATCAGCATATACTTGGGTGAGCAGTAATAATACATGCTTTATTATTATTATTATTATTATTATTATTATTATTATTATTACTATTATTATTATTAACGTGCTGATCAAGAGTTTGGTGTAATTGGACTTCTAGCTTGCTGCTCTGGAATCAATATGGTGCATAGTCTGTTAGTTTAACCAACTTCCTACACATAACTGCAAATCACTTTGTATTGTTTTAAGCCCATTACAGTCAGTGTCAATAAATAGAGTTTGTCTGTAGCAGCTGTTTTGAAGATGTATTGTGAAAAAATGCAATCTATTGCAATGACTCAAACTCTTATCAAATATATACAAACACAACCACTGTGACCTGAAATCTGCAAACAAAATAAAGAGTGCATATACCACATATGGAAGGTGACAATCCCAGTGCTTGGAAGCTGTGCTTTCCCCTGTTTCCAGCCCAGTTGAATTGGCAGGACAATTCGTTCATCATAATCGCCTTCATCATACCATTAACTGTATCGGTGATAGTTGTCGCTAAACGTGGACAAGTATCTTGCCTAAACAGTTCCAGTTAAACCTTCATAAAGTACGTCGTATTTTACTAGGTAGGCTACATGTAATGTACACACACATCCAATACATGATAGCATTGGCTAAAGTATAAATTTTGGGCCCTACTGGCATGTTCAATGTTCTCGGCAGAGTACATCTTGCTGTAGGCTAATTTGAGACATAAGCCGAATTTTGCATATTTAAATGGCTCAAATAGGGTAACAGAAGGCCCATTAAGAGATAAACATCTGAATATTTATTCAGAAATAAACATCAGAGATGAAATGTGGAGGCACATTCAACCTGGATCTTACTGTACCAGTTAATAAAATTAACACCATCTAACCAAGCCTTGTCCAGCTTGCTCATTCTGCTTGACAAAAGATGCTGCATCCTTCAAATCTTTGACTGCATCAGCTGGCAGTTTCATTCCTTCAGGCATAGTGGGAACATCCAAGCTGCTGTCTCTTGTTCCACCTCTGTTGACAAGTATAGTGACACTCCTCAACAATATCTCAATTTTGGAATCAATTCGATTTAATTTTGCAAAAATCATGCTGTACTCTTCAAAAGTAACAAATGCTGGAACAACACAGCCACAACAGTACTGGACAGCATGTTGATTTAATATAATAATATATATAATATAATAATAATAATATAACAGGGGTGGGAAGTTAGCAGAGTGGTAACAACGCTGGACGATGGAGCTGGAGGTCGCGGGTTCGAGTCCCATAGGAGCCCTAAAGGTCGACTCAGCCTTTTTCGCGGTGGTAAAATGAGGAGCAGTGGTAAAAATCTCTGCGATAAGTCAAAGAGGTACGCTATGCGATACACTAGCCCCGTATCTGTGGCATTGCACGCCTGGCTGAGGGCTATAGAAACGGAGATCAGCGCCGCCTTATGAGTCTGTGAGGCTCGGGAAAGGACTTTTTTGAATAATATAACAAGGTTTAAAGTGGTTCAATAGGGACTGCCCTGTGTGAGAACCACTGTTGTTCCCGTCCAATCTAATATATATCCTAAACTACTGAGGTTTATTTTGAACTCATTCACAGTTGTAGCCGTTACTATCCTCTCATCCAGTTCATTCCATCTGTCCACCACTCTTGCACAAAAAAAGTTCTGTTTGTGTTTCTTGTTCTCTATATAAGCGAGTCTCTATATGAGTCTCTATATAAGAAAGAATAGTAAAATGTTTTTAAAATTACCGTTAACAAACTGGAGAACAAGCTAATTGTGTCTATTCAAGCAATTCCTTATATTTGCATAACGCATCTGTTGGACCAGCTGACATTCAATGCTGTTATATTACAGGCCAACATTTTTAATTTTGAACCCATTGCACAATATTTTGCACCAACTGGCTGTACATAAGCATGTCATATTCTTATGTAAGTCCACACATATCAGCAACACATTGACACGACTTTCCGATACTAGATGCTTACACTTTTATACACAACAGTGAATAGAGAAACCAGAGAATTACAGGTGTAACAGTAAGCAATGGGTTCTAATCGCCAGTTTCCAAACCCTCCACAATTATAATTATAGATCACGTACGTGCTACATATACCATCACATGGCGGCGCAACAGCGCATGACAATGTTTTAAGAGCCAAGTCAAGTTTCAAAGGGAAGCCTCAAATTGCAAAGTTCACCACTCGCACATTAAGTGCAGACAATTGAACTACAAGATTTGTTTTAAAAATGAACTTGTTACAAAAATAAATTCAACTCACTTCACAGCGTTTAACGAGAGCAGCAGGTCGCGGCCATATATCAGTCCCGCAGTAACATTTATTTGAATTACAAAACTTCTAAAAGTTATGATTAAGTGTTATTCAAAACAATGATGTACTAATTTAATTTATAATTAATATAAGTATAATTAATTATAACTTTATGAGAATATTATTTGTTATTTGTTGATTTACACTTGATTAAGCAGCTAAAATAGTGCACCGGAACTATATTGCGTATTACTACGCCGGTAAGCATTAACGTCGACTGGCTCTGGGCCAGCTTCATTGGCCCACTGTGGGCATAAATCTGTTGGCGGGTCTTCGGCCAATATCGCCATGTGGCCCGCACTTACACGCGTCGGCCCTGCAATGGCCCAACGTTTGGTGTTTATTGGGAAGTAATTTTACCTTTTTCATAATTCCACAATTTTTCCAGAGGGTGCAATTGCACCCCCTTCGGAAGCCCATATGGTTGATGTTAACCGTTAACGCCATGACTTTTCCATGTTCTTTTCACAATCAAGTATCGAATCATGATCCATTTTCTAGTCTTGTTTTCGGTAAGAAAGTAAGCCTGTACATCACTTAGGCCTACTGCGCAAATTGGTCAATGCATCGAATAATCATAATCATCATCGTTGTCGTCATCATCAGTTCGTGTAGCAGGTTTTGACCATTGTCATCACCCACACCCTTCTCTGTGGAGATAATAATAATAATAATAATAATAATAATAATAATAATAATAATAATAATAATAATAATAATAATAATAATAATAATAATAATAATAATAATAATAATAATAATAATAATAATAATAATAATAATAATAATAATAATAATAATAATAATAATAATAATAATAATAATAATAATAATAATAATAATAATAATAATAATAATGCACTGTATAATAGGGTTTAAGTTAGAGTGACTCAATTATAGGGTGTGTTCTTTGTGAGAACCATTATACCTAGGTATAAGCCCTAGCTAGGCTTATAATAATTTACAACGACTACTTCAGTAGGCCCAATTAATGTTACCGTGCAGTTAATGGAACAGCTAGCGCTCATACATTTAATGATCTTATTTCGCAAAAATGGCGTAATGATCATTTGTTTTCTTTTCAACCTCAAAGGTGAAATTCAACTGCTTATTTCTAACACGCATACAGTTTCACAATAGAATTAATGGTGTTTCACGAATCACAATAGAATTAATAACAATGAACAATAATTATTATATACAGGCCTATCTGTGAATTCGGTGAATTTAGTTTTTTCTCTTCAATAGTGAAAGTGGGGGAAATTATTATAATTGACTATAGTGGCTGAACGTGGAATTAAAGACGAAGGAGATAAAGTTATCAGTGACATTAAGGAGGTGTTCGAAGGTGTGCGTTGGAAAAGTTATGTGTGCTGTGTGAGGTTTGTCTGTGTCAGCACTCAGCAGTTGGGTAAATTGAGTAAAGCTAGGATCATCTGCATCTCCTCTGTCCACATGTAGGTTAAACCGTTAAAATCATCTGTTGTTAAGAATTCGTGAGGATTCAAAGGCTATCTCGGAAAACTAGGTTAATGAATGTGGAGAGTTACTACAGTGGCGTTCACAAAGTCTTACATAGCCTCCTTAACCATTTTAAATCACATTATTATTATTATTATTATTATTATTATTATTATTATTATTATTATTATTATTATTATTATTATTATTATTATTATTATTATTATTATTACTACTACTACTACTACTACTACTACTACTACTACTACTACTACTACTACTACTACTACTACTACTACTGCTACTACTACTACTACTACTACTACTACTACTACTACTACTACTACTACTACTACTACTACTACTACTACTACTACTACTATAAAATATATATGGTAGCGCTATAAGAATAACTTCAGTTCAGGACATTTAATTGCAGTTGCTCATAATATTGCATTCTATGGTTGAGTGAGTTATTTACACCGAGATGTAATGGGTTATTTATTTGTTAAATGTTTTTATAAAATTTTTTCTGTTAAATCTTTAGAATCATATTGCATATTCATATTGCTGTAAAGCTATTCAAATTCTCCCGGATTGACTGTGACTAATGCTACTACTACTACTACTACTACTACTACTACTACTACTACTACTACTACTACTACTACTACTACTACTACTACTACTACTGCTACTGCTACTACTGCTACTACTACTTCTGCTGCTGCTGCTGCTGCTGCTGCTGCTGCTGCTGCTGCTGCTACTACTACTACTACTACTACTACTACTACTACTACTACTACTACTACTACTACTACTACTACTGGGCCTACAACTGCTATTACTACCACCACAACTACTACTACTATTGCTACTACTGCTGTGTTGTTATTATTATTAGTAAACTGACAGTTTAGTTGTTTGAGGGCCTCTTTAAACGTTGGGCCTAGGCTGCAACCTACATAGCCTGATGGCTAATCCATTCCTGAGAAGCAGTGGCAATACAACCGACTGACCTGTGCATAATTTGACCTGATAACGTGCGGATGAATTTGGAATGCCATCAGTTGATGCTTAGGAGCATTAGAACTGGTGCTCTATAGTGTATAATTACTAATTGCTATTACATTGAGGCATGTGAATGATTACAGCACATGGTAATTGTGTGTTGTAAATTTTGATGTAAATGTTGTAAATGTTTGTTTTAGGCCACTGGATGTGATTTCTTCATAATAGTTTTTGTCAATGGAGCTCATTAAAGCAGTTACAGGGTACATCTTCTGAGGCTGTGGCCTGATTTTACATGGCCTGTCCTTTTGTGACTGAATATATTGCTGGTACAAGTTCATTGGTAGCGATTTATCATGAAATTCCGTGTACGAGTGGTCGTGCTTGCCTTTTCTATATTTGTGATTTGCGTAGTTTTCTTTTTCTTCGGGCCTCAGTCTTACTTGCTGGAGGAATTGAATAACGACTATGCGGAAGTTGATGAAGACGTTCTAGAGGAAGCGAATGAAGATGTCGTAAGGACAGTTGCTCAAAAGTCTTAAAAAATTCACCTCCAGTTGCTTTTGAAGCTGATATTTTCAACGCCTCTTCCAGGCAGAAAATGATCGAGCAGTTTATTGATTGGTATGACGTTCGCTGGAATTTCCAGCCCGCACCTGGAACAGACTTGTGGGAGATTGCCGGCAGATGGGTTACATCTCAACAGATACATGGAGAATATGTTCCGGAACTTGGTAAAGTATTGTATTGTACTAAATGCAGTGTGATATAATCTTGCACGGCATTTATATAGCACTTCTGCTGGGCAAGCACAGAGAATCTCTCCCACTAAGATTACTTTGAACTGGAAGTAACTTTGCAAATAGATGCTCTGTTCTGTTGTATTGTTTTCTGGTGGCTAGCAGATTTAATTAACCCTTAAACCTCCAGATACTTTGTAACTATATGCACTGTAACCGAGTGTACTTGGGTCCTGGTGGTTTAAGGGTTAAGACATAATAATACAATGGCTTTATATTACAGTATGTTTGTTATTCTTTTCTCTTGCCACATTCAACTTTTTATCTGTATTGTTTAACATGTTAGAATAGCTATGTGTGGCTATGTGTTGCTTTTAAAATTTTAGGGGCAGTTTTGTTGGCAATGTCTTCTAGACCAATTATCAAAGCAGACATCATAACAAAGGGATCACAGTTGAAATTGCTGCTGTTGCTCGAAGGACATCAGAGTGTTATTTTTAAGCCTCAATGGTTAGTACATCTCATTGATATTATGCAGAGTTTTGTGACGCTCTGATTTTATAATTACAAGTGAGCAGTGGATTTTCTGTTTTTCTTTACTGTTCTCTGGATGTCTCTTAATTAAGTAGTGGTAACACTAGACTGTAGGGTGTGGATTCGCGTTTACAGTTTTATGAGTAAGGCGTGGTTCAAAATTCAGAATGATGCTCTACTTTTGGATTCTTATAATTATTGATCGTGCGTGAAAAATATTTAATTTCGCATCTCGGCCACTTGTGATCCCTTCGTGGAGAGGATGTTGATGGTGGAGAACTTTGTGTCCTGAAGTTTTTTAGCCCCCCCAGAGTCCTAGTTATTAGTGAAACATTGAGCATTTTGATTTTGTTAATAAGAACCATCAATGTTGATGTTGACAATGGAAGATGTTTAATGGTGAACAATGTGATTCATCATATGTAATCTTTTATTTGCTAGATCATGATATGAAACTTATGATGATATTGTATCATTGCTATTTAGCTTAGTAAAGTTATTGAATTTGTCTGAGAGTGTATTTTAAAGTAGGAACTTCCAACTTATGGTTATGCCTTCATCCATTGTTATGTACACACTGTCCTGTGTTTGTGTGTCATGTCATGTATGTGTAAGTCGTTACGTGATTACTGTAGGTACGATCGTAACTATGTAATCAAGGGCAAACCATACGATGGACATGACCGACACAACGGAGAAATTGCAGCATTTCATCTGAATCGGTATTCTTTATATATATATATATATATATATATATATATATATATATATATATATATATATATATTTATTTATGCCCTCATATATTATGATAAAAAATTGTCCGAGACCTGAAATTATAGTGTGCTATTGTAAACTGGAAAATGTTCCATGAATATATTCTTTGGAACAGAAAGCATCCTTCTCTATTGTCCCCGGATTGTAGGGCAATGAGTCGACCCAGATGTTGATAAAGGAGCGGGCGTGCGTGTTGATGGGGCCAAATGTTTCAAATGCTAGCGGCAAGAAGATGTGGGTGGATGAGAGGGCCTGATATTTTGAACGCTTTCTGGCCGCAGCTGCTTCTGCGGCGGCTCCTACGAGTGCTGTGGTTGGCAAATACGTGGGAGCAACTGTGTCTCATGCATCCCAGATCAGGCTTCGCCCTGTCCGCCACGGGGATCAGAGTCATGCCGTCTGGTCTTTTCCCATCGGTTCGGCAGAGACCAGGCGGCTCCTTGATAGAGGGATCCCTGCCCTAACTAAGGCCCTCTGAACTAGGTCGTTCAGCAAGCAGTGTCGTATATGGACATATATATATATATATATATATATATATATATATATATATATATATATATATATATATATATGTATGTATATGTATGTAAAATATATATAATTAATTCATTTAATATGATACAATTAATTCATTTAATTGATTTACATGGAATTTATAGAGTTGTTGTTGGCATGAAATTGCTCAGTTTCTTGATTTATTGAGTCTGTCATGGTCTTGTCAGGTGCCGGATCTTTTGTTAGCAAAATTAAATAGTTTTGAGACTTTACAGGTTGGGGTATGAGCCAAATTTTCAGCCAGTTCATGTGTGCACACACGCATTTTGGATCTACCTTTGACCAGAAACCACAAAATTTGCCCTTTCTGTTACATGAATGTAGCTACTTGTATTGTTTCAGTTTTTTTGTAATTAAATGTCACTACAATTTGACAATTGGTATTGTCATATTGTCCCGGTATGGTTGGAGATCTTACACGTTAATTTTTTCTGTTTGGATTCCAGATTGTTTGGGTTTCGAAGGGTTCCACTTACAATTGGTCGAGTGATTGATTTAGAAAAAGAAATCCTTCCTGTAGCCACAGACCAGTTAAAGGCCACGTTCTTTAAGAATGGTAGGTAGTCCAATCTACACAGGAGTTTTTTTAAAATATGTTTTCAACCAATTGTTCCATGTTTTGAAGATCTTGGTGTAATTTTAAAATATTGCTTGTAGCAATTTTAAAACATGCTAAACGTGCTATAGCAGTTTTCAGAGGTTAGATCAGACACTGATAAATGACAGATCTGTTGACAATGGCAGATGGATTTGGATGTCATAAATTCTGTTAGCTGATGATAATTATAATATAATAATTTTCTATTATTTTTCTTACACAGAAATTATCAGTCATCATTGATGTGATGGTTTTTCTTCCCAGTGTAGTTTACTTGTAAATTGGGTAAATGTTTTTGGGTTTTTTCAGGTAGCAATACGTGTTTTTATGGAAAGTGTCTGTACTGCAAGGGTGAGAACAATGGCGTGTGCGCCAATGGAACGCGCATGGAAGGTGCTGTGGTTCTCGCGCTTCCGGCGCGTTTTACATTCGTAAAGTATAGACACCCATGGGGCCGAACATACAAAGAAGGTCGCAGAGCAAGGTAAGCATAGGCACTCCGCTGCTTGATCTACAAAAGTTTGGGTCCGGGCAGCCAAAGGGGGTTTAACACCCAAAACCACGTCTGAAAATAAAAAATGTGTGAAATACAATTAAAAAAATTTTGGTCGGGCACCCACGGGGGTTTAACCTCAAACCTCCTTCCCTTGGCTACACCACTGCAAGTGAAAATGGCAAGATATTTGAATTATATTGCTTATTGGACATCTTCTCGAACAGATCTATCAAACTTGATTTGCTTTCTTGCAAGTTTTATTTTCTTTTCTCCTGTTATCCAATTTCTGTCCAAATGTATTTTGGATGTTGTGTTACAGATGGGAGTACGACGATGAGCATTACTGTGTCGATGTTCAAAAGATGGCGCCGTTTGACTCTGGTCGCCTCTTGCTTGATATAATTGATGCGTGCGTGTTTGATTACATTGTGGGTAACGCCGACCGTCACCATTTCGAGGTGTTTGCAAACGAAACCGACAGCATGCTTATCATGTTTGATAATGGCAAGAGGTTAGAGATATTGCAATATGAAAATTGGTTTTGTTTTAATTAGTAAGATCAAAGTTATTTTGATCTTGTGCCTTGTGCTAAGACAGTAGTGATAGCTGTACAGAGTATCTATGGATTGTGTAATATCACAAAACCACTTGGACAGATAATGTTTCTCTTCTCCTGCTTCTCCCTTTAGTATCCTAATCCTTTAATTAACGTCAATTTTAAAACATCACATATCTAACTCAAATCAAATATTGCATATTTAAGCATTTGTCTTGACAACTTTTTTCATATATTGAATTGTGATATTGACGATCTTTGGTTCTGACTTTGATACTAATAAACAGATTGATTGATTGATTGATTGATTGATTGATTGATTGATTGATTGATTGACTGATTGATTGATTGATTGATTGATAACTTATAATCAGATGTTCTGCATTACCTATTCACCTGTTGCATTATGACTTAAGGTCTGTGATGCGAATTAACATTTACAAGAAATGTTGACGTATTGCTTGAAATTCATTTGAATATGAGAAATATTTTTTTGTTTCATTACCGATTGCTAACTCAAAGGAGTCAATTTTAAGTGTCACTAGAATTTATGAGTTTTTGCTAATTATGTCACCGAACAAGTTTTTTTATTTGAATCTTCAGGAAATTTATGTACATTACATTACAATTTTTCGTACAGATTATATCTACTTTTCATTTCAGCTTTGGAAATCCATTCCACGATGAAGATTCTATTCTCACACCATTGAAACAATGCAAACGGTAGGCATTAAAGAAGTAGTATTAGTACAAGATGGAAACCCTTTTTTTTTGCACAACATTCTAAATCACTGTAACATTATTTGTTCATGGCTTGTGAGACAGCTGTTGTTGTTAAAGATTAATATATTGATGATAAATTTTATTGATTAATTTTAATTATTGATTTTTATTATCAATATAATATATTGATGTTTTTAGTTTGAATCTCTAATTAATTGTGTTTTTAGGTACTTGTTGTGGCAACATTTTGGCTTTGGCAAATCTAAAATCTTCTTTCTGTTGCCCTTTCTCTCTTTTCTCTCTCTCTCTCTCTCTCTCTCTCTCTCTCTCTCTCTCTCTCTCTCTCTCTCTCTCTCTCTCTCTCTCTCTCTCTCTCTCTCTCTCTCTCTCTCTCTCTCTCTCTCTCTCTCTCTCTAGTCTGTCCTGCTGTTTCCCACTCTGACATCTTTGGGATTGTAGGAATGATTTGACATGGATTGATTTGGATCACCATTGATTGGTTTATTATAATTGGTGCTGCAGATAAAAATTACATTACAATTATTAGTAATCGTGGTGGTGGTAGTAGTAGTAGTAGTAGTAGTAGTAGTAGTAGTAGTAGTAGATAGATGAGTGGTAATATCATTGGGCAGGCACGCCGACACAGGGTTCAATCCCGTGAGGAGCCCCTAAGGTTGACTCAGCCTTAATCACTAGAGGGCGATAGTAACATCAAAATGAGTAGCAATGGCAACATTAGATAGTAACCCAGTAGTTTCGGCGGAAGAGACTGGCCACCGTCCGTGATGTAGGCTTAGCCACCTATGGGCTGCTGGCTAGCAAATACGGGATCAGCAGTAGGGCATGAGCCTAGTAGTGAAAAACCTTTACTTTACTTTAGTAGTAGTAGTAGTAGCAGTAGTAGTAGTAGTAGTAGTAGTAGTAGTAGTAGTAGTAGTAGTAGTAGTAGTAGTAGTAGTAGTATTTAAACTGATGTTGACTTAGCTTTATCAAGAGAATTAAACTCACTTGTGGTTTAAGCCATCTTGATTTTATATGCATTTTTGATGATTTATTGATCTTTAAAAATGTATGATTCATCGATTGGATGGACATCTTTGGTTGCCAGTTGAAATTATAGCATCTACAGTTCTGCACTCTACGTCAGTCTTTCTTTTCTACGTGAAAGCGGCGGTGACAGCTTCTTTATTCCTTTTCTTCTGTGTAAGATCAAAAGTATTGAGTTTGTGATTCTGATTTTTGCTGTAGGATCCGATACGCAACAGTGCGCCGTTTGCGCCAGTTGCGTCGAGGCGTTCTCTCGAAAGTTCTTGGTGACATTCTGTCGCGCGATCCTCTTGCGCCGCTCCTGGCCGGTCACCATTTTCCGGCCATGGAGAGGCGGCTGGAGTATGCTGTCCAGCTGATAGGGAAGTACATGGAAGACAGTCCTGGCGTTCTAGTAGATTTGCCTGCTAGGTGACATGATATATGCAATGTTTGCCAGTTGTTATTAATCTGTGTTTCAATTGCTTTGTGATTGTAGTTAAGGCTTTAGGTTCAAGTTCATTTTTTATTTACATTTTAATATGCAAGCAGTTGCTTGTGCGAATGAAGTGCGAATGAAGTGCGAATGAAGTGCGAATGAAGTGCAAATGAGCGGGTGCTCGTAGAGGCGTTGTATAGATGCGTTTAGTGGTTTTAATGCAGTGGTTCATAACCTTTTTATGATCATGTACCCCTAAAACAAGTATAAGAGAACGAAGTACCCCCTACCAGCGTACTTTATCCCAGGACAAAAGTTTGCAATATACTGAAAATAATTATAAACTGATAATAATTATAAACTGCAACAAGCATCTGTCACAGAATGCACACATGCCAGAAAGTGGAATTTTTCTTTACAGAATTTTCTAATTTAGTATAAACATTTCTACAATATTTGTATAGTAGGATATACAGGTAAAAATTGTAGTAAGTCTTTAAACAGACTTTATTTTAGGATTATTCAGTATGCCCACAACATCCTTCAAGTACCCTATGGGGGGGTACAAGTACCCCCGGTTAAGAACCACTGTTTTAGTGTGATTAATGTGTACCATCAAATTTGAATCTTTATCTTGTGTTCACCTTTTGGTTGCTAAAGACTGTTAATCCTAATGACCAGTAAATTGCTATCATCACACCATAGAGATGGGAGACATTGAGAAGTTTTGTTATTCATCAGATGAGCTCTATGGCAACAGACATCGACAATGAAATGGCATTGAATTGACAAAAGAGATTCTGCTTTGTTACTTAAAGATTTATTTGTTGTCTTTTGTTGATAATTAATTATTTGTGATGGGTTTGTGTATTCTGAAACGCTTTTACACAGTGGTTAATCTAGACTCTTGGACTCTGAGGAGAACTGACAAAGCCGGGGGGAAGTCAGCTTTGGGGGAGCGCTATAAGTTGTTTTTATAGTATGTCAAAATTTTCGGAGGGCGGAATTTGAAATTCCGGGGGGGAATGGCAATTCCCCTTCGGAAACGGCCTAGATTAAACCCTGCTTTTACATATCTGGTATTTAATTTTTATCCAAATAAGCATCTGCTATTTCTAATATGTATATATAACATGTGGTATTCTGCCAAAAAACAAAGACATTTAGACTTTTGAAGTGATAATTGTAAATTGGAACCATGAAAAGGTGATGTTTTATTGGGCTTTGATGTATGTTTGATCTCGGCAATAACTTTTGGATAAAGTTATCGAGATGCCATACGTACGGTATTTCTAAATGGATTTGTCGAGGACTGGCTTAAACAGTGACCATGTAGATTGAAAGAAGCTTTCTGAAAGGTTAAAGTACTCTATGGTCTGTCATTCCAGTTGATGCATGACTTTCCTGTATACTGTACTCTAGGATCGATTATTGTCTATTGTGATACAAGACTTTTGGTATTTTTAGGCTTTTAAATAGGTCGATTTGTGAATTCCATGACCAGCCTTTGCCTGTTGTCGAAAAAAAATTACATAATACTCTGTAAATTGTAAATTTTGCAGCTTTTGATAACAGTAACATTAAATAATGAAATTTATTGGGACTGTGAGTATTCTATACTGTGTTGACGGTTTCGAGAGACTTAACGTTATGTTAGATGTTTCTTTTGCTGCTTTATCTGGTTGTAAGGCTAACTAAACTTCTTGAGCTGATAAAATATGGCTGTAGATTATATTTATATTATTAAAGGCAAGCATGTTGGCTATTGATCTTTTAATTTTCATCTTTTTGATGTTAAGTCAGGGTTGGATTTGCTGGGTGGTTTTGCCCCTATTCATTGAGCCTGACCACCCATTTGGAAGTCAAAAATTTTGGGTTGAAAGTAATCCAACTTTGGGGAAATCGACCACTGTCATGTGGTCTTGCTGGTTGAGACCCCCCCCCCCACTGTGAATAAAATATTTTGGTTTTTAGCTGTACAGCCCCCCTGTGAATTATTGCGGATTTCACTTGAACTGAGCAGTGGCGGCTCCACAGGGGGGCCCGTGCCCCATATTGAGTGCATGCCTCCCAGTGCCCCCATGTTGGGACCCTATACTTAATGCTACATATATAACAACAAATGGTTGGCCTCCATGATTAGAAGTTGCCACCCCTACAGCCCCTCCCCATTTGCCAAATCCTGGAGCCGCCACTGGAACTGAGAGATTCAATCCCTGCTTTAATCTAGCAAGTCTCGCGCAGGCAGGACAGACCCTACTGAACCACTCTGAACCTTGCTGTGTTGTATTTTGTTATAGGGCTACGTCTGGACAGCGCCCTCTTGCGTCGCGATTAGTCGCGGGTCGTTACCCGTCGTTCGCCAGATGGCCTTCCTCCACAACTCGATCGCCAGGACGTTGACGATGGGCAAGACGAAGCCTCGTTTCGGATTCGTAGGAGCCTCCGACGGCGCATGGCAACGGCTGATTAACAACAGACAGATGCCACCCTTCCTAGACCGGTAATCAGCTGATTAAACATGCCGACAGATGCGCCACCGTCATCATCAGACCGGTAATCATCATCATCATCATCTTCATCATCACCATCATCATCATCATCATCATCATCATCATCATCATCATCATCATCATCATCATCATCATCATCATCATCATCATCTGTTCCCCTCTTTCTCTCTCAAAACCTAGTTGCAGGGATATTTTACACCCCACAACATGGACTGACTCAACAACAATTCAGGCGATGACATTTTTGTTTCTTTTTTTTTGGCATGCTTTCCCCATGATAATCCTATTAACCCTGCTCGGATGTCTTCCGCCAGTCCGTAACTTTGAAGGGAAACGCATTTCGTCATTAGCCTGCTAAATTTTAGCATTATGGGGATAGTCAGGGCCATATTAAGCCTGTCTGTCCCACCATAAAAATTAGGCCCGGTTTTTCCACGACCTTTTTTGTGGGAGATTTCCAGTGAAGGCGATGCTTTGACAACCTTTTCGATTTTATATTTTTGTAAAAGTGTAGTGAAACTATAGAGAAAAACTCCCATTTGTCAGCCTTTTTCGGTAACATTTATTGATTTTTCCTTCTGTTTTCATCCCACCGCCAACTTCCTATGAATTCATTCATTCCCCCTCCCCCCACCAAGAAATCCTGGAACCGCCACTGCTGTCTACTGTTGCTGCCGAAAGGCTGGATTTAAGTGGTTCAACCAATTGACATCTCCGACAGATGAAAATTTCACGAAATTGCAGGCTCCGTCGCGAGTGTTAATCTGGGTCATTACGCTCACCGCTGCGCGCGAATTACGTTCGCCTGTTGGACCTAAATTGCTTGTATTAACGCGACTCAGGCTCAGAACAGCAGCAGCGACAGCAGCAGCAGCTTAGCTGTTGCTTAGCGGCTGGAATGCTCATCTTTCAGTCGCTATTAAGTTCAATTAAACCCCTTTTACCGGCGCCTTTCGTATCCGAGATCAGCGCGACTTGTGGAGCGTTCACACAGGACTACAATTACATCCAACGCTAATCTTATTGCGGTAATGATTGGTTTTACTTGGCCCTAAGACCACGACTTTTATTAGCCTCCTAAGCATTCAACACTCTGGGCCTATTAAATACAGCTGCCACGAAGATAATTCTTCTGGTTCTCCTGTAAGATTGTTAGCAATATAATTACGTGAATTTAAGTGGTTCAGGAGACTAAAATTAATTAGCTTGTGTGAAAACCACTATTACCGGGTAGGCTATATAGCCCCACAGCGTGATTTAAAGTGGTTTTGGCTCCAGTGTGAAAGCCACTAGGGGCGTTAAACGGGGCTCGAACCTAACTCCGCCAGCCCACCGTTCCAGCGCGTAACCCACCCTGCCATCTTCCACCCCTTTTTTTAAAAAAACGAACAATTTCCCTATTTCACTCAACATTGTTATTCCAGATAACTTTTGAATTGAGTAATTTTATTGCTTTAACTGTTACTCTTCTATTCGTCCAGACTGTTCCATTTGTCCACACAGTTGAACAAAAATTTTATATCTTATCCACCGGTTAGGACTAGGCCTATATCTGTTTTAATCCGGAAAGATGTATATAGGCTACCTCTTCCTCTTCTATACAGGATTGGATTTTAACCACTTGTTACTTGTTAGGGTTGCAACTTGCCGGTTCGGTAATAAGGTCGTGTTTCAGCATCAGTTTTGGAGCTTGCTTATAAAAAAATCTATTAAGATTTATCCGTTCAGCTATCGGTCGAAACATTAAGATTTATTTAGGCAAAATACCAATTGAGATTGTTCATGGTTTGCCTAATGCGATTTACCGCTTCCGTACGGGTTACGCGTCCTTCTCCGTCGGCCCCCTTTGGGACCGAATCGCTATAGAGACTCCCATTTAATAGTACTAGACATTGCGACTTTACGCCAAAGGACGGACAGAAACTCGGATGCGAAAATGCGACGTTACGCCAAAGCATTAGCGGACAGGGGCAAATCGGACGCTGAAAACCCCCCAGACCACCTACAAGATTCGCGCAAATCCGGTGCGTTTTGTGGGGGGTAGGTGGATGCTGACACCGGCGCAAAGCAACCAAAAATTCCTGGCGACCCACTGGTTGTGGATTTGTGGATGCACCGGCGCAAAGCATTTGTAAAGTCCCACGGGAGTGGGGGCAGGGCCATATTAAGGCGGCGGCTGAGGGGGCTGTAACCCCCCGGCCCATCATGAAAATAGACCCACCGATTTTCGAGATAATCTTTTTTGCTTGTCAGAACGATTTGGAAGGGAGATAACCATTTTTGGCTTGTCAGAGATTTTCAGTATAGGCGACGGCCTTTTTTTCTCAGCCCCCGGCCCACTCGGACCTTAATCCGGCCCTGAGTAGGGGTACATTTTTCCAGGAGGGTGGAACATTTTATTTATCTGGTAACAAGGCACTGCCAGTTAAGGCCTAGTTTTATATTGAGATTACAAGAAAGACATGCAGGCCTACTAAATGTGATAATAATGCGGTTTAAAGTGGTTTAGGAGGTTAAGTAAACATGCGTGAAAGCCACTGTATAGTAACTCTCCACATTCAATTACCTAGTTTTCCTAGATAGCCTTTTAATCTGTTTCCTTTATCAATTGGTTCTCCCTCCTCGTTCAAACTGTTCCATTGTCTACAACCATTGCACTAAAAAAATTCTTTTTTGGACCCACCTTCTGATTAAACAATCTGCATTTGTGGCCTCTTGTGCTGTTATAGTGTGCCAAATTGCCAATGTAAGGACTCGATCGTGTGGCATCTCTTTCTAAGTCATTGCTTTGTATGTTTCTATGAAATCCCCTCTTTGCTGCTTCCTAATGTTGTCAATCCACACCATTTAAGCATATTTTCATAGCTTAACCTCTTAACTGGGGATCCCGGATATATCCGTCCATTTTACATTGAGTTACAGTTAAATACACGGTTAAGGGGTTAACTGTAACTCAGTGTAAAATGGACGGATATATCCGGGATCCCCAGTTAAGGGGTTAAAGTATGTCACGAGAGTCATCACCATATACTGTAGACTCTGACCCACGCTGGTCGCTATGTTCATGCCATGGGTGCCCACAGAAATTTGTCCAGGGCAAAACGCAATGGTTACAGTTAATATTTTAGCAAGGGTTTCATATTTAACTGTAGACAAAATTGGTATTTGCATTTTTCAAGGGGACAAGTGTCTCTCTTACCCTAATGTCAGTAATGTGCAGGCGCCCGCGGTCATGTTGCTGCAACTCCTCTGTTAGGGGTTTCAAAATTGCGCTTTAAGTTAATACGCGCCTTTCTGTAACTTAGCCAGGCCCCTTTCCGAGTTCAGAAGAGGTACGTGCCATGAACAAATTCAAGGTACTCCCAGCTCCCTAACTCTTAATATTAACCTAGTGACTTAAGAAAGTCACAAACAATTAATTAATTTATTCAAAACCTAAACTTTTGAGGTCCTTTTTAAGCAGAGACTCGGGCCAAATGACCCACCTATAGTGGCCCCCTCCTTCTGACAGAGCCTGCCCTGACTCGCCACCGGTTACAGCCCGAGTTGCTTGTGCAGATTTTTTTAACGAATCGGTTTCCTATCCATTGTACACAGTACTGCAACGCATCGGAGCTTCTGATTCTGGCTTCGAGTGTAGAGAAGTGGAAGATAATCGTCGTCATTAACAAAAGCGCCGTCAAATAAGGCCTTTGTGCGTCGATCTCTCTCGTGAATTCGCGTTCCGTCGCTAGGCGGCGCACCGAAGTGGTTCCTCTAGTGGCGCGATGATGATGTCGCCTGCTGCTGCTTCTTCTTCTTCTGCTGCTGCTGCTGCTTGAGGCGGCAATTTTGCAATTTCCAGATCCTATAGGCAGGGTAGACGCTTTTAAGATTGGCTTCTAATGAACAGCGCGAGTGTTTCTCGTCTTGTACAAGTGAGAGAGAGAAAGAGAGAGAGAGAGAGACAGACAGACAGACAGACAGACAGACAGACAGACAGAATTAGCGCTTGCGTTTCAATCCCTGAGAATCAGTGACTGTGGATGAGGCAGTTGGCTGCAATTCCGGTTTGGCAGAGTGACTTATTCGTATCCGATTTCACCAGGTGACTGAGGTGAGCAATGGCTATTTTTAATACTATCAACAACAGTGGATGTGTGTGTCTTTGCCTTTGGCAATTATGTTCTTTATTCGCAATTGTTGCCTTTGTTCTAATTACTGTATATTCGACACGGTACTTGTAAACTCAGTATTATTCCCGCGTAGGAAATTTTTTGGCAGTCAGCAAAGTAACTGCTTCAGGCTGATTTGAAATCGGTCACGTGATTGAGATGTCACGATGTCACTGCACACGTGCTTTTGACGTCGAGCATGTATCGGTTTTAACGGTTAATTGTCTTGACTGAAGTCTGGATGACACGTTAAATGCGGAGTCAGCATTCTCTAAGATTCTTGAGCGCATGAGAATCATAAGAATAAGCAGCTACCTCGTACTGTAGTTCTACTACGACAAAAGCGTTATTGAAATCCATGTCATGGATTCCATGACATTTTAGTCCTTACTCGCGATGCGTTGGTGGGCGAGCGTTAGATGGAGACCGTTTATTTAGACGAACTTTAATGGTGTTTTGTTTTTTATTAGGCCTTTAACCGAATAAATGCGTTAAATTTATTGCACTACTACAGTTGGTGAGTTAGTCTAAGGATCTAAGCGTCTGGATAGGCCCTACTTGAGACGATTTAAGTTTTGTGGTCAGAATTTCGTTTGTTACGTTGCTATCATTTGTTCGCATTTCGAATCTTAACAATGTTAACGTAACAAAAATACGTGTACACTGGTGTTTCAAAACATCGCGATCGGTGTTTACTCTAGGCCTGTTTTGGGGCGCAGAGCTTGGCTATTTTGAAATCCCCTAAATTTGATTGGGTATGTTGGTATTGGGGATGGAAATATCCCTCCTCCCAAAGCGTGGAGAGACAAATCTCTACTCCCCGACAACATTTCCATGACTCCCCAATGTCAAGATGGCTAGAATAAATACTGATGTTTTGTTTGTGGCATTTCGCGATAAAAACATTATGGTTCAATGGTTTGTGGTCGCATTTTCAGTTTGTTCCTCTGCATGAGTTTCTTTTCAGCATGTTATGCTGACAAGATTTCTGAATTTTAAAACGGATTTTCGAGTGGCAGGATTTATTCTCCGGGGTGGGGGTGGGGGCACTGCTGCTTGGCTTAGCGTCTGATCATGAGTGGTGTTAGTTTTTGGGACTAGATTTGAGTTAGACAAACGAAGTGGATAGGTTATGTTCTGAGAGAAGAATCATGCCTATACTAAGAGAAGTAATAGAATGAAAGATGAAAGGGAAAATTCAGAAAGGGCGACCAAGGACATCGATGCTGGAGTGGATGTTCGACACTACGGCAAAAAACAATGATTCAACCCTGAAGATAAAAAGCTCAAGATAGTGAGGAGTGGCAACGCTGGAGTAGGCCCCTATGGAACCTGTCTTTGGACAGAGCACCTGAAGAAGAAGAAGAAGAAGAAGATTTGAATTAGAATTTCAGCTGAGGTTATGTAGTTCAGTTTAGTATTCCCCCATAAAGCTGTCAACTGTTTTTTGCCAGTTTATTGTCAGATATGCAATCTGTCTCCAGTGCGATCCATTGATAAAAATAATAATCAACAGCTGATATTTATGCACAAGCCTACACTTGATTAAGTGGAACAAATCTTTTTGCTTAGATCATGCAGTCTGTAAGACTTTCAGGTTAATTTACATCCTCACTGTGATGCCTTTATAATGTTCCATAGGCCTAATGATTTACAGTAGTTAAAGTTAATTAGTAGGATGAAGAGATAGTTTTGAAAGATCTGATTAACAGACTGAAAAGCAACTGGAGAATTGGAGACGATCTTCTGGTTTGTAAAACACTGCCGTCTGCATGCCAACCTGAGTACAGTGGATCCCACTTAATCACATACCGCTTAATTGCATAACCTGCTTAATCGCATAACAACATAAAAACCCAAACCAGTGTTCTGTGTGTACAATTAATTATCAGACTAAGTCCCGGCTATTCGCATAGTCCAGTTAATCGCATAAGCAAGGCTTGCACGGCGGCACCTAATGCAATTAAGCGGGTTTCACTGTATACCCAAAACATTCTCATTCAACAACATTTATTTGCGAATTCATTGTTACTTGTACCCGGAACAAAACTTGAAATTGGTAAGAGAGCTTTTTCTATTTCTGACCCAAAACATGGAACCCTCTTCCCTTGGCTGTTGGGTCATCCAAAGTCTTCCAATTAGCACTTCCTTCCTAGTCTGACTGTTTCCCACTGACTGATATTTTGGAATGACTTGGTCTTTTAGGGGTGGATTTGATGTGCCTTCAGTTTATACCTTTAGGGTATAGTATTAGAAATAGTTCTATAAAAGTGCTTAGTAATATTAATTATAATCATTATTATTATCATCGTCATCATTGATGCAGTTTCAGGAAAACCAGGAACTGCATCTACCATTGACTTATTTGAACTGCTAGAGAAAGATGTTTTGAAATTGCTCTTGAAATACCGCCATATGCATTTGTTATGTTCTTACTTAGTGTAGTAATGCTATGAAGGTTGAATTTTGCATGCCATTTTCAGGGGGGGATGATTGTGACAAGGGATCAATTTCCTTACCACAATCATTCCTTGCACAAGATAGTGCCAAGTGCAATGCTGGCCATATTAATATAGAGTAAGTACATTGTACTAAGAACATTGCATATATATATATATATATATATATATATATATATATATATATATAAAATGGATTCCACTGCCTCATCTTGTGATAAAATGCAATTGAGTCAAATGTTGGCAATAATCTTTGCTGTTATTGCTTTTGGAACCATTGCTTTGAGGTAAAACTGAATATAAAACTGAATAGACATTGGAGTCTCCTGTACAGTTATTAGTAAAAGGAAGCTGATGATAAGTGTTACTGAGGACTTTCAATTACAGAATAAAGACAACTAAAACTGCACTGATTGTATGATGCAAGATACTTGTCAATGAAATCCATTGTGCTGTGCTGTGTCGTTATGAGTGAATGTATCTATATTCATTTCTTTTCTTATTATTCTATATGTTGCATTTCTGCTGGGGCTGTGTTCAAATGTGTTGCTGAAAAAATTGGACCAGAAGTGAAGATATTGCGTCGGAAATTCGGAATATTTATCATCATCCTACAAGATAGCGATTAATTACTAGAATAGAATGAATATTTTGCCGTTGTTCCAAGGATGGGGTGGGGTGGGAGGTGGGCAATACCAGTGGCTGATAAATTTCCTGTAATTAAAGACAATTTCAATAAGGGAAAACGTATTTTAGAAAGATGGTTTGAATTACTCGTCGTTTTTTTCTTTGAAGAAGCAGATAACAAAAAAATGTAGCTGCTCTGCTTAGTAATTGTTGAAGATAAATTGGATTTTTATATATCCGGCTTTTAAGAAATCTGAGTAATCCAGATTTGTAGGTACACAGCGAAAACGTTTAGTATTAGTATCAGTAGTAAATACGGTATGTAGTCTTTTTGCTTTCATCTGATATTGGATACTGGGGGAAATGTTTAGTATTAGTGTTAGTAAGAGATTATTCCATGCAATCTTTTTGCTTTCTTCTGATATTGGATACTGGAGGCTGGGAAAAGGAGGAATATAGAGAAAGTCCAGGCCTCCAGGGTTTCATTTTCAGATATAGGTAATGTGAGAGATAATTTAAGAAGTTTCATATATCATTAGCGGCTGATCTTTTACATTTAAAAACTATTTAGCCGGATAATCGGATCTAACAACGTGACTGTCCAATAAACCTCTATGAGACTTGTTCCTTTTAACTTTCCTATTTACCATATTTATATATATGTATATATATATATATATATATATATATATATATATATATTGCATTTTATTACAGTCAGGAACTTTGATGTAACCTTACCTTATGGGGGTGGGGTCCCCTGTATTATCTTAATATATAGGACTTCCAGCCTTAGGTTGAACCTGTCTGACCAGGGGCTCTGGGGGGAGGGGGGTGAGCCATGCCCTTTAAGATGTCTTACTGATATAGTAAGATGATCCTTTCCATCCAGATTTTGCATGGAGATTTTGCCAGTCTGATTTTTCCCCACTCCCCAGTATGACTTTTTGATTGAATCTATCTTATGGAATGCCTCTCTTATTATCATTTGACTGTATCGTATTGTATCATGTTCCTTTATGTTTATGGGAAAATTTTATCGGAGATAATTGGAAATTGCACGAATCTTAGAGTAACATTTTGTCAGGTAAAGGTGAAAATTGGATTTTTTTTCTTAATTTTTTGTCTTTGATTTGAAGTTTAGGGTTAAGTTTTACTGTACCTGAATACTTTAAGTCTGAGTTTTAATCAGCAGAATCTGCACTGCACTTGTGTCATTTGTATGAATTCTTGTGGCAAAAACCATTCATGAGTTTGTGTATCTAATGCATAGCATGCATTAAGTTAACCCTTTACCGGCCATGACTCATATGTGCATCAATTTTACATTATGTTGCAGATAAATGGCCGGCAAAGGGGTTTTTAAGACAGCGGTTCTCAAACTTTATAGGATTTCTTGCCTGGTGCATGGTTCCTTTGATATTTTTGTGATGACTCACGGACCTCATAAAATTTGAATTTTAAATTAACTGTAAATAACACATTGGCTACTACTGGTTTTGTCAATCAATTATTTAATCAGAAAATTGTGTAAATCTTAGTCATCGAATTTAAATAAATCGAATAGAATGAGCACCCTCAGAGCCATCTGAGTTGTTGGTGAGATATCTTGAAAAAGTAATCTCTTTACGGTCCCCCTGAAGCCGCTTGGCGGTTCTCTGTGGGCAGGGTTTTATCTAGGCCGTTTCCGGGGGGGAGGGAGGGGGGAATTGCCCTTTTTCACCCCGGAAATTTCAAATTCCCCTTCCCCAGGAAATTTTGGCATACTACATCAACTAACAGCAGCCCCTAGCAGCTGACTTCCCTCCCGGCCTTGTCATTTTCCCCCCTGGAGTCCAGGAGTCTAGATTAGACACTGCCTATGGGACCGCGTACCCCAGTTTGAGAAACCCCACCACCCCCGCTTTAGACTGTAGCACTTGTGAAAATAAATATGCAATTAAATCTACCAAACTTCTATCCAGGCTGTTGAAAACTTGCTGAAACTATTTCAGCCTTTTCCGTTTCTCTGTGGATACAGCCTTTATTTCAATCATTGGGTGTAATTTTAAATTTGTCAGGCCTGTTTAAGTTAAAGTTATTTTGAAGTCGATGTCAACGAGGAGATTTATCATTTAGCTGTGTGTGTGTGTGTGTGTGTGTGTGATTGATTGTACAGTTTAATATTTTTAGCACAATTTGCTTTTAAAAAAATATTTAAGAGTGCACGTAGACTGTACTTAGCAAGCAGGTAGAGTGGCTGAGGTCAGGAAAATCAGATTAGATAAGGAGTTAGCAGATGCGAGCGGGGTGGACCCAGAAATTCAGTTTGCGGGCACGCCTTGTTCCAGCCCCCCCCCCCCATTCTGTCTCAGCCTGTCCTTTCTTCCATCAGATTGATCAATGCATGCTGTTAAAACTTTCGGAAGGGAACAAAAGCAGTGACATAAACCTGGCGTCAACATTGGGGGGGGGGATAGAATCGTCTATAAAGTCAGGTCAGACCCCCTTTTCGTCTCCCACAAAGTCTTGAGGAGCCAAAACAACGTCATCCTTATATTTTCGCTGTCCAGATACCCTGACAAGCAAAAAAACGGTTGTTCGAAATGAGTGAATGGGGTCGGGATTTATTAATCCTGGCTTCAACATCATTGGGGCATAGATATACTTTTTTATCATAGGCACAAAACATTGGGGGCATAACTGATACTCTGTCCCCTCCTACTAATTATTGGGGGGCGTCCCCGCCGTCCCCCCACTGTTTTACGCCCTTGAACAAATGACAACACTCGCTTATTTAATGTTGTGCCTTAGTAGCTTTCCAGCTTTTAGCCATGAAGAGGAAGGTATTAGCTAACCAAATTTCTGGTGTTGGCTCTGGGGGTTTGGGTGTCCCCTTTACCCCCCCCCCCCACCGTAGATCCACATGAGGAGATACACGGGAAGGAAATACGACTCAGGAGAAGCTGACATGAGGAGCAACAGTTTTCATTGTGTTGAAGTACAAAGACATTAACCTTGAGAGAGGCTTTTTGTCATGAATCATAGAATTGTGGGACAAAGAAGGTGGAAGCGGCGGTCTCTGTAGGGCGAGATTTATGCCCCTTTGGATATGGACAGAAGATTTTGGTCACAGGAGAGAACGTCTGAAAGCATTGGTGTAGCCACAGGGGATGGGGGCGGACCCCCTATTCGGACTGGGACTGGCCGTGAGGTTCCAGGAGAACCGGTTGATTAGTTGGGGGCGGGGGGGGAGTTGGTGGTATATGAAAATGCAGAAAGAAATATGAAAATGGTTGGGGCTTGAGAAGGATGAGTTGTTTTTGCTCATCAAGACTTTTTTATCCGAAAATGTTGATGTGCCATCCCCCCTTTTCAGGAATCCTGGCTACGCTACTGTCTGTCTAAAAGAATAAAGAATACCTCTGACAGTTGCTCTTGATATTCACAAATTGTTACCCAGACCTTGTTTTTTAGTGAGGTTCATAATTTTGGGGACAAATTTACCATAGATTTTACTGACCAAATCTTAACAGAGCATTTCCTAATGGGTTGGAGATTTATTTCTACCAGATGGTTTTACAAATTATAAGGCACCAAACGTCAAGCACTTTTCTTACGATAAATTTTCAATTTCGTATCAGTGATGCGTGCAGTAATTTGATTCTGCAGTCACTGCTGAAAAACTGTCCATGTGATTCTGGTGTGCCGTATTCTATGTCACATTTTAACCAAGACTTTCCTTTTATAAGAAAAGCAGTTATAAGTTTCTTTCTAAGAATATAATGCATTGTTTTTCTGCAGGGGAAATGCACGGGCGATTTTTATTTTTTATATAATGAAATATATAAAGTTGAAAGAGCTGACAAGTTATATATATATATATATATATATATATATTTATTTATTTATTATATTTATTTAAAATTTTTATTCTGAAATAGCAGTTCACATAGGTGAAACCAGCGGTCTCTGTAGGGCAAGATTTATGCCCCTCGTGGCCCATATGTGCCCCATATGTGAGTATATTAATTTACCTGATAAATTCCTAATTGAGAATCAGTCAAGCATGTAAATATCTTGGGTCATAGTGGTATTTGAAAATCAGAACAGTGGGGAGGGGAAATTTAAAAAATTATTGTGTCATTATGCCAAATAAGTTAGTTAAATAAGTTAAAGTCAGCATGAAACTTTGTGTATAGAGTGGACCAATGGAGAGTCAGTAATGAAGGAACCTCCCCTGTACAGTGTACATCCAATGCAAATACAGCACTGCCTTGGGGGTATTTAGCTATGTGCTGTTGTGCTCCCTTATGATATTATAGACAATCTAAAATTTGAATTATATTTCTGTGGTCACTGATTGGACCTGGTTAACATTCTTGGCAGGTGAGCTAATTGTGCTGTTATATGATGACTGGAACTTCTGAGGCATCATGGTGTTATAATTACTCACGATGTTAATTGTGAGTAGATAAAGCCAGAGGAGTGATGCATGTGGTTATGATGAATTGAATGACTGAAATTTGTGGGAGTGGTGGGGGGATATGTGTAGGGTTATGCCCAGGTTGTTCTGATTCTGCCCTTTTTTGATTTGAAATTCCCGACTAAGGGTGTGAGTGTGTTTACATATGTGAACTGCTATTTTCATTTGGCGGATTAATTTTTGTGTTCATTAAGAATGTATGGAGAGACTGGAAGCTAGTAGGCCTACTGTTTAATTGTCATTATGAAATACTCCTATTATGCTGTTTTCTGGTGTCATTAATTGTGTGAACGTGGACATCTGTCAGTAGTCGTGATGATAGTAGTTCCTCAGCTCACAGTAGAATGGATCAGTCTCTCCATTGTTAGTACAGTACTGCATACCCGGTATCCATGCTCTAGCAAATCAGGTATTTAGTTATTTTGCATCTTCAAGAGCTTTATCCTTAGTTTTGTATTGCTGAAGACTGTGCATTTCCTCTTCTGTTTCATTCCAGATGTAAGGTATCCCAGTGGGTCACTTTACTTGATTGTAATCTTGTGTTTCAGATGCTGCCTTTGGCCATTGTGTGAGCAACCATTGTGCTGACACTTCGTCCGTGGGTCTACATTTGTATATCACTGCCACCAGCTCCAGTCTGAATATATATATCAGCAGTGACAATGATGTCAAATTTCATTGCCTCCATGTTTCCGTTGTTGTTGGTTGACCTTCTTGTGCTGAACAGCTACAACAGGCACTGGAATGTCTATGCACTGGATCTTGGTAAGTTGCTTTTAAAGTTGTCTTATATATAAGTTTGTTTGTCTTATATATATATATATATATATATATATATATATATATATATATATATATATATATATATATATATATATTTATCAGCCCTAAATTCTGCAATGTATTCGCTTTCTAAAGCTTGTACTCAGTGGTGTGCAAAGAGTGGTGGATGTCTCAGGCCAAAGATTCAATTTGGATTCACCCCATCTCTGCTGTATGCCCGGTGTTGACAAGCAAAAAAGGTCACGGAGTCAATTATGATGCCCCCCCTCCCAATCTGGTGTATGCCCGGGGCCAAATCGATAAGTTTTAAAGGGTTTTAATGTAAAAAAGTGTTGACGAGCAAAAATAGTAGTCGCTGAGTAAAATTTTTTGCCCCCTCCCCTGCGCAGGTTTATGCCCGCGGCCACCGCCCCACCCACTCACCCCCTCTGCACGCTAATGCTTGTTGTACAGAATGAAGGACCTGTTGATGATTCTGTTTTTAAACGTGTACCGGTACTCGTTCGGCAAGGACACTTTCAGCAACGTGCGACGGTGACTCGACTCTTTTTCTCTCGACTCTTTTTCCACGTCCAAATTAAGGCAAGACTGCGCATATTTTTCGGTGTATCTTCGTGATAATGAGCGGCTGACTGATGCGGGTTGCGTGATCAAGTATCAGGCGCCGAGTTTGCATAATCGAGAGCGCCTCTCGCTGCACTTGCAAATTTCGTCACTCATTCCGCTCCGTAGCAGATAAGTTACTTGCGTCGTAAATTAATTTGGGCGAAGATGACTTACGGTGCTTTAGTTACATCTGATTACGCGGGCAATGTAAATCTTTTGATTTGACGTGTTGCTTTTTAGTTGTGTTTTAGTTTTAGTGTTTATATTGTGCGAGTATTTTATTGTGTTTTGCAAGGTTGCTATTTACCGTAATCTGAATATGAAATCAAGATTTTTGCATCTTGGGCATCGGACTATTCGATTCAAAATGCAGAAATGTTAATTTGACAATGAACAGTAGTTTTCTTGTGGAATAAAATGCTTCAATTCAAACTAATGAAGGGTTTAAGGAAAATAAGGTGAAATCCCCTTGAATTAAGTGGTACTGTAACAGATGGTAAAAAAGTAAGCCGGTTGTGGCCGTTGTGATCACCATCATCCTCCGCAATTCTTGATTTTTTACGGCTTCACACGGACTGGAGCCACAGAAACAATCATTGGTAAAGTATGCAAAAGAAGATTAGGGTGGTCTGGACATGCTAAACGAATGGTCACCAGATGCCCTACAAAGCACTTGATACACACAAAATAGAGGGAAACAGAGAGTGAGGAAGACCAAGAGCAGATGAATGGATAACGTGAAGGAGGATTTGGACACAAAGAACTTGGCTATTGTAGAAGGATGCAAGATCGAGCAAAGTGGAAATGTTTTATATCTAACTATTGCCGCCATGCAGGCGGAAAGTGAAGATGATGGTGGTGGTGATGATGATGATGATGATGATGATGATTATGATGATGATGATGATGGTGATGATGATGATTATGATGATGATGATGATGATGATGATGATGATGATGATGATGATGATGATGATGATGATGATGATGATGATGATGATGATGATGATGATGATGATGATGATGATGATGATGATGATGATGATGATGATGATGATGATGATGATGATGATGATGATGATGATGATGATGATGATGAATGTCTTCTGATCAACCTTTATCATCAGAGTCCAGGTTTCACTAACTACCATATAGCAGGACAGATATTAGTATACAGCGAGAGTAGGTGCAATATGAATATGCCTGAATATAGAGCCCATCACGGGAGCTGAAGCCAAGTACTGAACTAAGATAGCAGAAGTTAGTCACTGCTTGGTCTCATTGATAGTTAGGTCACTGGTGTTGGAACCCGTGGCAAGATTCTGGATCTTAGTTTTAGACCGGGAGACATGGAGTTTTAACTGTAGCATTTTATCAACTGTAAGCTAATGAATGGCGAAGGTTAATTGTGTAAAACTGCACAACAATGTGTTCATACTGTATGTAATTCCCTAAAATGTATCTGCATTATAAACTTTTTTACTTGCTGATTGCTATTAACCCCTTAACCGTGTATTTAACTGTAACTCAATGTAAAATGGACGGATATATCCGGGAACCCCAGTTAAGGGGTTATATCTAGTTCTCTGTGGGTTTTGCTGATGATAAGTTTAACAGTGACATAAATTCATTAGTGCTGCATTTTCCGGATTTCTGGTTAATCCGGTCGGGTCAGAGGTTGTCTGGCAGATAAAGATTTTCAGAGGGAGTGAATGGGGGAAGGGGGGGCTAATGTGGTGATTGATCCTGCTTGAGAATTCGTCACGTTGCTGGCTTCAGCTGTTTATTGTTATTCTTCAAAAGTGTTAATGACACTCACTCTGCTTTTTGAGACTGCTCTACTGTCTGCATAGCAAAAGGAGGTTTAGCCTCTGCTGTTTAATAAAAAAAACAGTTCAGCAGATACTATGTGGGTCATTGCTTGACCCCCAGAGCCTTTTCTAAGGAAATTGATCACTGCACTAAATTCAGAAAACTGTCATTTTAACACTGCACATAAGTCCCCTAACTTTTGATATGAATCTAGATTCTAGAGTTTGAAGAGAATATTACAAAAATTATACAGGCCCGTTATTTTGAGGCCTCTTTTTGTGCAGAGGCCCGGGCCTGCCTTCCATCCCCCCTTAGGGTCTGCTGGTATTAGGCTTTTATCTTGTGGTTGTTTGGTTTTCTTCAGTTTATAATACTATCATGCTTTTGTTTTGTCATAGGACCATTTATTTTGCTGGAATATATTATTCAGTGCACTTTATGATTTATTGTACATCTGAAAGGAGATGAAATAGCTGTCATTTGATATTATTTAGAGCTTGTGAAATACAGCATAGCAGTGATTTGATATCTTTCTCGTTCAGTGACCGTGGTAACTTTAATTACCAGTATATTTGAGCTGTCAATCTGATATATTATACTTGTACATGACTAAGGACTTATATCCCCGTACAATGTACATGACTGAGGAATTATATCCCTGTACAATGTACACGACTAAGGAATTATATCCCCTCTTGCATAGGATTGAAGAACTAGAAATTGAGGGATATACCACGACTCAGCACATCACTGAAATTTGCCATTTTGATATAATTTGTGTCATGGATACCAATACTGTACATTGTTAAGGAATGCTGCAAAAATTGTGCATCTAATACGCTTGCTTATCTAGCAAGTACAGTATGTCTGACAGTGACTCTTTCAATAGAAACCATGTGTTAACACCCAACCTCTGTGATATGTTTGTCAGGTTTTTCAATCATTTAATATTATATGTTTACTGCAACTCTGGATAATAAAGCTTCATGGCTGTCATGCGTTGCCATGACAACAGTTGCTAAGAGTGTTTTGACGTCCTGTGCTGCAAATGACGTCACGTTTGGTAATTCAGGAGTTACAGTAGTAGACTACTGAGCAGTGGTGAGAAAGAACGTATAGTTGCTATAGCTTTATGAAGTCTGACAAGGTTAATATCGAAGGCAGTGACATTTGTATCACATCATGCTGTTTTTACTGAAGCTTGTAAAGAGTAGACTACAGTTTATAGGAATTCTATGCATTTTTAACTCTGCACAATACTCGCTGTGGTTCACATCTATCAGAATTCGAGAATGTTACAGTTAGATCCATCACGCTTCGTTATTCATCCCCTGATGACATTTTTTTAGTGCAGCACTTTTCCCCTTTGTCATTAGCTAATAGTGCAGAATGTACTTGACCTTCCCATTATATAGATTGAAACACGGCTGTTTCTCAGGTAATATTAGCCAAAAGGCATTTCACACCGGGTATGGTAATTCAACTGTTTGACTGGGGGAGGTGGGGGGGGTCAATCATTGACCTGAATAAAGGTCATAGCCGTGACAATGTGTCCCCCATCCCACCCAACCCCCAAATGAAGTCAGAGCCAAATGCCAAACGAGACACACACCTGGATCGTTAAAAGAAGAAAAAAGAAGCCAAGGCGGAAATGTTAAGGATCGTGTGGATCATTAGCATTTCCGTTTCGGTTCTTTTTCCGCCTCGCTGACCATCATCAGCCCGGCCGCTGTCCTTTTGTGGCGGCCAATGACACCGGGTGGGTGGCCGATCGATGCCGGCCAGATATTGTTATGGCTGATTCATCGGTATCAAAGGCGCACGTGGAGAAGGAGGAAGTGAACCGTGCAGTGCTCAGAGTGAATACGGAATACATTGACGGTATATGCTAAGTGCCGACCGGCCGGCAGGCCATCCACTCTTAAAACAGTCGTCGCTTCAGGAGACGAATTACCGAAAGTCTCCAGCAATGTTGTGCTCACCTTTGCTCTATGATCGTAGAAAAAAATTAATTCTTAGATGTGCCTTATGATCAATCGATTCTTTACATTGGCACACTGTAGCAGCACAAGAGGCCACAAATGCAAACTGTTTAAGCAGAGGGTGGGTCCAAGAAAGAATTTTTTTAGTGTAATGTAATGTATTGTAATGTGACATTTGTATAGCGCCTCTTCTATTTCTACTCAGAGGCGCTCCTAGTTCCTAGTGCAAGGGTTGTGGACAAATGGAACAGATTGGATGAGGTGGGAGTGACAGTTTTTATTATTATTATTATTATTATTATTATTATTATTATTATTATTATTATTATTATTATTATTCGACGATTTGTGAAGCGCCGTAACATGGCCATCGGCCAAAACCAAAAGCGCTGTACAGTCAACAGTCAACTATACGATCTGGTGAACAAAAGAAACAGAAACAGTTGAAACAGAAAAAGCGTTATTCATAGGCTATCTCGGAAAACTAGGTTATTGAATGCAGAGAGTTACTACATTGGTTTTCACACAGGCTTACTTGGCCTTCTAAACCATTTTAAATCACATTATTATTATTATTATTATTATTATTATTATTATTATTATTATTATTATTATTATTATTATTATGCAATTCTATAGCACCAGTGGTACAGTTCTAATACCCAATGGTATCAATTGATGGTACTTCAAATCCATCCGCAAAAGACCAGGTCTCCTCTATGTTCACGGCAAAGGTATTTACCAGTAGTTTGAAGAAATTTAGGTAATAATAATAGTGGTAGTAATTGTGGTAGTAGTAAAATAATAGTAATGGTAAAAATAGTAGTGACTATCATCATCATCATCATCATCATCATCATCATCATCATCATCATCATGACAAAGGAAATTGGATGATTGTCCTCCCTCATGGTTCTAGTTGTATAAGTCTTGATGAATTAATTTGTATGGTTATCTTCTTGGTATAGTTGAGAATCCGTGTTCACACTGGCACTGCAACCCATAAAACGGCAGCACCGATAAATAATTAATTGTGATTTGATTGAAAAATAATTTAAATGGCGAGAGCGAATGAATAATAAAAATGTGATTAGTTATCTGGTCAGTTTTTGTGGCAAGAAAATCCATCGATTTGCCTTCATGTGCTTTGTTTTGCAGGACCAGAGTGGATGATGGCGGGGTGGGGGTGGGGAGTGGGGGGGGGGGCGTCGGACCATTTTGTCCATGATGTCTGGTTCATAGGTCATGACCCCAGGTCACGCTAGGTGGAGCCTTTTGGTCAAAGCAGCTGCTCTGCTGACACCCCACCCCACCCCAACCCCATATGATTGTTCTTTCTCATTCACATTTGTGGCATTTATTCCTGTGCCTTGGGATGGATGAGTGGATCATGGATGGATGGATGAGTAGATGAATTGGATTGGATGTCTTTCCTCCATCTCTCACAGCAATGAACATCTGGAGTTCTTGCCTGTTAATTGCTTTTCCATTGGAAAAGGCGGATTCAACCAGTGGAAGGCATTGTAAGAGACGCGGTCATCAAGCAACTGAAAAGCCGGGATAGAATTTAAAGAGGTGCTATATAAATCCATTATTACATTACGTTACATCTATCATGTAATCATTCTGTCTTACCACAGTTTCTTGAAAATAGGCCTAATAATATTGAAAGTGTCTATGGCTATATAATGCATTTTCAGAAATGTTGTGCAGGGACTCAACCGGCAGTGCAATTGTATGCTCAAACTTGCCTTGTCCGTTGCAATTCTCATTGGAGAGAGAGAGAGAGAGAGAGACAGACAGACAGACAGACAGACAGACAGACAGACAGACACAGATAGAATGGCATCCAACTTCATGTGTTTTGCAACCTCGAGGTGTTTTCAAGGGGCTTTTTAACATCAACTACACACTCAGCAGGTTGAGAGCCTTGCAGATTCCAGGGCGGTATATTTGAAAGTCAGATCAGTTGGGGGAGGGGAGGTGGTGGGCTGCTGCTATTTTCCCAGTTCCCCTACCTACCCCTTTGCTAATTTAAGAGTGGACTGTTGACCAGGAATTTCACCCTATTCTCTTTCCTCTCTCTCTCTCAGCAAATGCCCAAATGCCGGAGCCTTAATTCTTCTAATGGTCGGGAATTCGTTAATTGTAAATGGAGAGGAAATTTGCCAAAAGGCAAAGCTGGGCTAACGGTTTCCCCCTCGCGATGGAATTGTGAATTGTTCAGCAGCACTTTTAGATCAGAAACCACAGTCAGTTTAGTCCAGGGGCGTAGCGACGGGGGTATATCGGTGTACATACCCCCCAAAATCAGACTACCTTAAAATGTTTAATGTGTTTTTTAAGATTTGCTAAGTTTTTTAAAGAGTTATACCTCCCCCAATCGCATTGTACCCCCAAATCAAATTCCAGGCTATGCTCCTGGTTTAGTCAGTTTTCTTCTGTTACTTGTCAACAGGCTGAGTATGTGGTGCAAAGTGACGTCTTGGTCTATAGCAGAGGACACAGACACCTGTTGCATAGAATGACGCTGTGTGACGATAGAGGTGTTCCTGTCATTGTCATGTGCACATGGCAAGGTGTGCCTTACTGGCGTCTCATACGTTGCCTGGAGATGGAGAATGGAACAAAGGAAAGCAGTGATGGAGTTTGTGGGGAAAGAGGATGTCTGAATAAATTGCACTGGAGGCCGGAGGGGGCGGGGGGGTTAAGATTCAAGTGATATTTTGATGGATTTGACGACAGAATTAGTTACTTTGACTGGAGGTCATGAACTGCTGCTTACTGCAAAATAATCAATGAATACTGTGTAGACATCTAGTCGTACAGGGTGGCACTAAAAACCGGACTAGTCACATTTAGTTTTGCATGATTTAATATAGTCCGGTTTTTTTGCAACACCCTGTAGTTGACATTGCATCCTAAAAGGATTACCGGTAGTAAAATGCTGTAGTAAAATCGGGTTTGTGACAATTTGACCGAGTTGTAGAAAAAATCAGTGCTAACTGATGTTCATTCTTGTGTCCAATGTTTGATTAAACGTATTTCACAAAATGCAGTGAGGGGGGAGTTGGGCTGCCCCTGCCACAACATTTTAACCCCAATGTGGAGTCGTCATTGTCCAATTGGGTGGTTTAACCTCCCTCCTGACAAAATGAACATTGCCCATATCTTGATGTTCAAACTACCAAGTAATAAGATATTTATGACATTTTCTTTTCATAACATTATCAATGGTAATTTCTAAACAGAACGCAAGGTATGTAATGCGATAGATGGATAGATAGATTGATAGATCGGTGGACGGATGGATGGATAGACAGATGGATGGATGGATAAACGGATAGGTGCATGTAGACTTTGATATCAATTTATGTGGCAATGAGGAATGCAATTGAAGATTCTTAAGGATGAAGGTAGTCTGAACATCACGGATCGGTTGGTGCCAGGCTGTGCCAAGACCTGACTGGAAGGGATGGTAGATGAGGCCTTTGGGGTAGGGGCGATGGCGGTGGAAGGATCGCCTGCCTCCAAGGGGCGGAGGAGGTTGTGGGTGGAAGGAAGCGGCTATATGGAAACTGGCTCTTCATTGAAAATGGCGGTGTTTCAGGAAAGGTTATTGATGAAGAGAACATACTTCCAGGCTCGTGGTTTTCTCCTATCTCCATGATCGCCTATCAGATAACAGACAAATGGCTGCTTTCATTTGACTTTCATTAATCAAATACCTTATGATGGGACTAGCTAGAGCAATATACTGCTACTGCTGCTGCTGCTGCTGATGATGATGATGATGATGATCGTGGACGTCCACAGAAATTTTTTCAGGGGGTGCAAAACAAGGTTTTGTGACGAAAGAAACAAGTAATTTTACGTTTTTCATAACTCCAGAATTTTTCCAGGAGGGTGCAATTGCACCCACTTGCACCCCCCTCCGGACGCCCATGATGATGATGATGATGATGATGATGATCCTTACTGTCTCTCTTGGCCACTGTTTACTTATTCTCACAGCTTGTTTGCTAGATTTATCAAAATTGTAAGTCATTTATTTACATGTAGATGTATTGTATTTGGGTGTCTTTTGATGTCAGTGCAGTCAGCCTAAGGAGGCCATAGCCCCGTGGTTCTTAACCTTTTTATGATTACGAACCCCTGAAACAAGTATAAGAGAACGAAGTACCCACTACTAGAGTACTTTATCCCAGGACAAAAGTTTTCAATATATTGAAAATAATAATAAACTGAAAATAATTATAAACTGCAACAAACGTTTGTTACAAATTGCCAGAAAGTGGGTTTTTCTTTAAAATTTCTAATTTAGTACACAAATTTCTACAGCATTTGTATAGTATACAGGGCAACTTGTAGCAAAAGTCTTTAAACAGACTATTTCCGGATCAGAGCCAGCGCGTGGGGCCTGCAAAGCCTGCGGCCGCAGGGGCCCCGCCGGCCTCGGATATTTAAGAGTTTTCATACAGATGACCTTTTTTGCTTGTCAGGCCATTTCAAAAACGTTGCGCTCGCAAAAATTGCAGGGGCCCCCGGAAGCCACACGCCGGCTCTGGTAGAGGGTGCTAGCTCTCTGTACCATATAACTCAAAGATTTAGTCGCTCCTTCAAAGAAATCAAAAGTTATAGGCCTAAACAATTAGAGGTCCATAGACAAAAATACATAGAAAAATACCATTGTCAAAGGAAATATATTTTAATAGCAATCAATTTCTGCCAATTTCAGTAGAGGGTGCTAGCCCTCTGGACCATATAACACCCAGATTTAGTAGCTCCTTCCAATATATCAAAAGTTATAGGCCTAAGCAACTAGAGGTCCATAGGCAAAACGACATAGAAAAAATGCCATTGTCATAAGAAATATATTTTAATACTATTAATGGCAATCAATTTCTGCCTATTTCAGTTAAGGGCAGAGCCGGCGCGTGGGGCCTGCAAAGCCTGCTGCCGTAGGGGACCTCGCCGGCCGCAGGGTCCCCGCCGGCCTCGGATATTTAAGATTTTTCATACGGCTGACCTGTTTTGCTCGTCAGGCCATTTCAAAAACGTTGTGCTCGCAAAATTGCAGGGGCCTCCGAAAGTCACGCGCCGGTTCTGTTCCGGATCATTCAGTACCCTCACAACGTCCTTTAAGTACCCCCAATGGGTACGAGTACCCCTCCCCCCCGGTTAAGATCTACTGCCATAGCCGATGCTAATTGCATTTTCTACTTTCAAGAAATTGTAGCACCCAATTTCTATAACATGAGGCCTCCCTTTTCATTGGTAAACTTTGGGCTCAGAATGTAAAATTAAGCCGAGTCCTAAATGAAAGGAAAGAGTTCTATCTGCAGTGCAGGGGGACATATTAAACTCAGATAATACTCTATTTCGCAATGTATTCACCGGCGTTGAATTGGCCGACAGTTGTTGAGCGGTGAATACTGTTGGGAAATTAGGCTGAACAAAAATGATTATCAGGAAACATCTGCACATTCTCCACTTAATTACCGGTCTGTGTTTCGTCTGGACTGTAAAACTTGACTTCAAATGTGTGTGTGTGTGTGTGTGTGTGTGTGTGTGTGTGTGTGTGTTAGCTATAGTACCTACTACCTGGCTATCCTTATTCTATTCACTATTTTTTTAATTAATCAGAACAATTTAATCAGAATAATTGAAAACGGAAACAATCTACAGTATTGTTCGATTATAATTATAGCCAGCAAGCATTGATTCACCTACTCTGTGGTATTCTGTTATTTTGAATTGTATTGTTTTAGATTTTTTGAATTGTATTATTTTAGATTGAAGGTAGCAGAATTTGTTGATGATTAATGATGCAGAAGATAGCAGAAATAATGAAAGTGACATCTTAAAATATTTTTTTAAAATGATGGCAGCCAATATGTCTGCCACTGACGGATGAAACAGGGTCTGGTCATTTCATGCAGGAAAGTTTAACCCCTTAACTGGGTGCCCCGAGTAACGCTCGTCCATTTACATTGAGTTACAAATAGTTGCCCAGTTAAGGGGTTAAATGTTTTTCTTCATCTTAGGGTTGAAATAATGTCCTTTATTATTAATAATTTAAACAAACAACGCATTTTTCAGTTAGGATAATTGTTTTTAAGCCCAAAATTCCTTAGATATATGGCATCTTAGCTTGGTTGTTACAACACAGTTCACATGTTTCATTACATTTGTTATAGTGTTAGTTCTGCATTAATAATTTAAACATTTAATCTTTAGATGTTTTATGTGCTCATATTTATTCAGTTCAGGATAATTGTTTTCTCTGGCTATAGGCAAACTGTTACAACAAAAGCAAGAGAATGTTCAAATTCTCTTAGATCTTTTTGTTTGTTTATTGAATCAGTTTTATTCTAGCCACCTTGACATTGGGGATTTTGAAATGTTTTTCCACCGGCAGGGGCCAGTGCCCCTAATGAGAGCCTGCCCCCCCAGTTGGGACCCTATACTTGTTATTAAACAACAAATGGTTGGCCCCCATGATTAGAAGAAGTTCTTGCCTTGATACCCCCAACGGCCCCCACTTGCCAAATCCTAGAGGTTGGGTATCTATTTCTCCAAAACCTTGACAAGCAAAAAGGTTATCTTCCTTTTCAAATGGGCTGGCAAGCTAAAAGGTCATCCTTCCATCCTCCTAAAAATGACAAAGTATTGTCATCCTTACATTTTCCCTCCAAAACAATAAAAGCCCCCGTCGAAGCACTTTTTGTTTCCATCCCCATGTATTTTTCTCCCCAGAGGGATGAAAAACTGGAGGGAAAACACGGAGGACGGTCCCCAATAATTAGTTGGCAGGCGAAGAGTATCAATTATCCTCCCAATGTCAATGGTTTTGGAAAAAATTTTCCTCCCCATGATGTTGATGCAAAATGACGCAAAATCCGTTTTTTGACCTTTTTGCTTGTCAGCAGGGCATTTGGAGGGGGAAAATAGAAAAATATCAGGATGACTTTTTTGCTTGTCAAGACTTTTTCTGAGACGAAAGGCGGTCTGACTTTATCGACGACCCCTAACATCTTAACGTATTTCATGGGCGATCTAAAGTCCCCACCATGATATGCAATATCCCCATAATGGACGGGTTTTTATATTTCTGGGGGTCAACTCATTATTCTTCCCCACTCCCAATGTTGACGCCAGGTTTACGCCACTGCAAGTAACAGTTAGATGGTATTAAAGAAGATATATTTAGCTGCTGTAGTAAAGAAATGATCAGTGTTTTACGCAGTGTGGCATCTTTCTGAAATCGATGCAATGAAACGATATGCTGTGATCGTCCGTCTGTCTTCCACGTGTTCTTACAATTTGCAACGGCTCTTTTGTGGCAGTGTCTGCACTTAGCCTGACTGGCCCTGTCAATATACTATTACCCTTTATCAACAAATAATATTCTACAAGGACTGGCTGTATTCCTTTAACATTGCAACAGGCTGGTTGTTCCGGCCACTGACGTCATGGGCGGGGTTTGAGATAATGAGGCAGCAGTACATCGTTGACCACCTCTTAGTATTAAACACTTGCTACATACCCAACAAATGGTTGGCCCCAAATTAGATGTGGAGGAGCCGCCGCTGGTGGCTATAGCAGTGTTTCAGACACTTAAGATCTGCCATTTCTTATCAAAACAATCTGTGCCGCTATTACTTCAAAAAAACAGCCGGAATTTCTCTTGATCCCGAACACATTTGGATTGCATTTAATCCCACAGCTTTTGACCTTTATGGTATGCTGTGGCCTGTGGTCTGTATGTAGACCTCCGCTGTAAACATTTCCATGCAACAGTATTTCATGTTGCGTTTGCCAGCTGGTGCAACCAGTGACGGCGCTAGACATTTACTTGGACTGACTATGCCACCCCCCATGCCACACCCCCCCCCCATTCCCCAGACGCCGCCCGCACCACGGAATTTATGGACAGCCGTTGTTTGCATGTTGGCACCCTACTAAAACGAGGCGTTGGACTGTAACATCATATTCTAGAATTTATTATTCCGCTGCTAGTAATGCGAAACAGTCCGAACCTCTGCGGCTTACGGTACTTGTGAAGTGTCTCGGCTGGCTATAATTCAGCGGCGTTTGTGTTGCACTTTTACTCAGCAGTAAACCCCATAATGGGTGAAATAAGAGGGGGTAATTTGTTTCCGTGCTGGTACCACGGCGTACTGAAGGTACTGGCTCCGCATCAGTGCTCCGGCAAGTTTTGAGCATATGTAGAAAACTGTACCTTTTCCATTTGATTTCAAAAGACTCATACCAGGGTGTAGCCAGGAATTTGATTGGGGGGGGAGTATAATGTGATTTGGGGTATGAATCTTTAAAAAAACTTTGAAATCTTAAAAAAACACATTAAAATTTCAAGTTAGTCTGATTTCTGGGGGTTATATATACCGATATACCCCCCGTCACTACGCCCCTGACTCGTATACGGCAGCATAATATTACACCCCATTTGTAAAGGAATCGAAGCCCCAGCTTATTTTGAATGTGGAGAGTTGCTTCAGTGATTTTCACACAGGCTTGCTTAGCCTCCTAAACCACTTAACGTCACATTTAAAAACTTAGCATGGTTTAAAGTGGCTTAGAAGGCATTACTGCCTGTGTGAAAGCCACTAGGGGCAGTAACGGGGCTTGAACCCGCTCCGTCAGCCTGACGCTCCAGCACGTAACCCACTCTGCCATCTTCTGCCCACATTATTATTTGGTTATTTCTGAGATTGCATCTTCAATGGGAGTCACTTTTCTCTGGAATTGTTTCTACTCTAGTGGGAATTTGGGTGATGACTGACGCGTGGGTGGCATGATTGAAACCTGGCGTTCTTGCGCGTTGATGAATTTTGCATCTTATGCCTTTGCAATTGGCAGCTTGGCAGCGGACAGACTATTGTTGTAGTTTCAAAATATGGATCCTTTCTCATCTACGTGAAAGCTTTTCTTGGCACTTCTGACTTCAGACTGGCGCCTATACAGTGACCGATGTCTACGAAGTGGGTTTCAACTCAGTTGGATGCTGGCCACTTTCCTCGGCTGGAAGGTTCCATCCATGTTCCATCACGCCATGACTGTAGCAACTATAGGGGGGATATCATTTGGTGTCTGATATCAGATACAGTACTACGCAGCCGATAACGTTGTCCAATGCGCAATTTGTGTTATGGTTGTGATTAGCAAGACATAACACTATCACTGTTTGCGGACATACATGATGTTCCAGTCTGGTTATTCTGATCAGTGACAGCTCCACATGGGGGGGGGAACCCGGGGCCCGTGCCTCCTCTGTTGAATGCCTGACCCCTCCTCAGTGGCCCCCTTGTTGGGCCCCTACACTTACTACTACATACCTATCAACAAATGGTTGGTCCCAATGCTTAGAAATTGCCACCCAAACGCCACCCCCCTTCTTGCCAAATCCTGGAGCCGCCACTGATTCTGATATTTGTTAACACGATAGAGCAGAAGTCACGCCTTTTCCTTCATTCCAAGTGCTGCTGAACTTTTGTCTGTGAAAACATTTAGAGATAAAAACACACCCTAGCTTCCTCTATCTAATTTGGGGGGATGAGTTTACTTGGGGGTCTGGTTATTAGGATATTTGCGTGTATTCCAGTACCATGGGATCTGGCGAGCCACATGTCTTTGATTGGAAACGCTTGAAAAGAGTAAATACAGTGGATCCCACTTAATCGCATACCGCCTAATTGCATGACCCGCATAATCGCATAGCAACATAAAAACCCAAACCAGTGTTTTGTGCGTACAATTAATTAATTATCAGACTAAGTCCCGGCTATTCGCATAACCCAGTTAATCGCATAAGCAAGGCTTGCATGGCGGCACCTATGCAATTAAGTGGGTTTCACTGTATAGACAAGAGGAAAATATGCAAATATGTAAAAAAATATTTTGCGGTGACTTGGTCTAAGCAGCAGACTTTCCGATCTGATCAAACACAGAATTGTAGATGAAGCACGTTGGGAATATATTTCTCAAATTAAAGTCTTCACGGATGTTGCCACTGCTCTGTTGACTTTATTAGGGAGTCATCAACAGATGGCTTTAATCTCTCCATGTATCAGATGCTGCCGCTGTGATTTCGATGCAGACGTTGACTCCAGTTACAGATGGTTAAAATCCATTTTGCCATGTCATGGTAGTGCTGGATGTTTTCCCCACTCCGGTCTTATACCTGAAATTTTCACCATTGTCATTGTATCTGATGAAAGAAGAAAAAAGAAGACATTTTTCTCGGCATTTAATCAGAATTGCATTAAATGGCTGCAGAATTAGACAGTGGCGGCTCTAGGATTTGGTAAGTGGGGGGCCGTTGGGGTGGCAACTTCTAATCATGGGGGCCAACCATTTGCCAGGCACTCAATAGCGGGGGGCACGGCCCCCCTGGCCGCCCGGTGAAGTCGCCACTGGAATTTGGTAATTGGATCTTACATATGTGTTGTGTGTGTGTGTGTTTTGTATGTTTGTGTTTGTTTGTTTGTGGAAAGTGCAGATGTTAATTTTCTGTTTGGACATGTTAATTGTCATGCTGCATTTATGTTCACTGTTCAACCTGTTGACATTTTAATGGTAGGGCAAACGAGATGGAATGAGAGGGACAGAGTCCCTGCTATCTGAATAGGTCAACTCCTTACTGTTGGTTAAAAAAGTTCTGTTGGTGTGGAAGTAATTGATCAAAACTTTTTATTTTGAGAAATCAACTTATTCTACTGTTATATGTTTGAGGGCATTCCTCTCTATATACAGTGAATTTATGATATCTGTTGATTTGGCAAAACAGGTTTCTATTACAGTGAAACCCGCTTAATTGCATAGGTTCCGTGCAAGCCTTGCTTATGCGATTAACTGGGCTATGCTAACAGCCTGATAATTAATTGTACGCACAAAACACTGGTTCGGGTTTTTATGTTGTTATGCGATTATGCGGGTTATGCAATTAAGCGGTATGTGATTAAGTGGGATCCACTGTATTATTTTCAGGACTAAGCACAGAGTTGTGGCACAATTTAGGACACATTTTTCAGTTTTTCTGAGTAGGGTTGATGTGTCCTCTCTTTTATTGCACTTTCTCTTAAGGTGTTTAAAAGTGCATGTTTGGAATTGTAGGCAAGTGCCAGACTGCTCTTGGAATGCAAACGGGAGAGATTCAGGATGCAGCATTGAGTGCCAGTTCCTCCTTGGATCCATCCGAAACAGGACCTCGGAGTGCAAGGTATCTGGACTTCTGTTATCTTATCAGTTTCTACAGTATAACCTCATTATTATGTACTTAGCAGGTCTGTAAATTTAGTGCTTTATATCTGAGGTTCTGAGATATGTTATATCCAATTCCATCCAATACGGTAGCGCATCACACAGGACCGTACATTGCGGTATGTTATAACCGAGTATATGTTATAACCGAATTCGTTATAACGAAGTTCTACTGTATTTTGTTCTACTGTGGATCCCACTTGTGTTGTGTTATTATATATATATATATATATATATATATATATATATATATATATATATATATATATATATATATATATCCTAGTTTCACTGTGTTGCTTAGTCCATGGACTGTTGTCCATTAGACATATCTCAGGCTCCATGATGTATGAATGGATACTACAAATAATTGATTGGACATAATTAGGGATTTCCCGGGCCCCATCGTTTGCAATACATTTCCGCTGCCGGAGTTATCCGGGCCCCATCGTAAAGGGGCTAACGTGTTTCTGTTTTCTTTTTGACATGCTCTGTTGCCCTCAACTACCGTTTCTTGACTTGATGGGAAAATCTTGTTCATCTAAAGTAAAGGCTGGATGTGCAGTGTTTATTCTAGCCACCTTGACATTTGGGGGATTTGTAATGTTTATTGGCAAGGTCTGAGTCTCCACACTTTTTTTTGGGGGGGGGGGGATTTCCATCCCCTAGCCAACATATAACAAATTTGGGGGATTTTAAAACTTGGGGGATTTACCCCAGAGAAGGCCTAGAATAAACACTGCTGGATGTTTACTGTGGATGCTTTCAGTTGGCCCCAATTTCCTTTAATGACGCAGAAATTTAAAATCGGACAGGCAGGCAGGCAGGCAGGCAGACCGAGAAGTAAAAGTCTCAGGAACAACTGGCATGCGACTCCAATGCCAGGAGCGCCTCTTGAGTAGAAATATAAGAGGCGCTATACAAATGCTTCATTACATTACATTGCTGCACATGGAGGTTGCAATGATCAAAGGCAATTCAATCTCTCCTCTTTCTTTGTGTCCCCAGTAGGGATTTGTGACTGCCACGGATGGCCATTTGCAGCTTCACGTTGACAGGTCCATCATTACATCTCTTTGTGACTGGATGTTACTCTCGTCTTTCCGTCCCTCCTTCCTCTTCCACTTGGGCGCCGGGTCACCACTAATAGGGAGGCGAAATGTTATACCCCTTTGGCAGGAAAGAATGCTCTTGTTCCTATACGTGGAAGCCAGATAATTTGTCCAGTAATCCGATCCTTGGAACAGATGGAGATGCGGTGCACTGTCACCAGCGGCAGCATCATCCATCTCCTCTCGTCTTGTACTTTGGTGGCGTGGTGCCGTCAGAATTAGCAGAATTGATAATTAGCGTTGGGTTGCACTTGATACATTATGCTGTGATTAAAATTGATGTCCGGCGCGCGCATTAAGTAATGCTTTGATAAAAGACTGAAGGGAAATTGATTACCTATAGTTGGCACAGTAGAAACCCAGAGGATCATATATCTTTGATCAGTACAAATATTACACCACACCTTGTGCCATAACTCAGAGGAACATATATCTTTGATCAGTACAAATATTACACCACACCTTGTGCCATAACTCAGAGGAACATATATCTTTGATCAGTACAAATATTACACCACACCTTGTGCCATAACTCAGAGGAACATATATCTTTGATCAGTACAAATATTACACCACACCTTGTGCCAGAACTCAGAGGAGCATATATCTTTGATCAGTACAAATATTACACCATACCTTGTGCCATAACTGCTTGGAGCATTGCTATCTTTGATCAGTACAAATATTACACCATTTGTGCCAGAACTTGAGGAGCATGATCAGTCTTGTCATCCTTTTCATTAACCTTGGATAACTGTTAAACTGTTCTTGATCTGTACAAATATTACACCACACATGTGTATCTCAGTGAGGGCTTGATTCAGTTAAATATTTTTTGCAGAATTTTATCAAAGCCTTGATATTCTTGCTTGGGTGAAAATATTTCTGGAATTTGTTTCATATCTTGTCATCCATATTCATTAACCTTGGATAATTAATCAATATGTCCAAGTCATGAGTCAATCATGATAGTTTTACATGAGTGATTTTTGAATGGGGCGTATGCAGTCATGTTGCAAGAATCCAGCCAGGTGTTAGTTTTAGAATTTTATCAAACGTTTGATTTTCTGATTATCAAAATATTTACGTCACTTGCTGACGGTTGAGTTAAACTGTTTCAATTCATGCACCTGGCGTAATTAATCAATATGCCGACGCCATGAGTCAATCATTGTTTTAAAGCATTTCCGTCGAGCAAAAAAAGGTCATCAGGTCAGAATCCAGCCCCTGTTAGTTTTTATGACTGTTACAGAGAACGTTTGATTTATTGATTATCAACCCCGTTGAGCAAAAAAAGGTCATCGGCTCAATCACGCCTCCCTGGGTCTGCTGACGGTTGAGTTAAATTGTTTAATTCAAGCCAGATGTTCACACAATGCGGACTTTATTTAATTTAAGTGATTTAAATGTTTAAATAATGATATTTGTTATTTATAGGATTCGATCAGAAATTAGAGGCGGAGCCTGGTGTCCCAAAACCAGATTTCAAAAGACTCCTTGGAATTCCTAGAAATAGATGTTTCACGGCTACACGTGATCGGCCTTGTTGAAACTCAGGGTCGTTTTGGAAATGGTCAGGTAGGTCATCTGTAGACATTTCAGTTATTTGATATTTAAATGCTGCCGTTGAACGAGATAAGCAGAAGGAGGGAGGACTTGGAAGATCAAAATAAGAATAGCAATGGCAGGATCTACATTCAACCAACAGGCTACCTGCCAAAATTTTCAAAAGATGTGACATTCAGCAGGGGCGTAGCCAGGAATTTGATTTGGTAGGGTATAAATATTTTGGGTGGGTATAAATCTTAACTATAAACCACATATAACCACATGTAAATCATATAAAAACTTTAAGGTAGACTGATTTGGGGGTATATATATACCGATATACCCCCCTCCCAATCGCTACGCCCCTGACATTCAGGTGAAAACAAGAATTCTGATCAACCAACCGACTAACTGAACCATTAAAATAGCGTGTGTGTGTGTGTGTGTGTGTGTGTGTGTGTGTGTGTGTGTGTGTGTGTGTGTGTGTATGCCTTTCTCTATCAGAATGTTGCAGTGGCGGCTCCAGGATTTGGCAAGTGGAGGGGGGCGTTGGGGTGGCAACTTCTAATCATGGGGGCAGCATTTGTTGTTAGGTATGCAGTATTAAGTATAGGGTCCCAACAGGGGCCACTGAGGGCCAGACACTCAATAGGGGGCACGGGCTCCCCTGTGGAGCCGCCACTGGAGTGTTGACGTCATTTTCCTCCAATTCTATCTTTTGTCTCTTGTTTTAAGCCGGCGTAATTCTTTGTATTTGTCCAGTGTATTTATTGTTCTGTTTAACCCCTTAACCGTGTATTTAACTGTAACTCTCAATGTAAAATGGACGGATATATCCGGGATCCCCAGTTAAGGGGTTAAAACGCCTTTCTCGTGGATTAGAGATTTGACAATGCCCATTGTATTGATACAGAGGCCTTCAGCTTTGAGAACTTGTATTATTTCCCACTGACCAATGCTCGATTGTTGCAGGTATACCGTAGCTGCCTGGTTAATCAGGCACCTGTTTGATGAGACTGCATTTGCCGTTCCTGACCGGCAGACTGTACTTATTGCCCCAGGGGACAAACCTCCGGTGACCTTTGTCAACGTGCCACTTGCAGACGGCTTTGGCAAATCAGAGGTGATGGATCTGAGGAGTTGTGGACGGGGATGGTTGTGTTAATTTCCAAGTCTAATTTGCAGGGACGTAGCCAGGATTTTAGGTGTAGGGGGGGCTAAAGCCCAAGATTGCCCCTGCGCAACTTCTTCCCTCCAGGGATATCCTCATCTGAGAGCGACATGTGTGCTATGTTGTACCGCGACTGACATATCTGATGGGCAGAAACCATAGAAACCATTGTCGTCTATTAATGGACGCCAATGGCAGAAGCAGATTTCTAGCTGGTGGGCATAGATCAGTGACCATAGAGATTGTTCTGGATACTGCTATAGAACTTTGCTCGCCTATCCAGTCGTTCAACAAAGGTGTTTATGAGCGTTTCAATATCCAATGTACAATTCTTGTGAACAAACAAACGTTTAAGCCCGCAACTCTTTTTGGGCTTGAATTCGTTTGGGAGGACTAGCTTCAGGTTTGGGGGGGGGGCATGAGCCTCCCCAAGCCCATGCCTAGCTACGTCCCTGCTAATTTACCACTTAGTCACACAGTCTGGATGGGTTATGGAACCTGTAGTGTGTGGCCAGAGGCTAGGAATGCTCTTTCTTCACTCTCTTTTCCTATCCTGTCTTCTCCAGTGGAGACTTCAGTGTCCTGTGTGGAGTATGGAAAGACGTTTCAGTGTAGGTGTTAATTTATCATTAATATTTATGAGATGTGTTTGCTGGTCCTAGGGTCAGGAGTATACTGAGCAGTTTCGCCTGGAGTATCAGAGAGAACCAGATGGTAAATGGTTTCGGTTTCAAAACAGGAGAGGACAGGAGGTGAGAAAGTAGCGCCTTGCTGTCAGTGTTTGATTTGCTCGGGGATTTGGAATACTGTCTATTGTTTGAAGACGGCCTCACTGGTGATGGTGGTGGATACAAATTTATTTTTTCCCTGCTGCAACTTAAAAAAATAATTTAGTTAACTTCTGTTTAATTTTCTCATATATTATTATTATTATTATTATTATTATTATTATTATTATTGCCTATTGCACCTATTATTATTATTATTATTATTATTATTGATTTGGAACTTTTGTAGTTCTCCACAATGAACCATGCACAAGACTTCTGTCATTGGCAGTGTTTGAGTGTGAATTCGAGTACCTGATATTAAACGTTACAGAAAGAATCCTGGAGGGAGAATCTTATTTTGGCTATTAACAATCTCCATGGAGATGGATTTATATGCGCCAGCATTATATAAATCATTTTCTGTCAGACAAGAAGTAACAGTACCTGGCTGCCACTGATTGATAAATTTTTCTCTCTCTCCTGAAGGTAATCCAGGGCAACATGAATACACACACGGCCGAGATGAGAGAGCTTCTGCCACCGCTTATAGCCAGAAAAATTCGTTTTATTCCTCACAGCAGCCATCCAAAAGCCGTCTGCCTTCGAGTTGAACTATACGGTTGCATCTGGCAAGGTGGTGCTGGTTGACCATTCAGTATCAGCAGTAACGTTGCTAGGTTACATATGAAATAAAATAAAATATAAAATCATTTTATTGAGTGCCAAAATGAATTGACATATTGAAATGCAGTCAGTTTCAGTTTGTGCGTTTAAATATATGGCTAATATTTGAAATAAAAGTTCCATGTTGATACAATAACTGAAGGGAAAATTAAGGTACGTAGTGTATTGATAACAATTGAATTGATAACAATTGCAATTACTGTAGTATACTGAAATGGAGAAGCAGGAGAAGTGTGCAAATACAAACTTAAGATTGTTTTTTTTTATTTCCAAAATTCAAAATTTGTGATCAAAGATCAGATTTTTTGCTGTTGGACAGATGTCGGCGTGAATCGACGGTTAAAATGGACTTGAATTTATTTTGATTTATCTGTTAAAAAACTGTTTCCACTGACACAGCGTAGCTTTCTTGTTGTCAGTTACGCGATGATGACTTTGGCTTTGTGTTGTACTATTGTCTTCAGATGGCGTCATCTCGTATTCGATGCCTCAGGGAGATGAGAGAGGGCAGGATCTGAATTTTGTCGATTCTGGATACGATGGAACGGACGAGCATGGATTCTTGTCCGGTGGCATGGGACAGCTGTTCGACGGGGAAGAGGGACAGTCGAATTTTCGACTGGACGTTCTCAGTCTGGGACTGAAGGGCTTCGAGTGGGTCGGCTGGAGAAACGACACCTTTCCAGCCGGGTACATTGACGTGGTGTTCAAATTCGACGGCGTTCGAAATTTCACCGGCGTCGCGTTGCACTGCAATAACATGTATACGCGCGACGTTCGAGTTTTCTCTCTCGCGCAGGTATACTTCAGTGGGACGGAGTCACAGCCACTTTTCAACCAGGCACCTCTGGATTTCGTCTACGTGCGAGACAGTACTCTAGATTTCGCAAGAACCGTTACCATTCCCCTTCACGATGGCATTGGCAGATTTGTCAAACTTCGCCTGCATTTCGATGCGCGTTGGCTGATGATCAGTGAAGTGCATTTTACATCTGGTGAGACAAGGGTTAAATTAATTATTGAACGTAAATAATTTCTATTATCAATGGCGATTCCATGAATTTTTGGTGAGGGGGATGGATGAATTCATAGAAAGTTGATGGGGGGATGAAAATAGAAGGGGAAAATCACTCAAATGTGCTGAAAAAGGCTGGAAAAAGGAATTTTATATCCTCAGTTTACTACATTTTTCTAAATTTTTACCGAAAAATAGGTTGACAAGCCAAAAAAGGTCATCCCTGGTTAGTTTTACTAGGCTTTTACCCAAAAGTAGGTTTCACAAGCAAAAAAGTAAGTCCGAAAGTCCGGTGGGGATACATCCCCACTCATCCCCCACGTGGGACCGCCACTGACTATTATGGTTTCATTTATCTGTAATCGAGATGTACGAAATTTGATCTAGTTTCATTTTATGCATCCCGGGTAATGTTTTTATTCATTTTATTTTTCTTTTCTGGGCAGTCAGCAAAATATCTGTGCCAACTGCAACAGCCGAGAAACTATTGGTTTAAGACGGGGGCCAGTGTCAATTAGCTTTGTATCATCAGGTTGTGAGCCGCATGTATTTCTCTCTCTCTGTCACAGTGTCAGTAATTGAACGGATAAGCCGACACTTAGATGTAAAGTCTTTGAAACATGGAAACAATTTGTTCATCAGCCAGAACTGTTGTGATGCTTATCTAGCTTTTTCTCCTTTTCTGGGGATGGGGGGGCAGTGGCGTTGCGTGGGGGCAAAATTTCAAGTGAAAAATTTAATTAATGATGAATCATAAAACGGGCTGACATACAAACGTCGTTGACAGAGAAAGATTGTAAGTACTTTCTTGGAATCTATTATTCGAATGATGTGATACGAAGACTTTTTGCTTGTCAAGACATTTTGGGAACAAATTAGAGGTGCAACCCCTCTTTTGCCTCTCAGGGGGGGCTGGCAACCCACGCTATGCCACTGGCAGGAGGGAGGTGGTAATGCGTATATGCTGTGGGGTCTTACTCATAAATGGAAACCACGGAATTTTAAAGGGAAGTTAAATTTATGACTGATAAAAGTCCAACCATAGAATTGACTTAACCAGCAGTGAAGTACCCGGTATTCCCAAAAATACATGCACTTCTAGTGTTGACTGTTAATTCAATGGTGTTATGGTTTTAACTTGGAATGTGAAATCGCTTTATGGGTGGTTTACTGTCCATAGTGGAAATGTTGAGTAAATTGAGCAGTAATAATTTAGCCAAGCAAGAGAATTCAGTATTTCGATTTTTTGTGGTTTCATGAATAGCTTAGTCATTTGAATTTCAGATTTTATCAAGTAATTAAGTAATACTTACCGTTACTGTCGCCTGCTGTAAACTTTACCTGTCTTTGTATTATTCGCGGTGCCATGCACTGAGTTTTAGACGTTTTAAAAATAAAAGCGACGCAGTTATAAATGAACTTATCGGGGCGTTTTCAATTGCTTTAGTGCTTTGGGTTTTGCATTTGATTTGTCCCTATACCCAGTTCTCTTTCTATATCTGTTCCCTGAGTACCGGTAATTAGAGGAAACCAGACCAGAGAAATTAATGGCTGCCTTCCACCATACAATATGTTGTGGCTTTGATAAGGCATTTAATTACTTTGAATTTATCAGTGACTTGTTCTGGTACAGAGCGCTAAACAATTTGCTTCAGCTACTGATTGTAGTTTGGAAGTTTATCTTTAAAAAAAACAGAGGCTATGTAAGCATAGTCCATACATAATCTAATTTCTTATAACAGACTCTTAGCGTTTTGCCCAAATTAAAGTTTTCTTTTGATGACAATTGATTTTAATGACTTTATGAGATATTAATTTCAGATGGTTTGCCTGACCTGATGGCTATTGCTTTATTGCCAAATGTTTTATGTGTTGAATATCTTTACTTGTTTAAAAAGCAAGAAGCAGCATTATTGGAAAGTCTGATTTCATGAGTATAGTATTGTATATTAGAGAATGCAAATACGGAAAGTAATGATGATATGTATTCAGTGTTATTAACTGATATGTTACAATATTTTTATCTTTTATGAATGCATGGTTACACAGATTATTATTATTATTATTATTATTATTATTATTATTATAATTATTATTATAACGTACCACAATGTGTGCGGTTCCATGTGATGCGCTATCGTACTGAATAGTACTGGCCTTAATGTACCTCGTACGGATACAACGTACGAGTGTGAATGATTTCAAAATGAACCTCATTACTATAGATTTATTATTATTATTATTATTATTATTATTATTATTATTATTATTATTATTATCATCATCATCATCATCATCATCATCAGCATTTGTAAATTTGCTCCAGATTTAATCGAAGCAGAAGATTCTGGAATCCAGTTTCCAGATTTCAGTGAAGACGTTCGTACAGCGGCCTTCGATGATCCTCAATTGTTTGCAGGATCTTTGCCAACAATGAAATCGTCAAGTTACTCTCTCATAGACGGCATGAAACCCAGCAGCCTTTCACATATCAACAGTTAGCATTATGTTCCATTTATTTGTATACATTGTGGTTTGCAGGGAGACTGCACTGTGACCCAAATTTAATCACTAATTGTTTTGTTTTCTGCTAAATTTAATTTTAGTTTAGAAGTTGAAGATTTAAAATGTTTAATAATGATTTGAAATCCTCTTACAATAGGTGGCTGCATATGTACAGTGTGGTGCAAAAAACCTGACTAGTCACATTTAAGTTTCCATTCAATATTGTCTGTTTTTTGTGCCACCCTGTAATTGTTTTATTTACTAATGCAAATTTACTTAGATATACATCTTCACTACCGGTAAATATCTTCCTCAATATTGGGAAGGTGTCCTAAAACTTACTTATGGCCATAGTTCAGTAGTAGTAGTAGTAGTAGTAGTAGTAGTAGTAGTAGTAGTAGTAGTAGTAGTAGTAGCAGCAGTAGTAGTAGTAGTAGTAGTAGTAGTAGTTGTAGTAGTAGTAGCAGTAGCAGCAGCAACAGCAGCAGCAGTATTAGCAGCAGTAGTAGTAGTTGTAGTACTTGCTGTAGTTGTAGTACTTGCAGTAGTTCTAGTGATAGTTGTAGTTGCAGTAGTAATAACAGTAGTAGTAGAAGCAGTAGTATTAGCAATAGTAGTAGTAGGCCTAGTATTTTGCCTACTACTATTACTTAAACTCCTGCTGTTGATGGTGGTGGTGGTGGTGGTGGTGATGGTGATGTAATGGTAATACAGTAGAACCTCGTTATATCGAACTCGCTTATATCGAAATCTGCTTATATGGAAGTCTGAGCGCCGGTCCCGCCAAAACAGTGTTAATGATGGAGACGTCGGATATATCGAACCCCGGATATATCGAAGTATTTATCCTGGTCTCTTGAACTTTGATGTAACGAGGTTCTACTGTAACTAATGAAAAGAGTAATGCATTTATGCCTTAGCGTTAATTTTAGATGAATTTGATGGATGTTGTACATTTGTCTGATGCTTGAAAAGTGAGTTATTTCACTTCAGGTGTTGTTCGGAATGTGACTGTGGAGACGGAAGCAGCAGCAACAGTCGCGTGGAATGTCTCGATGACGACGACGCAGGCGGGCAAGAGCAGGAGTGGCGTGTACGATGAATCGGTCGTCATAATGATTACAGTTCTAGTCGTTGTGGTGCTAACCCTCTGTGCTGTCATAATAGTCATTGCCTTCAAACGTACGAAATGTGAGTCTTTGTACTGTTTGTCATTTTCTTTTGAAGACATGATGATCTATTATCAATTATTGTCAAAAATCAAACTTAATAAATTTCAAAATACAAAACAGATTTGTCAATAATTTATTGTTTATTAATCTGTTTTGTATTTTGAAATTTATTGACGATTTATAGCGATAGCAGTTTAAGCCATTTACTGTAGTACCGTAATTTATTCATGTTGTGTGTTTTGCATTGTATGATATCTATGGTGGTTGATTAAGTCAGTTTCTTGTCTCGTAGTTGGTTTTGATATTTTGAGATCTTTTTAAAGGTTTTTGTCATGTGCTCACTAGTTCCTATGCTTTTATATGCAACATGACCCTAAAGTAGCTTACTGTTGCTGCTCTTATAATAAAAAGTGCAACCAATAACCAATTTGTAGAATTCAAAAAGCCATTGCAAAATTACAGCTGACATACCGGTAGCTTATAACGTGTTTAGTGGGTCTGTAAAATTCAATACATTATATCCGAGGTACATTACATCCTATACCATCCAATATGATAGCACATCACACGGGACCATACATTGCGGTATGTTATAAGTTGCAACCAAGTATACGTTATAGCCGAGTTCGTTATAACGAAGTTCCACTGTATTAACTGTATTAATGGTGGCCCACTGTATTAACTGTATTAATGGTGGCTCACTGTTTTAACTGTATTAATGGTGGCCCACTGTATTAACTGTATTAATGGTGGCCCACTGTATTAACTGTATTAATGGTGGCCCACTGTATTAACTGTATTAATGGTGGCCCACTGTATTAACTGTATTAATGGTGGCAAAGTTGAAGATGTTTGATTTGGTTTCCAGACGAATGTTTTCATCACCGTTTTCCTCAGAGCGCAAAAGCGAGTAAACCGCCGCCATCTAGCGTCGGGGACAGTTCCGATTCCTCGTACGGACCTCAGTTGATTACCTTTTCGCAGTCGTCTGGTCTCCTGCCTCTGAAGACTACGTGCCCTTCTCGTCTCTTGCCGCCTTCGTGTCACCAGGACTCGGATGAGCCGGAGCAGTCCGACACCACGTCGCCGCTCATCGGTGCCCCGGTCTGGCGGCAGTCCCTACGCCACGGTCGACTTCCGGGATCTTTTTGACGGCGGTAGAAACTGCGACCGGGATGCCAGCAGATTTTGCACAATTCCACGAAAAACCAGCAGAAATTGTCTGCTAAGCGGCGATTTTCCCCGAGAGCGTCTGAAACTTTTGAGAAGTCTTGGACAGTCGCAGACTGGAGAGGTAAAAAATACCGGCTATCAGAACTGTAAGTAAGTAAGTAAAATCTTGTTAAGTTATATAGAACTTTTTTAAAGGCAGTAACGCAGTTTCTACCTGGTACTTATTCTTAGTTGCTTATAGGGATCCTGCTGCCTGCTAAAGTCTTTTAAGAATATTTGAGAGTTGTTCCATCCAGTTCAATTAGTTCCAGCTATTTTAGTTCTATAATGTATTTATTGCAAGAATTATTTTGACTGTAACTGTGACTTTTATGACTTTGACACCAGGATAACTGTTTTTCATAATGCAGTTTTAACACTGTGTTGTGACATACAGTATTTCCCTAATTTTATGACATTCGACTTTTATTACTGGAATTTTTCATAGTTGTAACGATTTTGTATTTTGTACAGTCAAACTCTAGTATGCGGATGGTAGATGGTTAAGCGGTTGAGTTTGGTATAGAATTTCTGCTGCATGAATTACGTTTAGGTTTATCTCTGTGAGCTTCTGCAGAGTGCGAGCAAGCAGGAAACCCACTCTTCGTCTCATACGCTGATGACTAGAATGCCGTCAGTATCTCTTGTAGCTGTTAAAGTCATCGACAATAACGCAAGTGACCAAACACGGTGACAGAAATTCACTTATACCTCCTTTAATACTGTCAACCTATTAAATACATATAGGCAGTGTTTATTCTAGCCGCCTTGACATGGGGGGAGTTTGAAATGTTTGGGGGGAAGGTTTGTCTGTCCAAAAACCTTGACGAGCAAAAAAAAAGGTAATCCTGATATAAATTTTGTCTGGAATGTGGTGACGAGCAAAAAAGGTCATCACTTCCTTCCTTTTCTTTCAAATATTCTTCTATATGGTCATATCCTTCTCTTTTCCCCTCTCCAAAATAAAAAACCTCCCTCTCGTCACTCTTGGGGGGGGGGTAAATTTCCACCCCCAATGCAACATATAGAATTTTTTTTGGGGGGGGGTTCAAACTGGGGGGGAACCTCCCCCAAAAGGGCCTAGAATAAACACTCCATATAGGCATTCTTAAATAATGTTTGGAATGCAATGTTTTGGCTAATTTTCTTTACAATTATTTCACAGGTACAGTAATAAAGCTGTTAGACTATAGAAAATGTGTTTCTGTATTTGGCTGGAAGTTAGCTTTATCATTTGAGGTTTTTAACAATGTAGACATTTGGTTGACGTGTGAAGAGATTAAATTTCGACATAGTTAATGTGAATTTGACGTTTGATATATGTGCCAGGCCTGGGAGTTGCAATTGAAGGAGGAATAGTGGAGGATTTGTGTGGATGGATAGAATTCTTGAGGAGTGGGTTGTTATGGTAATTAGAGGAGACACGGTTCAGGACTTGATGTAGGCAAGTTGAGGATTTGCATGGGATTATGTGGATCAGTTCTACATTTTATGTAATTGAAGCCAGCCACAGGTATTTTGGTAATCTGGATCTAATCATATTAATATCAAGTTATTCAGTTGTTATTGGGTTTCATTTGACTAGAGGGGCAGGAAGTTAGCAGAGCGGTAACAACACTGGACGATGGAACAGAAGGTTGCGGATTCGATCCCCACAGGAGCCCAAGGTCGACTCAGCCTTACTCGCTAGATGGCGGTGGTAAACTGAGGAGCAGCGTTAAGCTGCAAGGTAAAGCGTGGGTCTGGGGAAAGTAATGGCAACCTACCCCAGATTAATGGCTTATACCACCTAAGTTGCCGATTGCCTCGACGGGAGATAAGCGCCAGAACCCAACGCTCGGGCTCGAGTACGGAACCTATCATTACCTTTTTGACTCGAATGTCATTCTGATGAAATATTTTGTGTTTAGGGAAGATTTTTTCCGGGAGGCTGCTGCCCTTGCGCGTCTTAGCGACCCCCATATCGTCCAGCTGCTCGGGTTCTTCATGGACTCCGACCCTTCGTACGTCGTTCTTGAATATCCGAACAATGGGAACCTGAAGGAATTTCTTCAGAATTGTGTATTCGAGGGGTCTGCGAGACACCGTCGCAAAAATGTGCTCAGGTTTGAACAATGGTCTGGCAAATTATTTCATCATAGCTTCTATGAAAGGCTTTGACTATATTATATACAGTTTTTAAAGATTCGTGAAAACCATTTGTAAAATAGCATTTAAAGTTTTTATTAATTTTAAAATGAACGGATATATTGATGACTTCCTACCAGTGTTTATTCTAGGCCTGTTTTTTGGAGGGGGGGATTTCCCCCAAAGTTTTTAAATCCTCCCCAAAAATAGCATTTTGGCTTTTTAATTAATTTGGAATGACAAATCTTGTCCCCCAAACATTTCAACCCCAATGTCAAGGTGGCTAGAATAAACACTGACTTTCTACCCAAAGCAGAAGAATTTTTCAATGCTTTCTGCTTTACTCTCATGCGATCATCTTCTTTCTGCCTTGCACTTCTAGTGACTCAAACCCTTGTGACAATACTTGTCATAATTTTCTTGACATTTGAACTGTCTTTCCTGCATTTTTGGGTTTTTTATGTCAATCTGGGCCTCCAGTTTTTCATTTGAGCACTTGCTCATGACATTGCAATGACTTCACCTGACGTCATATGTCGTATCGTTAGTAATTGAATGGATGGGTGGAATAAGGAGTTAAATGCAGTTACCACCTTAATGGTGAGATTGTCAATTGAAGGGCCCAGAGGAATAAGGAAGTAAATGCAGTTACCCCATTAGTTTTAAAAACCTCAGTTGAGGGGTCTGGTGAAATATGGAAGTAAATGCAGTTACCCTTCTTTTTGTTATTGATACTCAAACCATTGGCGGGGGGTCGGATACAGTTACCTCCTTATTCCACCCTGCCATTCAATTATTGACATCTGGTGATGAACTTGCTTCGTATAGGACGAACTGTTACAATACAAGACGTTACGGTGTACATTTAATTACTTGTTTCTTTCGTTCGTTGACAGCTATGGGTGTTTGATCTACATGGCTTCACAGATTGCATCAGGAATGGAGTTTCTTGAATCCAACAATCTCATACATCGGGATCTTGCCGCTCGAAATTGTCTTGTCGGGAATGACTACGCGGTCAAAATTTCGGACTTTGGCACCGGTCATGCACAGTTTCCGAGCGACTACTACACAAGTCCAGATGGAGTTCCTCTGCCTGTCCGGTGGATGGCCTGGGAGGCTTTGCGCTTGGTGAGCTGAACGGTATTCAGTGATGAAAATTCATCTGTGTTGGCCTGCATCCGTGCTATTTTGTGAAGCCATGCGACTAGCAGTTTAGGTAGCACCTAGGAATAAGCAGCTACTTACTGTGGTAGCACTTTCAAATTGCACTATACAAATTATCAAGATTTAAATTATTTGCATATTTACTTAACACGCCTTTAGTTTTTATGCTGCCTGTTCATTGGTTTAGACTTGGGTGAAAATTGGGTGCCCAACCCCTATACTTTCTCCCTTCCTTATGGTAGCTTTTCTAAAAAGTGGGTTGGGGGGGATCTTGTGCCTGGAGGCCTAATAGAAGTTTATGCCTATGAATTTGTCTGATTAAAGGGTAGATGAATTTTAATACCAGTAGCATCGTGTATTTTCTCTAGTGCCATCCGATTCAAAGTGTTAGGCACCCATCTAGTCTAGATCGCTCCAGTCTTTCAGAAAGCGTTAACTTTTTTACGTTGCAGAGTAATTTCTCGACAAAAAGCGACGTCTGGTCATTTGCGGTCACGATGTGGGAAATGCTGACGCTCGCCGGACGGCCGTACGAAGCGCTCACCGACGAACAGGTGATCATAAATTCCAACCACCTGCTGCAGAGTCCTGGACACTGGGTTGCTCTCGAACATCCCGCGCTCTGTCCTCGCGAGATATACGATCTTCTCCGCCACTGCTGGAGCCGGGATAAATCCCAGCGACCGTCGTTTCACGAAGTTTACATGTTCTTGCAGCGGAAAAATGCCGGATATCATCCGGGCAGAGACCAGTGCTTAGCGATCGGTGAACATCCGTAAAGCTTCAGCATCTCGTTTAATGTGAAGTGTCTATGTTTTTGCTTCTTCTATGATTGTATGATTGGAAGCTGTGTTACCGCGAAAATAAAACGCACGATTGTTGTTACGATTAATTATTCCATGGTTTGCGTGAATAATTAAGATTTTAAAATGTTCGAGAACTTGTCTGTTCGTTGATTTGCAGTTTTGTGCGCGAGTTAAAAACGAGGAATTTATTGCTGAATATTTTGGTGTTATTGAGAATTAAAACATTCAGACATTTTTTTGTGATCGTTCTGCGTTGGACTGAACTTTTGATTAAATACTTTAATTTGCTTAGAGTTTTTTTTTCGTTTTGTGTGAATCATGTTAAATATTCTTGTGTGCAAGTGAGACATGTAGTTTTCAAGTTTTGAAATCATTTATGTAGTTGTGACATTTTGTTTTGCAAGTCATCGACTGCTGAATAAGAAGTAATTTCTACGTTGAAATTTCTTCATGAGGATTGATTGGTTGACAACCATATTTACTCAAGTTTTTACCTGCATAGGATGTCATGGTACTCTAGACTGTTTACTCGACATAGTGTTTCATAACATCTGCTGTTTTACTAGGAATAAATTTAACTCGCGTGGAAGCTTAGTGATTACGAGCATCTAAAGACTCTGGCTTTTGATACGGAAACTATTTTTATATGTAAATAGCAATGACTGTAATTGTAAATGTCTTGTACAGATGTGTCTCCCATTTGTGACAGATACCGTAATTAATTATCAACTTGTTACTCAAGAGTATTTGTATTTTTGGATATTTTACATATCGTAGGATGTTCTCAAGGCTATGAGATGTGCTTCATACTTATTATCTTTGGAATGCATTTGCGTAGAATTAATTATGCCTTGTGCAAAATCAGTTTAATTTTTTTCTATACGTGTCAGTATTCTGTTTATTATAATTATTGGCACTCTGCCAGGTGGTAGAAAAGAGTGAAGACCTTTCAGGATGAGGTTAATGGATACCTTGTTGAATAATTAACTATTATTTTAATCATTTGCCATTATTTTCTACATGAAGGTGACTTACTCTGCCTGCCTTAGTCCCAGAAGTTTTCAAACCGTTTGCTGTAATGCTTAGGTTAGGGTCCATCCATACAGTATGTTGTACGCACTGAGGGGCAGGCTGGATTTAGAGGAGATTTTGCGTATGCATGGTGTGCAAACTGGAGGTGGGAGGTTGATAAGATGCCTTTTTTGCATATGTACTTTATGGATGAGCCCTTAGGTCATGCAAGGTGCCAGGTATGGGTCAGGTACAGCTCTCTAAAGGAGTTTTCATTGTTCAAACGTGTAAAACATTGTTATTTTTAAAGATGTAATATTTCATTTTGCAAGTGATGGTCTTGCAAAGAGCTTTGGATATGAAATTTGTCTTGGATGTCAAAAATATTTGAATTGCCTCATTTTTTTATTTAATGTAGACACTACAAATGTTTGTAATTCATTTATTCTTAGGAATTTGAAATTCTGATTGGCACTCAAATAGTCTCTTTTGTGATTTTGATGGCATTGTTTAATTTTTGAAAGTTGTGACCCAAGCGTGTGGATTTGAGATGGAAAGAATTTTATTCCGTCAATGTAATAAATATTGATTCTCTGATTGAATGGTGCAGAAGGTTATTTGATTCATTTGAAAGTGATCAGATCTGGATGCAATGCATCTATAACTAAGGTTCTATTGTTTAATTTTAGTTTGCTGTCTATGAATGCAATCAAATGATTCAGTTTACTGTTCAGTGAATCAGTGTTGCAGGCTAAGTGAAAATAATAATAATAATAATAATAATAATAATAATAATAATAATAATAATAATAATAATAATAATAATAATAATAATAATAACAACAAACAACAACAACAACAAGGCTTAAAGTAGTTCAGGAGGTTTTGCCCTGTTAGAGAACCACTGTTCAATGCTGTTTGATTGATGGAAGTTCATTGACAACTGTGTTAAAGTATAGTGTCACCTAAAATCACATGGTCTATACTCTATAGCTTGCTTGTTGTAGTATGAACTGAGAGTCTGAGATTATCAGTTTACCTTGTTTTGCTCGTAGGCTTTACAGAATACATTTATCAACCATTTCTGACAAAGAACCACACAACAGGACTATAAAGTTTGTTGGTGATTGTATACTAAAGAACAAGAAGACAATGAACAAGAAAACACAGATATAATTTAAACAAAGGCCATAATTTTATAAACTTGTTTAATAATAATATCTTAATAATAATAATAATAATAATTAATAATAATAATAATAATAATAATAATAATAATAATAATGTGATCTAAAGTGGTTTACCAGACTCAATAGGCCTGTGCAAAAACCAGACACGAAACTTCTCCATTGATCTTTTTTCATTAGTCTTTGAATCCATTTACTGCTTAACTGTTATTATCCAAACTTTCCATTTTTTCAACCAGTTTGTCACAGGAACGGAGAATATGTCAACAAAGGGGTTGAGTACGACGGAAAGACGATGGAGAGGACTAATTCACAGACGTTCGATAAAATCAAGCGCTAGATCAATTGATAAATTTATATGACATAATATTCATTAATGCTTAAAACGCTTACTTACTTATTACTGCGATCGCAGCTACGTCGATGAGATCGATAAGTTTTTGGGCAAATTAATGAAATAAAATTATAAATAAAAAATTAAACAGAACAATTGACGGGTGAGTCTATTAATTTTCAATTAATTTAACTAATTTGTACGTGCTGTGATTTAAATTTTGCATCCGCTTGCTTGCATTAACACACACACAACTATACTATATATATATATATATATATATATATATATATATAGTATATATATATATATATATATATATATATATATATATATATATATATAGGTATATATATAAAAGGTTTTAAAGTGGTTCAATAGGCTGTCCTGTGTGAGAACCACTGTTGATCCTTCATATACTTATCTAGCGCTGTAATTATAACTCACTGAATCGCTGGTCACTTAGGAGTGAAGATTATGGTTGGAAATCAAATATGTGGTAGTTCGTTTTAAATACCCATGGTTGGCTGGTTCTGGCTCGGCATTCAGGTCTCATTTTAAAATCTACCTCTTTAAGAGATGGAGGGTTTGTCAAAACTTGAGAAAATTGTAGATTAGTTAACATAAGGCTTATATTCAGTGTGCAAAGAGATAGTTGAAAGGAGATAGGAGAAGGTTGTAAATTTTATGTAGCACTGTGCAGGACAACTATCAAGATGCTATGATGAATAATATATGGAGTTGTAATTTAAAGAATTGCTCTAGATGGCATGATTTTGTAACACTTTGTAAGGAATTCCCTTATAATGGCAACTTCCTGTGATCACCAAAGAAACTTGCATCACTTCAGCTAAATGGTAGAGGATCTGCACTTAGAATTTTGTGCAGTTAATTGGAACATGACCGATTTATATTATATTTTGAATTTGTTTTATTTGTATATTATAGAATGGCAGAAGGGGGAGGAGGTGAACCACCGCAAAAGGAAGATCCGGAGTTAGAGAAACAGCTGAAAGTTATAGAAGACGAAGGGAATGAGATTGCCTCGCGCTTTCAGCAGAACGTCTCGCAGGAATTGACTTCCCATCTGGCAAAACTTGAGGAAGAATTTCGTTCGGCTTTCGACGATCGAGTCAAAAAGGTGACATCTCAGTGCAAAGCTCAGCAGAGCGACGAAATGACAAAGAAGCAGACCGACATACTGCGAACGAATAGAGTTTTTAGGAGGTTTCTAGGCCACTGGGAGATAAGTGGAAACCCGTTTTCGAGTCACTGATTTCAGATTTATCTCCTGAGCAGAAACGCTTGGAACTGGAAAAAGTGGAGCGGGAAAAGCCTTTTATGCAATCGTACAAATCGCTGATGACTTGGAAGGTAATATGTTATGTATTTAAAATGTTGGAACAGTTAATTAGCTAAATGGTTTATAAAGAGTTTCACTAGATTTACTGTATTAGAGCTGTGCTTTTTCTTTGTTCAACTGTTCAGTAAATTTCAGTTAAATATTATTTATGAGCAGATTACAGCATTTCCTGGGAGATATGAAGAATGCCAGAATAGTTTAAATTTGCCAATTATTTTCAGGTAGATTGCCATTTAACCCCTTAACTGGGGATCCCGGATATATCCGTCCATTTTACATTGAGTTACAGTTAAATACACGGTTAAGGGATTAAAATAAAAGAAAAGTAAATGAGGATTAATCAATCACTACTGCTCTGTATAAATTTAATGCAGATGAATCTTATGCTTTTGTTTTTGTTTTTGTTTTTATTTTGACTGAATACTGTTCATAAGTTGTTTAAATTTTGTGCTGATTGTAGAGTCTCCATTTTTGTATAAATATATTTCATATATGCTTGTTTGTACTATACTTGTAAAATGGATAAGTTTGTATTAACAGTAGAGCAAATGGTTTGGTTTAAGTTGGAATTCTTTGTTCATTTATATAGGTTGCAGGCATTTTCTAAGGACTGTGTAGAGGGCTCACCATGTAATGCTGTATTTTAAGATAAGACTGCATCAGATTTTAATAGTTTTTTAATTCTCAACATAGTTTCAACAGCCAAACCTTAACTGGAAGCTAAATACACCCACTGTGCATGCACCAAATTCACATTAATAAGTAAGTAAGTAAATAATAACTTGAAAGAGAATCTCACAACATCTGGTACTGCCTTTCTTCTGAATTTTGTTTGCAGTTGAACAGAATTTGTAGGGGTTTCAAAGCATCAACATTACCACATATACTTGAGATAAATATCTCTGATGGACATGTTTGTTGAATATTTCTGAAGGAGATCCGAGGTGAAGCCTTTGACATTCGACAGTTGCTACCAGCCCTGCGTGATGCTGGTCTTGAAGAACTTGCCCAAAAGACTTTGAGCATTCTAGACAGTATGTATGAACTGTTATTGCTTAACTCTTTCACCCCGGCAATCCTCCGTATTACCAATATGTTATGAAGCAGAAATATTGGCCTTATGGGGTCAAAGGTTAAACCATTCTTTTTTTAAAATATTAATTGAATTGATTGCTGGTGTTTGCATGTTTTAAAATGGCCCTTCATCTCAAAATCGATGACTAATGAAGTTAAAGAATTCAAGATTGAAATAAGATTAAATGGACTCACGTGTATGAAATATGTATAAAAGAAACGATTTTCAAATTTGTCTTCAAATGAGTTTATGGTGATTCTTATCGCTTGTTACCCCGAAACAGATCTGTGCAAAAGCACAAGAGATGACAACTGATTCGACCTGCTGCCTATGATATTTCCCTAACCGTCGGTTTTAGTTTTGCAGTGCAGTCTATATCGAATTAAGTGTGAAGTTTCTATGACTTCAGGTGATAAAGATGCTCTCCTAAATTTTTCCTCCGATGGTTCAAAGCTGCCCCGGCGGATCATCAGGAACTCAGCCAAAAACATCATCTCTTTCATCAGCTTCAGCGTCACTGCCAGCTTCTTCAGTTCCCGGAGATGGGTCGGGTCATAGCAAGGGAACTGTCAATGCTGAAGGTAAATGGATTGGGTGTTTTTATCCACCATTTTAATGGATGAATAAAGTGATTTTTATCAGCATCAGGTTTATGAATTTTGCTTTTTATTGAACAAATCCATTATATTAGAGTAGAATTTCATTGTGATGGACAACAAGGGTATGGTAATTTGAAACTGATGTATATGAAGTCCTTTATACATAGGGCTGGTCACGATACACTCTAGAGCTATTGTAGTTCTTAGTGTGATGTTGCCACTAGGGATTATAGAAGACCATTCTAGTATTGCATTGAGAATTGGACCATAGTATTGATGGTATTTTTAACCCTCTAACCATGTATTTAACTGTAACTCAATGTAAAATGGACGGATATATCCGGGATCCCCAGTTAAGGGGTTAAGTCGACACAAAACCTTGTTCTTATAGGAGTCTTCATATGCTGTACTGAACCTGTGCTGTCATTGGTCTGTTTTATTAGGAACTGCAGACTTGCTTCATCGCATCCAAGATTTCAGTACAGCCACGCTGTTACGGGATCCTGTTCTATCGGGATTTGTGTTTCACCTTCTGAGTCTGTTGTGTTTTTAGAAGTTTTGGATGATCGCCATTTGCTGCAGATCGCAAAGAAGCTCGGGGGCGATTGGGAACCGCTCGCTAAGGGGCTCGGCGTATCGGGCGCTGAAATCGCGGAAATCGTCGAAAGTGAGGGGAAAACATATCAAGGCTGTTTCAAAATGCTGTGGAACTGGCGCGAGTCGAAGACGGATCTGTCCGAGGGATTAGGAACGCTGACTCAGCAGCTGAAGGTGATAAATCGAATGGACGCACTGCAGCTGCTCCAGTGAATTATTTAACGATTTTCTTTCGATTTCAGAAATAGTTGCTTCGTGCGGTTTTTCAGTTGGATTTAACCCAGTGTTTATTCTAGGCCTGTTTTTTTTTGGGGGGGGGGAATCCCCCAAGTGTTAAAATCTCCCCTCCAAATTTGTATATGTTGGTTTGGGGATGGAAATCCCCCAAAGCGTGGAGAGACAAATCTTGTCCCCACAAACATTTAAAACTCCCGCCCCTCCCCCCAATGTCAAGGTGGCTAGAATAAACACCTATTTAACCGGTCGAGTTGCTATTTAATTTACGATTTACTGGAATTTTAACGAGGTTTGATGCAAAATTTTGCGCTTTACATGAGGCTTTTTGTTTTGTTACTTGGGATAATTTTAAGGAATTTTAGGGGAAAGTTAGAGTGTGTGCTAGCAACACTGAACTTTGATATTATGGTTAATCTTATGCACAAGTTCTTCAATCTGAGTAAATCTTGACTTAGGTTTTTGTCTTAAAATACATCTCTTTTCTGTTGCTTACACTCCTTAGTCAGAACCAGTCACTTATGGACTGACCTACAGATTGTCAATCATTAACTACTGGGGACGTGATTTCTGACTTAAATTTTCACTCTGAATGAGCTTTTAAATGTTTCTAACTAAATACATTATTTTAATAGACCTGAAGAAGTTTTAAAAAGATTGATTGATTGATTGACTGATTGATTGATTGACATACTATGTTTCTATTGTGATGGAATGTTTTATTTGTGATATGCTAATGTTCAATGATTCATTTGTTGAATAAGTGAGTGTGTAAGTAAGTAAATTTCTTCTGAGAGATTTCTTACAGTTGGATTCAATTTTGTTGGCTTCTCAGTTAACAGAACCATGCTTAATACTACTCTCAAATTATTGACTAATTGCAGGATGGCTGCAATTAGTTGGTAATTTAGTATTTTATTCTGTTGTATATAATTTATTGGTTTAATTATTACATTTTGCGTTAGCAAATCAGCGTGTAGAAATAAAGTTTCCACATTCTTTTGTAAACACAGTTTTTGATTAGCACAACGACACGTGTTCTCTGCTGAATTTTCTTTGCATGAATAAATAAATAAATTAAAAAAATATATATATACTAGGGATATTTTAATTTTAAGGAATTTTTAAACAGTAGGAGCTAAAAGCTCCTAAAAGTGAAGGTTGAAAATCATTGTCGAGAAAATGATAACAGGCAAACATTTTTGGTTTGCCTCTCAATGAGTCTTTTACAGTGTTTTTATATCTTCTGTCTTGTTTCTAAAGTTTTGAAAGACATCATTATGCATATCAAGCGTATTTTTATTTTGTAGAGTTGATTGACTGACTAGCGGACACCTCTAGTGTTTTTCATCTTTGGTTTCAGCAGTGTTTAATCTAGACTCCTGGACTCCGGGGGGAAGGGGAACTGACAAGGCCGGGGGGAGAAGTAAGCTAGGGGGTTGCTGTTAGTTGATGGAGTATGCCAAAATTTCCCAGGGGAATTTGGAATTCCGGGGGGACTTGCAATTCCCCCCTGAAACGGCCTAGATTAAACCCTGGGTTTCAGAATTATGCTTTAGGGTCTGCACTTTTTAGTTGTATTATGTTTCAATAGCAGTACAGTAAGGGTTTGAAGAAGTTGGAATAAAATTGTTATTTGTATGCAGAAATCAGTTTGATGTGATATTTATTTTATATTGAGTTACAGTTAAATGAGGATAATGGACTTGGTTGAGTTAATGGACTGATTCTGGACCTGGAGCAATCCTACTCATAGGCATAGACTTCTATTAGGTCTTTAGGCTTGAGCCCCCTAATCTTTTTGTGGCTATCATTGGGAAGTGGAAAGTATAGGGGTTGGGAACCCCTTTTTCACCCAAGTTTACACTGATGACCTTAACATCATTGCTTGTTGCATTATAATATTAGGACTTTGTGTATCTGTGATGTTAGTCTGGCTGTTATGCAGTGTCTTATCCAAGCTCCAGGCCTTTGTGGGGGGGGGATCGACTTGGTTGGAGGGGGAAAGACACAGTTCTCTGCAAAATTTATGTAAGTGCTGGGATTGGGGGGGATTTGAGGTTTTTTGGAGGGGAATCTCTCTCCTAATGGTCTGTATAAAACACTGCTGTTATGGTTTTGCTTTAAGTTTTAGTTGTGAACTTTGCCTTGCAGTTTTAGATTTGTTATTGTGACTTGCAGTTGTGTTATTATGCATAAGACACGTTAGAAGATCATTTCTGTTTTCTAATAAGTTCTGTTATCTAAGAAGAGCTTGGTTTAAATGCGTTTTGTGCTTCTAATGGTTTTGTTACATGTAATTGTTTTCTACTTACTTAGAAAGATGACAGTCAATTGACATATGTTGAAACATTTGTGTGTTGGTATTTATTAAAGCAAATAATAGCAGTTGCAAGTTTTGTTTTTTGAATAGAAAATATTCATGCCTATAACTATAAGCCAGCTAATAGGCATTAACTCTGGACTGATCTTAATATTTAGGCCTCTTGATAGAGATCCGTAGCAAGTTGACTGCTCTATTTAGCCTCACTGCCCTTTGGATGTTGACTATTGCCTGGCTGATCATATATCTTTCCCATAGATCTGTTGACCTTAGATCTTGAATTTTGGTTGGGATGTTTGTTGATAATATTATGTGGATGGATGGGGCTCGACCATAGATTTATCGAATTCGCTGCGGCAGATACGTCATGTCGTTGTCATAGTAACCCGACAATTTCGATCGGAAGTCGTCCGAAGATGAACGGAGTTGAGTCGACGGCTAAAGCGGCGACCGTCGCCAAGGCCCCGAGCGCCGGTAGGAAGCGTCGATCGGCGCCCGGTAAGACAAGGCGCCTGCTGGACGACGAGCTGCTGGCGGCGAGGGTCGGCAACTGCGACTGGCTGGACCACTGTCTACGGTCCAAGGTCGACGAAGACGGCCGACTGGGTCCGTCGAGTTTCGACGAAAATGTAAGCTCGATTTTTCCGGTTGTCGTTTAAAATTCTGCGTTTATCTGAAGATGTATTGATTAAATTGCAAGCGTTTGGTGACTTTGGTCCCCTGCTTGGGCCGCTGGATCCTTTTAAAAATGTTGCACAGAGGCGCAGATACGAACCCAGAGTCACTACACAGGGTGGTCGGTAAACCTTAAGACGTTAAGCCTTTTACTGTCTGTTTTGTCTTTGTTAGTAACAAAACATGCTATTCAAATAAAGGCATTTGTAAAATGATCATTTGCATAAACTTGGACGAAAAAGCAGTGGGGAGCCCAACCTCTATACCTCCCCTTCTCTAATTTAGCCTATCAAAAAGTGAGGGTCTCGAATGTAGGGCCCTGACAGAAGTTTAGGCTTATGGAAATGATGACTGTCTATAAATTAATATACTGGTGCAATGGCTTAGCTCTAATTGCCAGAAATGTGAATCCACACTGTTGCATATATATATATATATATATATATATATATATATATATATATATATATATATATATAATATATATATATATATATGTATATATATATACATGCATGCATATATATATATATATATATATATATATATATATATATATATATATATATATATATATATATATATATTATACATAATATTACATATAATATTACATATAATATTACATATATATATATATATATATATATATATATATATATATATATATATATATATTAGGGTGGCTCACGATACTATGGGAAAAAAAAAAAAGTTTAATTTTAGGTTCTCCACAAGGCTGCCCTTGTTACACTACATAAAAAGAGTGTGCAGGAAGGTTTGTGTACATATTGATGCATATTTGAAGGTCAATAACTCCTTACTGTTGACTGTTTAATTACTCATTTGATTTGGGCGGCTGATGATGAAGGTTTGCCTCTTGGTACTTTTTTAACGCCCTCTTATCTCTCATTGGATTTTAGACAATTGACAGAGAATAGATTTCTCAAAGACTTTGTATAGTGCCAAAGTGGCATTTGAAGGCTCTAGAAAAAAGTGAGACAGAATATATTGACCATTCTAGTACGGTTCGACAGAACAAAGATGGGGACACAAGAATATGTGGTTTTAATTCATTTCATCACTCTTATGAATTTTTAGACATTTGACAGTGAATAGATTAAGGGGTTAAACATCTATGCAATGTATAGCCACCATTATTATATTTTGCAATATAGACACATTAATAGGGTGGAAAGTGACGGATTTTTCTAGTCCACTGACATCACTGCAAGGCGTTTGAGGGTTCTAAAGAGAAATTTGGGTGAAATATCGACATGAATTTTTGGGTCGTCTCTAAAGCTTGTCCAGGGTGTTTTTTCGAAATTTGAGCGAAAATTTGTGGTGTCGTAGGGCTTTCATATTTGCACCGATTGAAGCCCAGTCGATGCCTACAAGGAATCTGGAACCGCATTTTGGATATCTATCAGGTGTCTGACTGCTTTAAGGGGTTAAACATCTATGCAATGTATAGTCACCATTATTATATTTTGCAATATAGACACATTAATAGGGTGGAAAGTGACGGATTTTTATAGTCCACTGACATCACTGCAAGGCGTTTGAGGGTTCTAAAGAGAAATTTGGGTGAAATAACATGAATTTTGGGTCGCCCGAAAATTTTTTATGGACTATAGTCCAGGGTTTTTCTTTCGAAATTTGAGCGAAAATTTGTGGTGTCGTAGGGCTTTCATATTTGCACCGATTGAAGCCCAGTCGATGCCTACAAGGAATCTGGACCCGCGTTTTGGATATCTATCAGGTGTCTGACTGCTTTAAGACTTTGAAGCTAAGACTCTCTTACGTTTACCCTAAAGACGCTGGCCTCTTTGCTAACCCTACTTAATTTATTATACCGCTACCTATTAAACTGATTGAAAGGCTAATACTGCATTTTATTATTTTGGATTTCAATCTGTTATAGGTAAGTTGAATGGTTTGCATTACACTAATACAGTGTGGCAGACAGTAATAAACTGCTCATTTTCTGATTATCATATACATACAACAAGAAGTTGCAATTGGTAGCTACCTCTAAATATCATCATCATAAAATTTTGCATATCTATTACTAGCATCAAGTGGAACATGTATGCCTTGTGGAGAAACAATTTTTTAACTTTTTTTTTTTTGGGCCACCCTAATATATATATATATATATATATATATATATATATATATATATATATATATATATATATAAATTAAATCATACCCTATGAATGGTAAAATTAGAGTTAGCGTGTCAATAGAACATGCATTTTTTTGTTTCAAGTCACTTTTTGAGTCTGGTGTTAATGGAGTCTGTGGATTCAGGATTAAATTAGATAGATAGATAGCTTTTTATTATTTTACAATTACAATTACAATTGTTAATCTAATTCCGATAATTGCCTTTATATGACGTTTTGTAACTCTTCAGCGGCGAATGCGGTCGATAAAGACCGTATATGAAATGCGCACCCATTTCTAAATATAAACCGCTATATTTAGGATTTAGGGCTATTCTAACGAAAGCCAACATGCTTTCGCTTTTAAAACTTGCGAAAAAACCGTTTATTTCGCGATTTTGACTGCAAAAATATGTCGATTTGCAGTCAAGATTTGCGGTCCTTCTGGCATTTAAATTTTAAATACCCTTCTATACACAGGGCAGAAGTTTTATTCAACTAAAGAAGTTTTGGAAGGATTGAAAATGGTAAGTTTGATGACATGGGTATTTCCAGGTGCGATGACAACGAAAACGAACAAATTCTGCTGGAAAATATTAAAAAACCAAGTCTTTGAACCTATGTGACATGTGTCAAATATATATATATGTCATAATTGCTTCAACATCTTTCACACAAGATCCTTTCTAAACTAAAATATCACATTTTACATAATTTCTAATGTCTATTACATACGTCTACACGTTTCAGATAGTTTGCCACTAATGTCTTGTTGCTAAAAACTTTTTTAGCAGCTTTTTTGAAAAGTCCCAAAAATACATGTGTTATAATTGCTTTGAGAACATTCACACAAAATCCTCTGTAAAATAAAATATGACACTTATACATCTATATATAATTTTTAAAATGTTTATAACATATGTGTACATGTTTCTGATAGCTGACTTACACTGTGTTGTTGCTGGCAAATTTTTGATGAACTTAAAAGTCCAATTTTAATTTTTAATTTTTTACATTTTTTATTTATTCCCATGAAATATGAAGAATGTAATTGTAAATTTTACATGTTTCTTTTCATATTCTTGTAGATAATCAAAAACCCTTTCCATTGAGATATACATTGTCAATATTGCTGTGATATTTGATTTAAAATATTTCTGGAAACTGTTGAGGGGTAAATTCTGTGAAAACAACATAGCCGCCAAAGAGTTAATTCAGGGTTTAGCGTCAATTCATTTAGCTGCTTCTGGTGGCCATCTGTCTTGCATTAAGCTTCTTGTGGAGAAGTACAATGTGGATGTTAATCTTGAGAGCAAATCAGGCCTCGGTGCTCTTCACCTTTGCAGTTCGGAGAACGGAAACGATGCTTACGAATGTCTTCTATACCTTCTGCACAATGGCGCTGATCCATCTGTGTAAGATCCTATTTCATAATTTACTTTCAAGGTTTGTCGAATGATGCTTGTCTGCTAGGTCATGCAACATCGTTCAGCATTTTGAAGCAGATGCTGAATGTGAAATTAATGTTATGCCATTGTGTTTGACTTTGAAATGTGAGGAGTCATTTTGACAAAGCTATGAATAACAAATATTATAGCCTTTAGACCTGTGCTGTTAAATTTATCATCTAGAAAGTAACTTCACTTATTTGCAATAGTACATGTATGCCATTTTGCATGCCATTATTAATGAAAATAAATAAGAAAAATAGTAATATACAATATAGTACCTATGTTGTAATATTAATGGATCATAGGCTGAGGAAACTTATTTAGCATACTGAAGCAATTAAACTTTCTCTCCCAGCTGGTCTAAGCCTAATTCCAGGTCACTCTGGCCTATTGAATTAAGTTGAATTTTTAAATCCTATGTTATTAGAACCGACGTAGAGGGCAACACGCCAATGCACAGAGCGGCGCGTGAAGGCAACATCCGATGCCTGCAAGAGCTCCTCAACGCAAAGGCATCCGTGCTTTGTGTAAACGAGAGAGGCCAGAGACCGTTTCATTTGGCTCAAATTAACGGACACCGTGCAGCAGCAAAGTAGGCTGCGTTCTTCTCTGTCTTTTTTGCGTATATCTATGCAATGTTTTCGCAATACTACATAAGAGAAATTACACTTAATATATTATAACATTATTTAAAGTGTTTCAGGAGGTATGCACTGTGTGAGAACTGCTGTGTTTTGCCCATCCAATCTAGTATCCAATAGTAATTAGTATTAAGTACTTGTGAATTGTCTTACCCTATGCAGGAAACCCACTCAAGTTTATCTCACACAAGTATGCTATTATTTTACTGTAAGTGCAGAGAAGCTGATAAGTTCCACTTGTTATGGTTATGCCACCTTTCATGTCACCTCTTCTAAGTATACTTATTGATCAAGTGACATGATAAGGCAGTCGTATTATGTGTACTTAAGCATGCTTGATCTGTATTCTATAGACATTTTTATGCATTCAGTAAATGGAAAACAAATAATTTGTCTGTCTTTCATACAAAAAATTTATTAAAATAGCATTCTGCCTTATGCAAAGTTAACTCTTCACTGCCATCATGACGTGTAAACACTTCAACATACTGGTCGATGTTGACAACTTGGCACATGTATGGGTCTAGTGCAGGGATATTTCTAGGATTGTGAAGTTGAAATTGGAGGGGGGTGTCCAGAGCTAATTAGTATGCATTTTGTATGCATACCATTGTCACATTACCAAATTTTGGAGGGGTGTCGACCTCAAATGGGGGGGGGGTGTAAAAATATCCATGGTCTAGTGTATTTTGTGCATATGATGGCAGCAAGAGTTAGCACTTCTATTGTTACAGTATACAGTACTCTACATCTGCATTATAATTAAGCCTTGTGTCTCTTTTGGTCTTTAACTTCAAACTGTTCTGGTGTCAGTGGAAGAAGAATACTTTCTCTGTTCAGCACTTTGATAATTTTTTTTCTATTCAGTCTACTTCGTAACAGCGAGTGGCACGAGAAAAGCCGGTACGACCGTGAGAGCGCTCGAAACCAAGAGAAGATTCGTCTGCAGCAGGCGATGGACGACGCGATAAAACGTCCGCACTTGGACAATCTGCGTAGCAAGTACAACGACCAGGCATTCAGCAACTGGCTAGAAAAACACAATCTCGCAGGTCGACAAGATTCGGCACTGCAGGTTCAAAGGCACGGTTCATCTTTACGATGCAGGTCTGCCGCCGGTAATTTGGCGAAGAATGCCAGGCGAAAATCTCCGATGTCGGGCCACGAGGTTGAATCGTCTAGCGTAAACAGTGGCAGCTCTCCTGCAAACAAAGGACAAATTTGCCAGGAGCTCACCGACAGAAGTTCAGCTACTAGTGCAAAGAGTAAGAGCAGACTCATTTGGGATTCTTCTACCAAGAGTCCCAGTTTAGTATACGTCTCCAGTCTGAAGGATCATTTCCCCCGCCGCGATCCGTACACAGCACTCCCATGTTTTACCGTCAAACGGCGGGACGACCCGCCAAGCGTACGCCTTGCCAAGGCGGAACTGAAGAACCAAAGTGTTCAGCAGTTCTGCGACGCCAGTGACCTGACGTACGCTGAATTGAAGTCGCTTGCCGAACCCCTAAATATGCCGGGCAGTCCTTCGAACGACGCGGTTTTCCGATGCAAAAGTATTTTGGACATGCAGAGACGGCGCTCCTGTGGCCGCGACTCGCAGCCGAAGTCCGAAATCGGTTTGCATCTGTCGAACGACGTCAGATCGACATTTTTCCAGCAGGGCCTTTTCCCTAAAACAGCTTTCCAGCTATCACAGGATCCCAGTTCATTTCAGGAACAGCTGTGTTGCAAAGACTATTTCTTAAATAAGGCCAGAAAGCAAGCACCAGCAATTGGACGTTCGATGGCTGACATTTCAAATCGCTGCAATATTCATATGTTTTGAATTTTGTGCCAAAAGCTGGGCTGAGATTTTCTGATACAGTAGAACCTCGTTATATCGAACTCGCTTATATCGAAATCACGTTTATATCGAAGTTTGAGCGCCTGTCCCGCCAAAACAGTGTTAATGATACAGGATTCGGATATATCGAACCTCGGATATATCGAAGTATTTATCACGGTCCCTTGAACTTCGATATAAAGAGGTTCTACTGTATGTTGACAAATCACAATGGGCAATTTATCTAGCATATTTGTCAATGTAAATAATGTATTCTATAAGCTACTGCATTTTCTGTCACAGTCTGATATTAATGCTCATTCTTTTGATTACTGGTAGATATCTGTTAAATACAGTGGCGTAGCCATGATTCCGGAAGGGGGGGCACTTTGACATTTTTCGGACAAAGTCTTGACAAGCAAAAATAATAATTATGCACTTCTATAGGACCAGTTCTAATAATAAAAAGGGTAATTGTCTCAAATGTTTAAAACCCTTCTATCCAGTGCATTTTCCTTGATCTAATACAACCCCTACCCCTCTACTCTACTCACTTGGATGAATCTCATGCCTGGTCCCGATACGATTAGGGGGCCGGGCCCTCTCATGACCCCATGGTTACACCAATGGTAAAATAATTTAATTATTTTTCCAAGTGCAAGACATTTATGCAATGGTTTTTGGACATGTTTTGTTATATGTTCTGTCCATATTAGTCCTACCTCAAAAAATTTTTTTTATATTTGATTCTGTTGGGGTCATTTTGATGAGAAAAGTGAAATATAAGTATTTTTGTATGTGTTGTTTTAAAATACAACAGAATACAGAATAAACTGTTAATAAACTTTTAAATCATTAATAAGATCAGTGATAATCATTAAACAAAAAATAAAACCAGGTTAGAAAGATCATTTGATCTTGATCAAAGATCAAGATCACTAGAGAGAAATAAATCTTTCAAAGATCACTAGAGGATCTAAGATCAAAACTTTAAAAGTGATCTAAGATCAAAGATCATACAAATATAGTTATTATATCATGTATGATGCCAAATGTCCACTGTAATGCATGTAAACTTTTGTAATACTAAGAGGGTTCAAAACACATCTTCATTTTCAATGAGCAGACGCTCACAGACAACCTGTTTCTTCGTGTGTAGCTTAAACCTATTTAAAAAGTCTTTCGACAGGCAAGGATTTTGTCTTATATTTCACAAATGCTGCCTTGACATGTGGGTATGCCAACAAGCTTTCAATTCAGGTAGTGCATGACCTCTAATAGTTGCAACTGAGCAAGCCTTTTCCCAGTGGCAGTGCCAGCACTAATGTCAGGGCCCCATAATCTCATCATCTGCACCGGCTGCAAACATGTAACTTTGTAACATGTAACTTTGTAACATAATCATTGAGGTCCGAATGATTTGTCCGCCATTTTACTCAATACATATCAGTTGGGAGAATACATATAATTTGATCTTTGATCTTCTGTTGATAATAAAGATCAAAATCACTGAAAAAGTGATTTAAAATCAGAGTCAAAGATCACTAGTAAAAAAAAGTGATCTAGATCAAAGATCAAAAAAATAAAAAAAGATTCAACACTGATATTCATAACATACAGCAGGCAGGATATCAATGAAACCTACATTTCTTAATATATCAAAGATGCCATCACAAAGGAAATCTTATAGGAAAATGATAATTAAGACTGCCTCTCGACTTGGTAGAATTTCATTAACACTGCATTACGAACAAGACCAGTGTATCAAGATATAAAATAAAAATTATACTGTATCTATATCTATTCTATTGGACGACAATGAATAGAATTTTAGTGGCTTAAATTGACATCTGCAAGTTACAAAGCTAAATAAAATGCCTCTAAAGTCATAGAAACAATGAAAAATATGTCAATTCTATTACAACTTGTCCATAAATATTTTCTTTATCTGATCAGGATGTTCAATCGTCTTAATATTTGAGAACATGGACTTCAACAAGATCTTCGTTTGGTCTTTATCTGAAAACAACAAACGCCATCTGGCAGTGTGCACTAAATGAATACAAGCAGCCACATAAAAGAAACATTAATTTCCACTGCAAATAGGTATTACAATTTACAAACTACACAATAGGATATTTAACACAGAGGTCCCAAGAATTGCAGGCCCGGGCCAAATGGCCCCGCTACCCCCTCTGATTGGCCCTGCTTCGATGCATACAAGTTATTTTATATCTAGAAAGCAGTTGATGATGATGATGATGATGATGATGATGATGATGATGAATACAATATTAGAGGTGAATGACTTGTCAAAGGTCACTGGGTCAAAGGTATATTTCTAGGATTGTGAATTTGGGGGCTGTCGACCTCAAATTGGGGAGGGGGTGTCCAGAGATAATTAGTATGCATTTTGTATGCATACCATTGTCACATTACCAAATTTGGGGGGGTGTCGATCTCAAATTGGGTGGGGGCGTGTTAGGGGGTGTAAAAATATCCCTGGTCACTGTGCAGTGACTATAGCATGACATGAATTCGACTTACTCCACAGCGTCCTCTAATAATAATATTAACTCCTTAACTGGGCAACTATTTGTAACTCAATGTAAAATGGACAAGCGTTACTCGGGGCGCCCAGTTAACGGGTTAATATCAGTCAAAATCGTCATACTGAATTAGTCAGCATTGCAACATCATAATCTCCATTGCTACTTACATTTGTCTTCAGAGATGTGTTCGCTCGTCAGTTTGTGCGATAAAAGTCTTGCTACAGACTTAAAGACATCCTAATAAGAACAAAGCAAAAGTGTCAGTATTAAAAATAATAATAAGAAATACAATCATTCAGAAAAAAACAGAGAGTTGAAAAATTATTTAATGGTATTTTAAAGAACCACAAAAATTAACACAAATCTGCCGATAAATTTGAAGAAATGTTCATAGTCACAGAATTGAAACAAGGAATAACAGTAGCATAATTTCACACTTTCTGGGGCAAGATAATTTTTTGGCCAATTTTGGGCCAATTTTTTGCACATTTCACATTTATTTATCTAATACATTATACATTATTTCTTCATTTCCTTGTGGAGGCCACGACCCCCTCCCCCAAAAAAAAATCACGCCACTGAGGAATAAAGAAAACACACTGAACATGACACAAAATCAAACACATTCAATGTAAACAAATGTTTAATAAAAATTAATTATTAACTTAATCGCAGAAACTTTCAAGCACAATGCAACATAAGTTACCTTTGAAGCAAACCTGCCTTCGCTGTAGTAAGGCCCAAGGCATTTGACAACAACGTCGGCTGCTGTCTTGAGATCGCCTTTATCTAACTTGGCGCTGTTTTTCTTGACTTTTACATCTTTTTCCCGAATCTTACTATTGTCTTCTTTGAAATAATTTTTCAACGTTGTACCATTACGACTACCACTACCGATACTAGTGTCATCACCTTTGCTCGAACTTGCCTTAAGTAGTTTACCTCAGTTTTCTCGCAAATCTTTTTATGTGATGCTCTCTTTTCATTTTTCTTTTCATCGTCAGATTGTCTGTGCTTTTGGTGATGATGATGGTCTGAAACTGCTTTAACTTTCTTGTCTTCACCTTTTTCTCCTCTGGAATCGCTTCTCAGTGATCGTCGCCTTTGGTCGTTTGACGAAACCTTGACAGACCGACCAGAACTGGATCCTGAATTTTTCACTACAGAAATAACTTTCTCGGGTTCTTTGGAAAAGTCATCGGTTCTTGGCTTCTTCGGAACAGGTTGAACGGTCTCACGCTCAACGTCAACAGCAGACCGCACCTGCAACAGTAAGTAAGGATAACACATAAAATTAGTCATCACAATTACTCGGTGCTTAGTACATTCATACAGAAACTGTGCTATGATTAACTCACGCATGAATGAAAACTAAAACATTTAGCAGGGACAATTTTGCAAACCAACGAAATAACAGTAACATTTTCAGCGAATAACTTAGGTCACGATCCACACATTTGAATAACAACACCAACGCATATTAACTGTTACAACCTTTCAATGCTTAATCAACAACTTTACGACTATTATTGCCTGGTTGTAGGGCTCTATAAATTATCAGATAATAATAATAATAATAATAATAATAACTAACCATTTTTCAGAATCCACCCCAATGTCAAGGTCATCATCCTCTTTATCTCTGTAGTAACAAATAATGTTAGCAAACTCTATGCACTTTTCTAAGCAATTATTGTAATAATTAATTGATGTAAAAATACTCCTATTATAAAAAGCAAAATACCAACATCAATAAAATTATTAAATAATAAAATTTGTAAAATGTTATCCACTTTAAATATCATCTATTCTATACAAACTATGCTCATTTCAACTAAATCAGTGGTACAATTAATGACACATTAATTTTTAAAAATTTGAACAGAAAAATGCAAGGGGTTTTCACAATGAGAATTTTGTAAAAATTTGCATATGTTGTGTAGAATAGGTGATATATCTAATGTAGATAAAATTTAGTAAATTTTATATGAAATTTGTTGAAGTTATATTGATTTCAAAAATGGTGCCACTGCAATTGCAACACAGTGCATAACATTAAACTGCTATTTTGACTTGAAGATTTTCATAGCCAAGTCTTATAAATGAAACCATTTTGCAATAAACTTCTATATACACACATATCGCATACATATACAAAATTCACTTGAATGAAACTCACTCTAACACAATACAATTTCTCTTCTTGTTCCGACTCTTTCTATTCAAGTCCAATGTATCACAGTCAGAAATTAAATCATCTCGAAACTCGATGCCAGAAGACAATTCAGCCCTTACGATACCACCGTCAACACATTTTTCCCCTGTGTGTGTATCTGACAAAGACTGATTGGATGTTCCTTCGAGTCCATTCTCACTTAATTCATCAATTTTACCATTTGCCGGCAAAGCGGGCGACAAGTTTTGAACCGCAGAAGTTTCCGTTTTGGTATCCTGCGGCTTGGATAATAGGCCACCGGCCTTGTCGAACAACAGTCCCGTAAGTTTTGGTTTTTTGTAAGACGAGAAACTGTCTCCGGCGCCGTCTGTACATCGAACCGACGAGGAGGAGTTTGCAGACGTAAAGCCGGAAACGCCCGGAGAGATGAGATCGCCGCACAGTTCTCCCTTGTCGGTGCGCAACTTTATCTCGCGCACTTTACCAAGTACTGCAGCTTTGAACCCGGTCGCAGTCTTCTGTGCATTGAAAATCGAAGACTCCACTTCGGCAGCGCAGACTTGTGGCACGTAATCAGAGGCGGCCATTTCTGATGGAACGATGGAAGCACACCGGGTCGAAAAGTTAGCTCGAATAGCTTCTTCCAACAAGCCCAGACAGTGTTCCCGTGCCTGTCAACAGCACACACCGGTACATTCCATAGAGATCAACAAAAGTAAAGACTGATGTTTTTGCCAATCTAAGTGGCAGCACCTTCTCCCGAATATAAAAACAACGGAACTCTTTGCAGTCAACAGCCATTTTTGCAAAGTGCCTTCTTCGATTTGTAGCAGCTGAATCAATAACTTAAAACATTTTGATAACTTCTAAGTGTTGCCCACAAAAGGTGCTACATAAATGCATTGCTATGTAACATTTGGATATACCAGCTAAAAATGGGTATGCAGTAAGCCAATTTAAAATTTAAAATAGGATCAAATATAACTCAAACATTAAATATATTTTATTCCCATTATGCCTTTTGACAACATTAACTATGACCTCAGAAATCTTTTAACGATATCCTGAAAAATGACAGCACATTACATGATAGCAAGATTTCAATAATTAAATTAACACAGAAAACTATAATTTATTCGACCAATAGCTATAGTTAATCAGTTATGACTACCTTGACAGTAAGTTTGGGAATTCGGCGACTATTAGCACATACATACATACATACATGTCATACATACATAGCTATATACAATAGCTATAGTTAATCAATTATACATTGCAAGCAACAAAGTTTTTCCCTTTACCTTGACAGTAAGTTTGGGAATTCGGCGACTATTAGCACAAAGAAGCGGACAGTCTGGTCCTGGAGTTAATCAATTATGCATTGCAAGTCATCATTTTTCCTTTACCTTGACAGTAAGTTTGGGATCTGCAATTCAAGCACAGTCTGGTCAAAACATCATTTGTTGAAGAAATACCAAACATAAATGATCTGTTAAACATAAATGATCTGTTATTATCATTTCAATAAGTTGCCCCAAGGTAATAAAAGAAAACTGTTTCTGGTTTTAATATACATATATACATACACACATACATACATACACACATACATACATGCATACATGCACACATACATAAATACATACATACATACATTGCTTTCAAGCAACTTACTGAAATTTAGTTTACTTGCCTACTTATTTCTTTCCTTCCTTCCTTACTTGCCTACTTACTTCCGTCCTTCCTTACTTACTTATTTAAAGACAAAGATGAAGTTTCTTACAGTTTTACCAAAAATACTAGCCAAACCATCAAATAATCAAAATTTAATAATATTAATATAATACAATGAAATATATTTGTAATATATCAATAATACCACTGGGTTGTATTATATAAAACTCACTGTTCCATTCCGTCGCTTAAATTCATCCAAAATAAACTTGTGTCGTTCTTTCTTCTCTTTTTCCTCATCTTCAGCATCTCTCGAACCACCTTCATCATCATCGTAGCCAAACTCTCTAATAAACACATTGTGTGAAATATAGTCTTCAATAACAACTCATTAGTACAGGGTGGTGTAAAAAGATCGGACTAGTCACATTTAAGTTTGCATTTAATCTAGTTGGTTTTTTTTGCACCACCCTGTATATGATTCCAATTTATTTCAACAGCCTCAAAAATTCTAATAAAAATAATGCTGCAAATATAGGAAAAGACTTTTCCTTGCAGAACATTGACATGATAACTGGCTAAGAAGGAGAATCTCTCTGTCCATTCATTTTAAAACAAAATGTCACAACTAAAACAGAATTGTTTCCTTTTGATTAATAAATGCAAAGAGTTAATATATCATTAAAACTATGCAGAGTAAAAGCTATTATTATTATTATTATTATTATAAAAATTTAAAGTAATACTAATTATAATTATTATTATTACATGAAATCATAAAATAATAATAATAATAATAATAATAATTATTATTATTATTATTATTATTATTGCCAGAATTTGCATTTAATTTTTAACCACAAAATACCAACTCTTTAGCTCCTCGTCTTCCGCCTCCATATAAATCAAGGTCAATCTGCGATGAAGCTTTGGCAATCCCAGTTTTACCGACATGACGCTGGGAATGGTAGATGGAGCAGACGTCTTGTTGGAAAAGGTCAAAGTCTTTGAGTACCTGAACCCTCTTCTCACAATAGTCACACATCAGAACGCAGCAAGGCGGTGGATCGCCGAAATACTTTGCGATGGCACCGTGGCGACACCTAGGTTAAACCGATGAGCAACCATCGCAATCAACAAATTCTCTTCAATTAACCCTTTACCTCCGTACGCACAAATACGCCTGCCTGCCGCCACACGGAAATATCACCAAATGCAGGCCGTCACTATTGCATGTATGCCAATATATAATTTTCCATGCCGGGCAGTTCCAGAGTGTCAACAAGTACGTGCTGGAAAAATCTGGCGTTATGGAACGAGCAATGTTTCCACTATGCCAGAAAAATCCAGCCCAGGGTGTAAGTAGGGGGAAAGAGGGAATCCCCTCCCACTGTGCAACTGCATTCCCCCTACTGCTACATCACCCCACCAGTACATCCCCCACTGCTACATTTCCCAACAACTACATCCCCACCAAGCTCGCCATATCCCCCCCATTGCTCCAGGTCACAAATCGCACCCTGGATATTACATATTCTTAGGTAAATAGTACAAAGCTCCCCTGAAACCTATCTATTTATTACTCTAAAAATTTTCCTTATGTCATGTGTGGGCATGAGTAAGGAAATGAGTTCATCACATGTGCATAAAATGTAACCATGGATATATGCCTGATATTCAACTCACTGTGGATTTTCAACCATTTCAACAAGTGTGTTAAAACTCTGCATGGCAGCCTTTAGATGAGCATCGGTACCACTTTTCTTTTGCTGCAATTAAAGATGAATATCTAAATTCATACAAATATGCTGATAAATACTAAAAATATATAAATCAATCATCAAAACATCATACTTATTAATGCATTTAAAAGTTCAAAATTGTTTTCTACAGTCCATAAAAGATATGCTCAAGGGTGCATTTATATATTTTTGATACTTAACTAAATTCACAAGTGATTATTAGTTCTTTGATGTATTCCACCAAAAAAACCACAGATAAGTAAGTATTTAAAATCTTGCAAATTTATATAACACTTTAGAAAATAGTAGTACCACGGTAGGCTGATTATTCTTAGGTGCTTAATCTAAATTTGAAATAGCTATAGACAAAAAGTTTGGCCAGTCAGGCAGGACCATTTTATTCAAAGATCATCATTGCTGGGACACAACAGCTATGGAAGATATGATTTTTTTTTTAAAAGAGAAATACTTAAGTTTAGATAGAAAAACTTGAGATGTTGCAAGAAGTGAAGAAAATTGCGACTGACAACTTTTATATAGAATAAGGCAAAGGTAGTCCCATACTCGAACGAGCATATGGTCCGGTGCTGATCTCCAGTGTCAGGCAAGCAGCGATGCAGGTGGCTTACGCCATTAATCCAGAGTAGCTTTGTCAATGCTTTCTCTAGACTTGCGTTTTACCTTCGCAGCTTAATGCCGACACCCAAGCTTGGTTAAAATACATAAGTAAAAATCATACTAATTTCTGCTGGTTCTCTTGTCTAATCAGGAATGCAACCGTGTCCCTTTCTTTCCGAGTGTAGTACAAGCGACAGATGGAGTGCTTGCCGTCGCGTCCAGCGCGGCCCGACTCCTGGTAATACCCGGCCATTGATTTTGGCAAATCCGAGTGAACAACGAACCTACGGAATCAAATTACCGGTACACGAAATAATACTTTAGCAACACATTTACATACAAACAAAAGACAAATTTATCCAATCATGTCGTTTGAACTCGTTCATCGTACTCTCAGACCTGACATTTGCTTTGTCGACTCCCATTCCAAAGCTGATCGTGGCAACAATGACGGCCACTCGGCCTTCCATCCAAGCAGTCTGGTTCTCCTTTCGTACGGAGTCCGATAACCCAGCGTGATACGGCCGTGAAGGAATGCCTTTCCCCGTAAGACCATCGGCCACTTCGGAGCAACTGTCGCGTGTACGACAGTAGATAATGCCACATCCTACCTACAGTAAGGCAAAGACATACCATGAACGTGAGCACACAAGTGCGCAAACTTACACAAGCAGGCACACACTCACTCACACACACACATATACACAGGCTAAATACAATAGAAACTGCAGTTGACTTCAAGGAAGTTAAATTTTTTTAGATATTCTGATTTACAAGCCGTGAACTGACCATAACTTCCATTATCAAACTTAACCCCTTAACTGGGGATCCCGGATATATCCGTCCATTTTACATTGAGTTACAGTTAAATACACGGTTAAGGGGTTAATATCATCAAATACAACCATGCAATTTTATTTATTAGTCAAACAGAAAAAGATGATTTTTAGCAACAGCAAGATCTCACCTGACTAAAGTCAATAGTCTTTTTCTTTTTATCTACGCCAAGAGCACGCAGGGCAAAAGTCTTAAGATCCTCGTAGAAATCTTCTATCAGATCCTTGAACTTTACTTCGTAATAAAGGTTCTTTCGAAAACAAGAAGCCTTAAACTGCGACACCGGTTCTTTCAGTCTCAGCGACGCGAAGATATCTCTGACGACGTGATGCGTGGCCGTTGCGGTGAGCGCGACGCACGCGATTCCGTCGAGCTCCTTCCTCAGTTCGCCGAGCTTCAGAAAGTCCGGCCGAAAGTCGTGACCCCACTGAGAAACGCAGTGGGCTTCATCGACGACAAAATACGACAGCATTTCACGACTGCGAAGTGACTTCATCAGACCTTTGAAAGTGTTCGTGGAAGCTTGCTCTGGAGTGATGTACAGCAGCCTGGTTTTTGGCCGACTGCTTTCGAGATCGATCAAGACCGATTGGCGCTCCTTAGCACTCAGTTTAGAGTTGATCGTCTTAACCGCAACCCCGAGACTCTCTAGATGAGTCATCTGATCATGAATCAACGCAATTAGCGGTGATATGACAATAGTGATCCCACGAGCCACAAGTGCTGGCAGCTGGTAGCAGAGTGACTTCCCAGAACCGGTTGGCATGGAAACAAAAACATCACCAGTTGCTGAAAAGAAATAAGAATAGCTTCTGGTCAAACGATGCATGGCAAATGTCAACATAGCAAATAATAAGATTCGACAACCTAAGTTAATCCAGCATGAAGCGCAATGAAACATGCAGTTTATTATTATTATTATTATTAAAGTTAAGATTACTGTGGTAACTAATCCATAACTACTACTATTAGGCCTCTACTACTACTCCTACTACTACTACTACTACTACTACTACTACTACTACTACTACTACTATCATTATTATATTATTACTATCATAATCATCATAATTATCATCATCAACAACAACAACATCATCATTATTATAGTGTTAGATGTTGTTGGGACCTTCCAGGACAGCTGACACTGCGTTTTCCTGCAGCTGTGACTTGTAAGAACGGTGCTTAAAGACGTCTTTTAAGAGGACGTCGGCTCTTTCCTTTCGATCGCCGTCCACCGAGCTCCGCCCGTTCATCGTCAGCCTCAGATTCGGCGAGAAACAAACTTATTTTCTTAGATATAATCGTCGAAATTCAGTCCACAGTTCACCGAACACGTTCACCAGCGTCACCACTGGAGCGCTACTGGCAAACATACACACGGACACAGAGACGTTGACCATGGTAGATAATGCATTGCAGTCCGCTAGTCATAATTTCATAAACCCAGTTTTTTGCTGGATGCTGCCCTCAGTTTGTCGAATTTAACAACTTTCCACTGGTTAAGGACGACCCCAAAACCTCTAATCATCGATGGTCGACAATATTGGTCGAACAATATTGCTGTAGCATATTTCACCGGAGTAATCCTCTCTCTTCTACTTTTCGGGACAATTAGACTTCGGTTACGCACAAATTAACTCAGAAGCGTGATTTTCAGCAAACAGAGCTAGGTGGAATTTAGAGACACGGTATACCGGTAGTCTGGTAGACACGGCCAGAGATTGACGACGGTGGTTTCAGACAGAACAATATCACTTTCTTACTTATTAGCTTTCTTACTTATTACCTATCTGATGACTATGCAGTATACATCCGGTTTTCTTTTTTAAATTGAAAATATTTTGCTTTAAATTCTCTGAATGATTTAATATAAGGAAAACAAAAATCCGAATATAATATAGCGCTATCATAAATTTATGTTTAGTGTCAGTTTAATAATTTCTTAGCTGATGCATGACAGAGAACAGTATTTGTAATTGTTCGCTTGTGTATAAGGTTCGTCTAAAATCCATCTTCTCCTGACTGATCCGTTTGTTTGAAAAGCGCTATTAGCTCCAGTTATCAGTCATGGAAGGAGTGAATTCATCTTCGTTGTTTAGCGTCAACAGTTCTCCAACTTCAAACCCCACCGTTGATGGCAAGGTAATCCGAATTGTTCCTGATCATTTCGGATTTTTTCGCGTGGTTATTAAATGTAAAATTTCTAAATCCCAGAATTCTGTGCAGTAATAGATGCGCATTTCAGATGGGCTAAGAACAGAATGAAAGTTCTGAAGCGGCATTTTGACACAATTGTCATTATTTGCAACAATTATTTTAATTTTTAAAATATTTTGATAAACTGGTCAGTATTGATTATTTAAAATACTAGTACAGCTGGTATGCAGATTATTGACTTTTTTCTTGTAGTGATTTATTTTGAATGCATGTTCAGTTAAGTACTACAAAACTAATTCAGTAATGAAGGTGGCCTTATTAAATAGGAAGTGTCTGTTATGCGGGCTGCCCGCATTTTAACTAAACTGCTGATTGGTCTAAGGAATCACATGGTTAGGGTTTGAGTTGGAGTTAAATTCATTCAACCAATCAGCGGTTTAGTTATAATTCGGGCAGCCCACATAATAGACGCTGCCTATTAAAAAAGGAACATTGATATTTTGCATTTTTCATCATGTATTCGAATTTTCCAATTGATGCTTTAATAATTTTCTTGAAATTTTTCATTGTTAGTTTGTGTTTCTGTGTTAATATTCTGTGCTCTTTTCACTGATTAGCATGGTACCACCCATAAAGCCTTGCTTGTATGTTGATCTTCAGCCTACAATAGTGAAAACAGAGTCTGTTCCGATCATAAGCAGTTCGGTTTCATCGGGTGCTGTTGCGGCGATGATGATGATGCCTCCAGCGTCGTCCATAGCACCTTCTTCGAACACAAAGGGAGCAAATATGACCTCCTCCGTCACTACGGAGCGAAAAGTAGGATTGCATTTGCATGTTGAGCATTTAACTATTATCCACTAAAAATTGTAGATGACCAATAATATCATTAGGGTCCATCCATACAGTACGTACAGTCGTACACACTGAGGGGGTTGAATTTAGGAGACTGTGCATATACGGTGCAGACAGGGAGAGGGGAGGTTGAAAGTATGCCTTTTTGCATGTGTACTATTTGAATGAGTCCTTACTTCAAAATGGCTTCAATTTGGTGTTATATGGAGTTGAATGATTCAATTAAATACTCTAGTGATGTTTATTAAGTGCCATTGAGAGGTGTTGGTTGTATATGGAAAGTTTATTATACAGGTGTTGGATAAACGAAGGTTAGGTGACCTGGTAAAAGAAGTTGATCCTCTTCTACAGCTTGACGATGATGTTGAAGAGGTAATATATGATATTAATTGGGTTTTAGTGTTTTAATATTGAGCAGAGTTAGCCCTTGAACTGCCGGAACCGAGTATATTCGATCCATTTGCATGTAGTTGCAAGGTATTTGGCAGTTTAAGGGTTAATATGTGGTGTTGCAAATAATGTCTTGTATAATAGTTTTGTGCAGCACTTAAATTCATTGCATAATGCTCTTATTGAGATCAAAAATTCTGCTTCAAAACTTAATGTTTGCTGTAAAAAAATTTCAAACAGAATGGCATTCAAAATCAGTTTTCAACCGAAAAGTTTAGGCTTGAAATAAGATTTGTTACTGTGTTTTTTGGGGATAATTATAATAGTTTTTTCAATTTGAATGTTGCTAATTTAATTTGAACATCATCATGTGTACCAAACTTTCATTTTACCCAACACATTCAGCGCCAGGGACACATTATTACTCCCCGAATATGGCTATCTGCTGGGTCTGGGGCTTGTACTTGTATATGTCTTATATTCTATAGGCTGTAACACAACGATTGGCCCAGCCAGATAAATCTGACTAGCTAGCACTGAAAGTGTTCAAGTAACTTATAATTATTCAAAATGAGCCAATAGGTACAGTTATTTGATGCATGATTGTTGATCTTTAGATGATCCTGCAAATTGCAGACGACTTCATAGATAATGCTGTGTCCTCCGCCTGTGAATTGGCCAAACACAGGAAGTCTAACACGCTTGAAACTAAAGACCTTCATGTGATTTTAGGTCTGTCTCTTCTGCTGCTACTTACTTACTTACGTGACTATTTAGGCCTTTCACAATACACCCCGTTGGTCAAAATATTTAAAACTGTGCTGCCACGTGACCTTTTGGGTTGAAATATTTTCAGCATAAGAAATATATATGATAATCATACTTATTAGTCTTAGAGTTAGTCGTAGTGCCTCTAGTGGTCAGTGGGAGAACATTTTGCCAAAGCAGCTAAGTTTCTTGTATTGTGGGTGTAAGGAAAAAAGTTTGGACTTTTTTACAGCAGTTCAACTTTTTTTAAGACTTGTACTATATTAACCCTTCGACTGTGGCTTTCATATAACCAATCTGTTATGAAACCAACATTTTGGATTGATTTGGTCAAAGGGTTAAGATGGGCGATCATCATTTGCGGTGATTTGAAATCCATGGTATGTGATTTTAATTTTGTGCAACTTGGCTAACTTGCTTGATCAATTTTTGGAAATACAGAGTTTACATATTATTGAATGTGATATGTGTTGTGCATTGAGTTGTGGTACTGTGTTACAGAGCGTAATTACAACATGTGGGTTCCTGGACTTGGAACTGATGATATTCGACCTTACAAAAAGGCTCATTTGACAGAGGCACATAAGCAGGTTAATATTACTATTATCCGTACAATTTTAGTCTGTCTGAGCACAGGAGCATGTTTAGGGTGAGTCACAATGAAGAAAGATATTAACCCCTTAACTGGGCAACCATTTGTAACTCAGTGTAAAATGGACGAGCATTACTCGGGGCACCCAGTTAAGGGGTTAAAAGAGACTGAACTGTCAGTACTTACGTGTTTTCAGGCCATTTTTCTTTACATTCTGTTTGTCAGATTTTCTTCAGAGGATGTTTTGGTTTCAATTTGTTTAAAGATTTATTTATGAGATTTTCTTGTTTTTTCCCCCAAGGCATTTATTGTATGAAATATTAACAGAAAACCAATATCCGTAGACTTCCACGTGGATATAATAGGTTTTCGGATACAGGGCCAGTGGCGGCTCTAGGATTTGGCAAGTGGGGGGGGCATTGGGGTGGCAACTTCTAATCACGGGGGCCAACCATTTGTTGTTTAATGTATGTAGCATTAAGTATAGGGTCCCAACTGGGGGGCCAGGCACTCAATAGGGGGCGCGGGCCCCCCCTGACCCCCCAGTGGAGCCGCCACTGTACAGGGCTAATCAGAACATGACAGGATTTTGGAATGATTTGATAGTGATTGGCTTAAGCTCCTCCTCCAGCAATGTGTGCATTATCTCTTGAAATTTTGTGTGATTTTTACTTAGCGCGTTGCTCTCATAAAGAAGACCATGAAGAAATTCTGAAGTGCTTTAAAGACGATAATCATTTGGAACAAATTGTATGTCTTGTAACTGCACATTGTACTTTTTGCCAAGAGTTTAACTGGACGCGAGGCACCACGGGATGATCGAACGTGTTGTTCTTTCGAAAAACTGTGACGTAATAGTGTAAAGTGAAACTCTTTTTTTGCTGCTGTACATCTTGGCGTTTGTAAGTTCTTAATTCACTTGCGCTGCTTCCTTCAACTTGGATAAAGAAAGAACACAGACCGTCGTTATGTTCTTGAGCTGTATAAATGATTTGCCTACCAGAGGTATTAAAGTATTTTGTTGAGAGTGTTTGATCTGGGCAGCAGTTTTGTTTATTATTTTTCTGAGAATTTTTCTGAATTGTTACCTTCAATGGTGTTGCAACAACCTGGGTGATAATAACATTAGTGCTGGTTCCCGAATTTAGTTAAAAGCTCGATTAAGAATCACAGATGTGAGCAAGGTATTAAAGTAAAGTAATGACTGGCTAGTAAAGTAATGACAGCTAGTAAAGTAATGACTGAGGCAAGTTTGAAATAGTAAGTTATCTGTGTTGTGCTGAATATGCAATAACTTCATGAAGAATATGGCCTGTTTAATTATATCACTGTCAAGGCATTACCGGGTATTACTTTTGTCTTATTCAAGTGTTACTGATATCCTTTAATTCAGTAACTGTAATGTAATTCACGACTTTCTTGCTTTATTTGATCGTAAAAACTGCAGTCTGTGCCTGTAGTGTATCATAATTAATATTAACAATAATTATTGTTTCATATTTAAGCACATTTAATTTTTATTTAGTTAATATTGTTACTTGTAACCACACAGTGACAGCAGAAGTGTTATTATTTTTCTCGGGTGTAGCCAGGATCCCATAATTAGAAGGAGGGGGGCACAATCACTTATGCACAGTTGCACACCAACTTTGCACCCACTTCCCCTGGAGCATCTTAATTTTGCCCCTAAGAGAGCCCAGCTACTAAATAATATTGAGTGATATTTAATTCAAATTCTGAAACACAAAGTTGAGTCCAGGACAAAACGTTTTGTGCTCATAGGAACATCTAGCTAATACAGGCATAAAGTAATATCATGATCCAAAAATTTCTAAATAAGGGACTGTCCATTAATTACATCAACAAAATAGGGGCTTGAGGAAGTTTGACAATTGCTGACTTGGGTGGGGTCAAGATAATTATTTGACATACATCAATTTCATTTTTTACAATAAATGGAAAAAGTAGGAAATTGGCTTAAAAATTAACGAATTAAATTAAAAATTGCCTCTTATAACAATTGAGGAACATTTCGCTGTGGGAAGATGATAGAAGCTAGAATTCAAAGTGTTATAGTCATTTTGAAATCTGTTTATAAACAGCTAAAAATATTTTTCGCTCGTTGGGGTCAAGTTGATCTCCCATAATTTTCGATTAATGTGGAGGTCACTGAAAGCTTGACAGCTGTTGACAAGGGGGTTAAAATTGACGTAATTAATGGACAGCCTCTAAGCTTTAGCAGCACATTTTCCTGTTCTATTCATAGGTTGCTGAACTGTAAGTTAAACACGGTTTAGGTCATTTATTGTTACTAAAGCTTCAGCCTCCATGGGCTGTTGAAATTTGCCGCCTCTACCAGACTAATATACTACGATGAGGTCGTGTGCGTGCTGGGGACGACATATTGAACAGATTGGCTTTTTGTGAACGTCTGTGGATTCGGTGGCGCAGTCATGGTTCAACAATAGAGGGGTCACTATGCATTTTACCCAGATGCTAGAAGACTAGGCGATGCTAGACTAAAATGACATAAGTCTTTAAAAATCTGTCGAATTATGGAGGCTGATAAGCTGACCTGCAGAAAGTTAACTGGCCTGAGAAATTGAGAATTCAATTTTCACGTTCAAGCATAGCTAGCGTAAACTTGGATTTTAAAATTGGGGTCCAACGCCATTAATGGTGCAGCCACCCCATGGGCCACTGGTACACGGAGGCCCGGGCCTCCTATTCTGACTGTGGGACATGCAAAGATCGTTGGAAATTGGGGGAGGATATCAGCATGATCGAAGAGAATGCGTGAAGAACTCACTGACGGCCTTCTTGGTCGTCAGCGACTTTTAGTTCGGAGACGTCTACAACAAAAACTTTGGTACATGAAACAGTGGTTCTCACACAGGGCAAACCATCCTGAACAACTTTTTTATTATTATTATTATTATTATTATTATTTATTATTATTATTATTATTATTATTATTATTATTATTATTATTATTATGTTGTGGAACACTGGCTATACGCCACGGCCTAACCCCTGTTATATCTTCCCTGCCCCGAGCCTAGTTTCTTAAAGAGTGGGGGGGAATGGGTGGCGGCCAAACAGAAGTTTACGCCTAGATGCCGTTCGAAGGAGGTTAACTTAGAGCGATCTAAGATCTAAGTAAGGTTCTGCAGTTCGAGGACGCTGTGCTTCGAGTCCCGTCTGTCGTTTTCCCCGATCGCTCCCTGTTCGCTGCTGACGTACTTGTCCCACAGTCCGGCCACGAGGTCACCGGCGATCCGGTCGCCGGCGTTCTTCGACACCAGTCTGACGATGAAGCAGCCGTCCCGACGGAGAAAGTCCCGGATGAAGGCGCGCGTGACCGGGTCCACGTCGTCGTCGGCGGCGGCGGACGTGACCGCCGCCACGCGGTCCGTCTCGACCAGGGCGTCGCGTACGCGGGACTCCTGGAAGCGGAAGAACAGGCAGGCGTAGATCCACTGGAGGAGACTGCCGACGGTCACGAACAGCACGAACACCATCCAGAACCAGAGGAAGATGAACATCATCTCGTAGAAGAGGTTCATCGGCAGCGCGCACTGAACGGTGTAGCGGTTCACGTTGCCCAGCTTCCGGATGAAGAAGTCGCAGAGGGTGACGCGAGGGAAGCGGGTCGAGGTCGTCCATTCTTCGCCTCTGGCCATCCGCGTCAGCACGTCGAACCCGTACAGGTGGAAGTCCGTGCTGAGGAAGGCGTTCAGCAGGAACAACTGCCCCACCACGTTTCCAACGTACATGACCTTGATGAACAGATATAGGAACGTCAGGAAGCTTCCGCTGATGGCCACTCCGACCCTCCGACAGCATCCGGCCGTTCGCTGCTTCCGGCTGAGTCCAGTGAGGAACTGGTTCATCCGGAGCGTCATGTGCCTTTAATAATAAGTAGTAGTAGTAGTAGTAGTAGTAGTATAAGTAGTAGTAGTAAGTAAGTAATAATAATAATAATAATAATAATAATAATAATAATAATAATAATAAAAACTTTCATATAGACCTAATAATAATAATAAATAATTTAATAATAATAATAATAATAATAATAATAATAATAATAATAATAATAATAATAATAATAATAATAATAATAATAGGCTAGTAGTAGGAATTAAGAGGAGGAGAAAGAGGATGAGAAGAGGACGATGTGAAGGAGGATCGTAGGAGGAGGCTAGTAGTAGTGTAGCAGCAGCAGTAGTAGGCCTAGTTGTATTATTAGCCTATTATTTGGGACCCCCCTATACTAATGCTAGTAGTAGTAAACAACAAATAGTTGTAGTAGTAGTAGTAGTAGTAGTAGTAGTAGTAGTAGTAGTAGCCGCCACTAGTAGTAGTAAAAACAACATCAAGGTTTAGAGTGGATCAGTAGGATCTGCTATGAATGAGAATCACGTTGTGTCACCCATCTATTCATTCACAGTTCAATTGGTCTTGATACATATGTAATCTCATTCTTGCAATTTCTTGGCCCTAGCTCTTGTCTGTAACTTAGCATGACCTACAGCATGATTTAAAGTGGCTTAGAAGGCATTACTGCCTGTGTGAAAGCCACTAGTGGCACTAACGGGACTTGAACCCGCTCCGTGAACCTGACGCTCAACCACGTACGTAACCCACTCTGCCATCATCCGTCCCCCTAGTAGGCCCTAGTATAGCTAGTTGTTCCTTTATTCTTCGTCTTTGTCTTCTTGTCTTTGCATCTGCAAATAGCAAAACCTTTCAGTATATAGGCTTAAGTCACCGTATAGGCCTAAACCTTACCGGTAGGCCTACTGCAAGGCATCCATGACCTTCATGGGGGCCAACCATTTGTTGTTTAATGTATGGCCTTATATACCCAAATGGGGGGGCACTGTTTTCCTTACCCCCACTGGCCTACACAGTTTTCCTTAATGCTTGCCCCATGGCCTTATCGTAGGCTTCGTCCCGCAAATTCTGGCACTCGATGGCGGCGTCGGTGATGGTGTTGACTGCGAGACCGGACTTCTTGTTGAGCATTCGCCAGACGGGACGAGGCAGGTAAAAGAGAAACGCCTGCAGGCTGAAGATCAGCGACACCCACTGGTAGTAGCTGATGCTGGTTACTTCCTTCCGGTTCTCTTTCGTCAGTTCCTTATCCGTTGGCAGGTAGAAGGTGTTTGTTGTCCAGCATACCTAGAGAGCCACGCAAGGTATAACGGCTCCACCAGGGGCAGGGGCCTGAGCTAATAATAATAATAATAATAATAATACATTAAATAATAAATGGTAATAATAATAATAATAATAATAATAATAATAATAATAATAATAATAATAATGATAATGATAATGATAATAATAATAAATAATAATAATAATGATAATGATAATAATAATGATAATGATAATAATAATAATAATAATAATAATAATAATAATAATAATAATAATAATAATAATAATAATAATAATAGGTTTCAAACATTGGCGTAGGAACTGGGGCCAAGCACCATATTCTGGCTATGACTAGTTTTGGAATTTGCGAGTAACCCTGTATCATGATTTATATCCAGCCGTGGCAAAAAATACACCATCTTCAAAAAAATGGGACAGATTTTGGCGCCCCCACCTCTGTGCCCGGGGGCGGTTGTCCCTGCCCCTTGTCGCTGCGCCACTGGCTACGTCAGTAACGTCACTGACAAATTTTAAAATACTTTGCGGTGACAAAGGACCATAGACCAAAGAACGCTAATGACCAAAATACGCCACTGGTCGGGAGACCAAAGTGGCGGCTCCACCAGGGGCCAGGGGCTTGAGATGGACCAGGAGGGACCCTATACCCTCTAAATAAACAACAACTGGTCGGGATTGCGACCCACAGGTTGAGAACCTCTGCTATAAGTATAAGCGATACTAAATTTTTCAGTGACCAGTCGTTCGGATACAAGAATTTGAGCTGCCAGTGGCGGCTTTATGATTTGGCAAGTGGGGGGCCGTTGTGGTGGTAACTTATAAGCATGGGGGCCAACAATTTTGTTGATAGGTATGTAGCGGCAAATATAGGGCCCCAACAGGGGGACCACTGGGGGGTCAGGCATCCAATAAGGGGGACGGCCCCCACGTGTAGGCGCCACTGGTTACGCCCCCGTCGTTCACACCACGTCCGAAATCACTGACACGTACATAGCCTACCTTTTTAGCGTAGGCCACCTGACTGGGCTCGAACTCGGCTGGACAGTAGCAGCTGATCGGTTCGTCGACGTAAACCCTCGCCGTGGCGATGACGGCGAACAGGGAAAGAACGAAAACGGTGTAGCGGCAGTTCAACTGGTCGGTGTAGCTGTCGGCACCACCGAGCTTTACGTGACTGACGTCGCCTATCAGCTGAAACAGTTTATCCATTCCTCTCCGCTCCGGAAAGTTTCGACGCTTTTCGACGAGAAAATATCGAAAGATTCGAGTGGAAATCCGTCGATCTCTTGAAAAGACCTAGGCAGATATCTTTTATCTGTATCTTTCGTATCTCGGAGTCCCGTTCTATGGACGATGGGGTTCCGGATGCGCTGTTCAGTTATAATTGCTCGCGTTCATAAGTCTTTACGACCAGTCATCTGCGTCGGTGTAATTAAGTAGTTAGTATTTGCTGTAATTATTTGAGGTACGGCGAAAATGGAACACTGCCATAATGCGCCGCGAGAACCCTTGGTACGCCAGTGATTGTGATCAGAGGCGTAGCGACGAGGGGAGTATATCGGTATATATACCCCAGATCAGACTACCTTAAAATTTTTAATGCGTTTTTTAAGATTTTCAAAGTTTTTTTTACAGATTTATACCTCCACAAATCACATTATACCCCCAATCAAATTCCTGGCTACGCCTCTGACTGCGAAGGCCCCTAAATCAAATTTTGCAGTATAGGCCTATTTATTATCAGAAAGCGACGCTAGCCAGACGGTTTGGGCAATCGAACTAGTCTATGTAAAAACACAAACTAAGTTTTAAGTAGGCTTAACTCTTACAACTGCTACGCTGAACTGAAATTGTACGGTGTTGTTGTTGTTGTTGTTATTATTATTATTATTATTATTATTATTATTATTATTATTATTATTATTATTATTATTGAGCTTCTATAGCGCCATTTAGCAATGCACTTGGCATCGGTCGAATCCAATAAGCCAGTCAGATTTTACGGTCCCAGTTATGGCGGATAGGTAATAGAAGACAGGTCTGTTTTGAGTCTTGGTCGAAAAGTCGTAAGAAACTCATTGGAGCGGACCAATGCCGGGAGTTAATTCCATAGTCTTGATCCAGTCGCTGAAACTGCGCGTTTACCAAGAGTGTGTGCGAGTGTGCGCTATCCACAGAGTCAGCGCATCGGAAGATCTGGTCATTGGTGGAATGTCTAATGACTGTCTACATATAGGCCTATATATGAGCCTGGAGAGTGGGCAAGGACCAGAGATACGATGATTGGGTTTACGTTCATAAAGCAGATTTTAAAGTCAATTCGTACGTTGTCTGAATGGTAACAAATGAAGCGATTAAAGCACGTAAGCGATACAATCGTAACGAATATGATATAGGGATGAGACCTGCTTAGGCCTACACTTATATCTATAGGCAGTGTTTAATCTAGACTCCTGGACTCCGGGGGGGAACTGAAAAAGCCGGGGGGAACTGACAAAGCCGGGGGGGGGATTCTGCTAGGGGCCGCTGTTAGTCAATGTAGTATTCCAAAATTTCCGAGGAATTTGAAATTTTCGGGGGAAAAGGCAAATTCCCCCCGGAAACGACCTAGATTAAACACTGGCTATGATAGGGAGGAGACCTGCTTAGGCCTACGTTTAGGCCTATAGGCCTCTACGGCACCAATGGTGCAAAAATTCGACCAGTTGCATGGACCTAATACTGTACCTACAGTATAGGCCTATATGGAAGTTTAATAGACTAGGCAGAATATAATCGATTAGTGTGCACTTATTCAATCAGTAGGCCTATAATGTTTCAAGGAACGCGGATGTATGAGCGATGGAGAGGTCATCTTCTGTATTTAAAGGTGTTTATACCAGCTGTCAGTGACTACAGTCTCATCCAGTGCAGAGGAAAATTACTGCCGAGTGCCGACTGATTCCGTTTACCTCAAAGTTTTTTTATTAGGGCCCATAGGCCTATTATTAATATCCATCGGCGTAACCGTGTATGAAAAAGTGTGCGACGCCCCATCCCCTTAAACCATCTCCCCAGTATCGTATTGCTTGGGGTTGTTCAAACAACCCCATTAAAAAATATGACCAACACAATTGCAGGCCCCCCCTGATTTTTAGGGAAACAAATTTTTTCGCCAATGTTTGTTTGTGTTATTTAGTTTTTTTAAAAGGTCAGCAGCAGCCCATAAAAGTGTGGTGCTTGACTAATCGTAAAACAAATGACTAACTAACTAACTCTGACAAGCAAAAAAGGTCGTCAAAACTTTCTCGCAAACTTGTCAAGTCGAAAGTGTTTTGCCCCCTCCCCGAAAAACAGTGAAATGACGTCACTGGTCGTAGGGCTTTCATATTTGCACCGATTGAAGCCCAATCGATACCTAAAAAAAGAATCTGGACCCGCATTTTGGATATCTATCACTTTAAAGGGTTTTTAAATCTATACAATGTATAGCCACGTTTATTATTATAATTGCCAATATAAACACATTAATACGGTGGAAAGTGACGGATTTTTCTAGTCCTCTGACATTAGTGGGGGGCGCTTGAGGGTTCAAAAGCGAAATGTGAGCAATATATCGACATGAATTTTCGGGTCGCCCGAAAATTTTTTATGGACTATATATAGTCCAGGGTATTTTTTCGAAATTTGAGCGAAAATTTGTGGCGTCGTAGGGCTTTCACATTTGCACCGATTGAAGCCCAGTCGATGCCTGCAAAGAATCTGGACCCGCATTTTGGATACCTATCACTTTAAAGGGTTTTTTAATCTATACAATGTATAGCCACCATTATTATAATTGCCGATATAAACACATTAATACGGTGGAAAGTGACGGCTTTTTCTAGTCCTCTGACATCATTGGGGGGCGCTTGAGGGTTCTAAAGCGAAATGTGAGCAATATATCGACATGAATTTTTGGGTCGCCCGAAAATTTTTCATGGACTATAGTCCAGGGTATTTTTTCGAAATTTGAGCGAAAATTTGTGGTGTCGTAGGCAGGGACGTCATTTGGGGTAGGGGGGCATTTGCCCCCGCTGATTTTTTGGGAAACAAATTTTTTTCGCCAATATTTGTTTGTGTTATTTAGTTTTTTAAAAGGTCAGCAGCAGCCCCTAAATTAAGGCGTGGTGCTTGACTAGTCGTAAAACAAATGACTGACTAACTCTGACAAGCAAAAAAAGAAAAAAGAAAAAGGTCGTCAAAACTTTTTCGCAAACTTGTCAAGTCGAAAGTGTTTTGCCCCCCCGAAAAACAGTGAAATGACGTCTCCCTAAAAACCCTGCTCCCCAAATGACGTCCCTGATTATTGTTATCAATAGGCCTATATAGCTATTTCAAGAAAGATTAAACGCATAGGCCTAAGAATAAGCAGCTACTACTAGCTGTGCTGCCTACAAAGCACTATATAAATTTACGAGATATTACTTACTATTTAGGGCCTAATCGTCGTCGTCATTATCACCACCCACCACCACCACCACCACCATCATCATCATCATCGTTGATTCGTCAACAAAAATTTACAAGGCGACTATATTGAAAGTTTGTATAGTGACTGGCATAGAAATACACTCAAACAGCAGACGAAAAAGAGGCTGTCAGCCTGTCACTTCACAGAGTCGGCTTTAATTTCCCCCTTTAAATAAGAGCAATGAACTCTAAACTAGGTCTACGCCAAAGCTGTATACACATAATATTTAGTTCTATGTTGCGATGATAATTAAGCTGGTTCTCTGCTTTGCTGCAAACCGAAGGCGTATATAAACATATAATCAATCTATGGTATTAAACGTATTTGGGAGTTTTGAGTATTAATTTATATTTATTAGATAATAAATGCAATAAATGATTCCAAAATGACTTCTCCGTTTGAAGATACAGATGAGGTTATATTTAGAGTTTCACTGTTTATATAACTGAAATGAACGACAACGATCGATTTTAATATGTAGTTTTAAACAACGACAGTAATATTACAGCCTGTCGACGACGATTTAAGCACGAAATGTTAGATGTGACCATATTTGCATTCTTAATAATAACACAATTGCAGTCTGTTGTTTTTGTTGTTGGCCGGATACCCTGGATCTTAAATTATTTTGATTTGGCGTGCCATCGGCTTATGCTTCTGTGAATTATGAAGTGGCGCTATAGAAGTTTAAGATTAGATTGTTGTTGATGTTGTTGTTGTTGTTGTTGTTGTTGTTCATGATGATGGTAATGATGATGACGACGACGACAATGCTGCTTTTTTTGTTCCCAAGATATTCCCTAGTCAAGAATGATTGGACATCTGTAGTATAATTTATGTGAATTCTCAAAGCACAAAGCTAAATCATCAACAGTACTACCATCACATAGCTAGATTTGCTGATTGTTGAGAAAATATACTTGGAGCTAGAATTGAAAATGGTAAGATAGCCTTTTCTGTAACAGGCTCAAGGTTCAGAAACTTGCTTTCTCTTAGGTCCTCCAATGTCACTGTTAAAATGTAGAATTGAAATGTTGCATTGAAATGGTGCCTTGACAACAGTGAACACCAGTCTCAAGACCTCTGCAGACTGGATTAATTTACCACTCTGTGCTGGTGGACATGTGCATGTCTAGGAATTGAATTTAGGTTGACGGCAGATAGGGCTGACACCCTACCAACTGAGCCATCAAGGCACACGATTGAACTGAGTACTTTAAAATCAAGACTTACAATCGATTGATGCCTTTTGAGTAGATGTCAGAAATGAAATGGTGCTATATAAGTGCATTGCTATTATTATTATTATTATTATTATTATTATTATTATTAATTGTTGTTGTTGTTGTTATTATTATTATTATTGTTATTGTTGTTGTTTTTATTATTATTATTATTATTATTATTATTATTATTATTATTATTAGCTCACTGCTTGTTATTATTACTATTATTATTATTATTAGATTATTATTATTATAGTTTCTGATACCCAGAAGAAGCATGAACACAGGCCGTTGATATCCTTGCTTACTGGGATTTACCAGTCTAAGAAAGTCTAAGTCCAGATTGCTGACTTATTTAGCATTCCAGCTGAATATGCTATTTTTAAAAAGACTATTATGACTGTTTTAGATTCTTGCAGATGATGCGCTGCACCAGGAAACTGATTTTACATCCGGATCTGACGATTATTTGTTGGATGAAATTGACGGTTAGTTACTTCATCTGAATTTGAGAAGTGAATCTGTTGAACCATAAATTATGCATTGTCTGTTATCGGTCATTACTACCAGGGTTTTTAGTATCACTGATACTATATTAACAATATCATCGCTGATATGTTTTACTATCACCTATTGTATTGTCGATACTTTTAAAATCAAGTATCGGTTTTTGTATTGCCGATACTTTTTACAGTGAAAATTTTCAATACTAGATACCAATACTTTTCTTTTGCAAATTTATTATCGCCACCAGGGTCAGAGTGACCCACCCTGCATGCTCTGCAAGGCAGAGGGCGCCAGCTTTAGGGGTCACAACAACAACACGGCTGACAATTACATGTAGCATGGTCAGCCTTTGCTCATGAATAGTTGGTACTGGGAATAGTTACTTTGTGAGCAAAGTACAGTGTACCGGTAATATGTTACTGCCTTAGCTACTACAAAAAGTATCGCACTGACCAATGTAGGGAATAGAACAGTCAAGTTCCTCAGCAAGAATGTTTGTACTTGAATAAAATTGCAGTAATAAAGTTGACAATAATGAAACTAATCATTATCATTATGATGATGAACATATGCAGTAATACTTGCAGTTAATCAGGGTTGTTAACAATAATGCTAAAAGGTATTGCCAATACCAATACTGTACGGAAAAGTATTGTCAATACCAATACTAGAATGATAAATTGTATTGCCTAAATTGATACCAATATTTACTTTTGTTCACAACAAATAATTTTATTTCAAGTGCATTTATCATCAGAGAGAATGCAAAATAAAAGTTGACGATGGCCAACTACTGTTAGCTATTCCAGTGCCCCATGCAGCTTTGAATTTCCTCAAATAAATCCAATCTTGTCACATCTTTTTTGCTGTCATTTTTCAAAAGAGCCTGCAAATCGGGAGAGGGTCAGACAGCTAAAAACAAAATTGTCACCCTACTGTGGGGGGTTTTCCTTGCCCATCTGGCTGCAGGTTGAACACTAATTCTTTGTGAAATTTGCTGTAATGCAACTGTGTTGAGATAAAGGTTGTTGAAGAAATTATATTTGTCAATTTATCATTTCAAAATTAAAATTATTATTTATTACTTTTGTCTCTATTTTCAACAGTGTACATCCAAGCAAATCTTGAGGATGAAATTGTCAAAGAGGCTTTGAAAACTGTAAGCAGGGAATTTGTTTTACTCAATTTGCTTTCTGTACTGCTAGGATTTTATATTGGATGGATATAAGATATTATTTCTGGTTAAGAAAAATGGAGAGGAGCTTAGCTGAGCTAATAAAAAATCCTATTGAATAATGCCAAAAGAATAAAAAGAATAAGACATATTTTGGACATGTGGCAAGGAAGCAAGAGGCCTGTCTTGAGAAGGAGATCATACATGGCACAGTTCCAGGAGGAAGAACTCAAGGAAGACAACGGATAACCTGGTCTGACAACATCTGAACCTGGACTGGACTTGCAACATACCCTCCATTACTGTTTCGATCAATGATTCTCCTCTTAGCACTGGTCCAATCCAGTTCCTCTGTCTTCTTTTGATTATGCTGATTAGTTAATTAATTGTTTTTCCAATGTAGCAGCATTATGCTATTGATGTTGGTGTTCATTCAACAGGGTGTTGATCTCAGACATTATTCAAAAACGGTCGAAGTTGAGTTGCTGGAGGTTGAAAATGCTTCTATACTGGATTGTATCCTTTTCTTTATGGCACTGTTGTTATTATTTGACAATGATAATTTTAATTTCATTTCGTGTGACTGCAGTGACAGACAATGCTATCACCTTTGTCTGTATGTGTTACCACACAAATATATTCACTATTTTGTACCATATATAACAGACTTTTTATATGGCACCTCTTCTGAAGATCTGTTTAGAAGCACTCCCGCTGCAATTAACGATAAAGAAATGAATTTCAAAGTCATTTAAAAATCGGGCCATAGAATCAACAGTTGCTAAATTACATATACTAGGTACAAGAGCATTTCAGAGGATAAGTCTTACAGTGTGACTCAAAACCTTGCTTCTGGAATAAGGAAATTCAAGATGCAATATTATCATATGGTATCTGTAGATACTATATTTGAACCAAGGAATTTTAGTTTACTCTGAATTAAAGATTGAATTCTTATTTTTGTTTAATTTACTGGAAAGATATCCGAGAAAGTAAAAATATCGCAAGTCTGCACGCTCAGATCGCATCTTGTGATCAAGTTCTTCAGGTATGAACATCACTCTAGTTGATTGTGTTCTTTTTAGATCTCTTTATATTTATTTTTGTGATTCTGCGATATAAATCTGTTGTGTTTGTGTGTGTTTCTAATTGCCATTTCCTAATTTGTAAATATTGGCGATGGAGACCAAATGTATTGGCTGAAATTTTCAGCCAGATTTCAGACTATGTTACACTATATTGAGCTGAACTGAACTGAAGCAATATTTTCAACTCTGTTTGCACTCGTTTACAAAGCGATTAAAGGAAATGCACATTTTTCAAAAACCAAAATCAGAGGAATTCATTTATTTTCGTTAAAAAATAACATAGAGTCAAATAATCCAAGAATCGTCATTTTAACTAACATAATGTGAATCCAAGATATGGCTTTTGACCGGCTGCTGATGATTTTATTTATTCTTATTTTATTGCACTGCACAGAAATGCCAGTACCTTAAAGTAGTAATTAGTGTGTTTGTCTAAAAGTGTATTGTGAGTTTCTGTGTTGTTCCTTCTGTTTGGATTTCGTCACCAGGTGATGGAAGAGATGCTGAACGGATTTCAGTCGAATCTGAAGAGCATCAGCAACGAAATCCAGACTCTGCAGCAGCAGTCGGTTATGATGAGTCAGCGCCTGAAGAACCGTCAGGCGATACGCGGAGAACTCAGCCAGTTTGTTGACGAAATGGTGGTTCCAGAAGCAATGATCAGGTCAGTTGATTATGTAGCGGTGCTTTCGTTTGACGGAAGGGGAAAGGGGGGAAGTGGGGATGCTTGATTTTATCGGTCTGTGATTATTGATGGATTGGAGTTTGTTTGTGTTTAATAAAATTATATTTTGTTGAGATACTAGTGCAGGCAGCATTTTGAAGCTGTAGTTTCAATCTGTGATATTTTGTGATGTTTTTAACTTACGATCTGTGATATTTTGTGATGTTTTTAAATTACGATCTGTGATATTTTGTGATGTTTTTAAATTACGATCCATGATATTTTGCGACTTGTAGCGGTTTGTTTTCTATTTGCAGCCACATCTTGGAAACTCCGGTTACTGAGCGAGAGTTTCTGGAGCAATTGCACGAACTCAATCACAAGATAAACTTCGTTAAAGAACAGTCATTCAAAGAGGCTAGGTCTTCCCAGGATGTCAAAGATGTCGTGGAGAAGCTGAAATTTAAGGTGTTTGCCTCGTCCATTTTATAACATCATATCCATGGTTACAAACGTATTTATGTTATTTATACTTATTTTATTTATTTTAGAAAATTATGTAGTTTACTGCTAAATGCAATGAAAGTATTCAAAATTGCTATTTCTGGCATGTTTTATGGCTGATAATTCTTGAAATATGGAGCATAAAAAATCTTACTGTGTCTTCATGATGAGATTTCAAAATTTGTTTGAACTGTAGTTGTGTGTGCATTCGTGGCCATTGTGATTTTGTGATTGTGTAATGCTTAACACTTTTTTAAACAAAGGTAAAATATAAATGCAATTTTTGCAAAAATAATGGCTTTTGAATTTTGCTCAAGTGATGGATTTTACTGCATAATGCCATATATATTTCGTCGATTGGAGTTATGTTTGATAAATATTTAGGCGTTAGAAAAGATACGTGATTTCCTTCTTCAAAAGATTTACCAGTTTCGCAAACCAATGACCAATTATCAAATTCCTCAGAATGCAATGCTAAAATTCAGGTGAGTGTAATAGTCGGAGATCCTGAAGCAGTTGGATTTGGGCTTTACGTTAAATTGTAGTTTATATTTGCACACCGCCTTTTATAACGTTAAAAATCTAAACATGTTTTGTTTGGTTAAATCTTGAGGTTTTGGGAAAGTGATCCAAGTTTATGACACAAGTTTACATGCTAATGTAAAGGCTTGAAAATTGTGTAAGAATTAGTACTGTACCCAATGACTGTAATGGTGTTAATTTGTTGTAGGTTTTGTAGGTTGTAAGAGCAAATTGGTTAGAATATTTCGTCTATGAGGGCTTACTGTGTGGCTTGAAATATGGCATAACATTGTTTGTTGTACTTGCTTTATATTACTATGGAAGTGTGTTATTATTTTTAAATTTGTTTTAATTTTATATTTGATGTTTTTACCAAAATTTCAGAAAAGATATTAGACAAGCATTTTTTATGCTTTTCTATGATGAGACTTGAAATGATTTAGAGATTTTATTTCAAGATGATAACTTGATGATATCATTAGAATCATCATCACCATCATCATCATCATCATCCTCATCAAAATAGGATCTGGATATTTATAAAATCCATCCCATTTTTATCCATTAGAATAGGATCTGAATATTTATAAAATCCGATGCCATTCGCCGGTTTCTAAAATCAGTTTTGTAACTCATATTTAAGCCATTTTCTGTCTCTTTCCTTTTGAAGGTTTTTCAATGAGTTCTTGATGACTCATGAACGTCATGTTGCTAAAGAAATACGCGACGAATATGTCGAGACAATGAGCAAAATCTACTATTCCTATTTCAAGAGCTATTCCAATCGACTAATGAAACTTCAGGTTTTTTGTCCCATGTTTACCTTTTTCACATTTACCTTTATTTCAGGCTTCACGTTTAATATAATTTATGTAGCAGTTTTATGTGAGGGCATTGTCAATTGATATCAATTTATCATGTCTATTTGTTGGTGAAAAATTATAGGTTAAATATGTTGAATCATGCATGAAATATAGTTTTCTTGCTCATGGCTACTTTTTATGGTTTATTTGTCAAATATGTGTTGAAGCAGTATTTCTGAATGCCTAAGGTTTTGGAATTTGTCAAAACTTTTTTGAAAATGTAGACGGTAATCTTCACAAGTGCATAGAGTGGCAGATTTAGTACGCTGATATACTCAATGTTGCATTTTGTTTAAGTACGACGAAGTTCCCGACAAAGACGACCTCATGGGAGTTGAAGATACTGCTAAACGCAATATCCTTTGCTTATTATTTCTCATTAGTTGAATTAATCGAATTAGTTCATAATATTCATTAAGAAATTATTAGTATTATTATTTCATTATTATTGTTATTACGTGGTTGTTAACGCACATTAAGTCATTCACTAAGTGAATAATCATAAGTGCGTGGTGAGTGGCATGTCCTAAACAGTGTAGGCCAAACTGCAGAGTACAGTTTTCAGCCGGCGTTTAAAAACAACCAGTGAAACAGTTAACCCCTTAACTGGGGATCCCGGATATATCCGTCCATTTTACATTGAGTTACAATTAAATACACGGTTAAGGGGTTAAGTACAAAGTGGCAGTTTTCAGCAAGTTCTTCCAAACAGACAGAGCAGTGTTGCCATGGCAGGTTGTTGGCACCTCACGATCTCAGTAGTCAAGTCTATTCCTTCCTATAGTTCGACGACATCTGCCAGGTAGCTGGGCTGTTGTGTTGCTATCGACTTAAAAGTTATTAGTGCACTATTGTATTGAATTTGGTACCGTACTGATTATAGGTTAATTCATGTTTTGGTTTTACTCCGATAACCACTGGCCAAACAAATTTTAGTGGAGATTTTTTTCACTACAGTTTACACAAGGCTAATAGAATTGCACACTGATTAAAATGTAGATGCAACCATAATGATGAGCTAATGAGCAGTTAACTCCTTAGCACAAGGTAAGTTTTTTCTCTGCCAAGCCTTCGCTGAAGAGTAGATCCACAATCTTTACACTTGGAAATCGTGGATCTGTTTTGACCACCGACCTGGAAGGGCCTATTATTGTTCCACACGCGGCACAAAAGGGAGAACAGAAGGTTGTTTTTCTAATTGTTTACTGCATCATATTTTTAATGTATTTTTGATGATGTCTCAGACATCCAAGATTATAATAATCTGATGATGATGTAACAATAAAATGTGCTTTCATCATGCAGGTCATATGTATAAATTTCACATGACAATTAATTAACAGTCTTTAGAACTGGATCAAGGAACTATGCCCACCTGTGTGACTAGAGTCAAGATCATCACGTTCTTTGTCTTGAGACAGGTTCAGTGCTCCATTCTTTCCATTCCTCTCTTTCTTTGATTTCTTCATAAGTTCTGTGAGGGTGTGCATCTTTTTTCTTCATCATCCAGTCCAATAGCATCCTCCTTGGCCTGCCTTTTATCTTTTCCTGCTATATCTTCCCTCCATTACTTTCTAAACACTGACTAGACTAGATCGACTAGCTAGATGGACTACGATATTATCTCTAATATCCATTCTTATTAAATCGTTTTGAGGTTTTTAAAAATGATTTTTCAGTTGATAATAATATTAACTAACTGTTTTTTTCTGATGATATCTGTATCTTTAGTATCCATATGAAGCCCTGTTTCGCAGTCTGCATTTTGCTCTCGTGGACAATGGCTGTCGGGAATATCTGTTTGTCAGCGACTTCTTCATCGTCACGGGATCGGCAGCTCTCGACTTTTTCAATCAGATATTTGGAAAAACGATGACCATGTTTATAGTAAGCGAATGCTGCGGGACTTAATTTTGGTTTTACTGAGACTTGTATAGTATGCATTTCTTTCTCTATTCCATAATATGACACTCATTAATTAGTAAGCAATTAATGGGTTTAAAAGGAGGTAAAGGCCTGTCTAGGATTGTCATGCAGTAGCCTCCACGACCCACTTGACATTCCATTGCTGCCTCCTGCTCCAAATCGTTGCTTAACCCTTTCCCGTTTGTCTCGAGAATACTTGTCCATTTTACATTACGTTACAAATAAATGAACGGGTAAAGGGTTAACTTGTCAGCCATCAGTTCCTAGAATTTGCAACTTACAGATAATATATGTTATGTCAAAGTATTTTTTTGGTGGTCATTCTGTGGTGTGGTGGACGATAGCATAAGAGCCACAAAGTAGTGTGCCATAATAATAATAATAATAATAATAATAATAATAATAATAATGTGATTTAAGTGGTTTAGGAGGCTAAGTAAGCCTGTGTGAAAACCACTGATGTAACCATCTGCGCAATTTTTGTGCAATTTCATGCGCATACAATTTCATGCGCAATTTTTTGCTTCAAGAGTGGTTTCTGGAAAAATATTTTGGTCCTGTACGATCTTTGTGAAAGTTCAACTCTGGATTTGTTTTGTTTTTTTTACTAAAAGAAACAAATGGACGTGTATACGAGCGAATGCTACGACGCAATCGCCCTCTTCCTCTGCATTCACATAATTCATCGGTACAAGGTTGTCATGCACAAGCGAATGGCCCCCGTTCTTGATCGGTAACTCAGTAATTCATATAAAGTCTTTGGTTACTTTACTGTTTGCTACAATTTCAATGCATTCTTGTATTCGAATACTTCTGTCTAGTACTAAAATTTGTGATGATATTGTAGTTATTTTATTTTTATTAATGCGATCAGTAGTCACCATTAATAGCTCTTATCTGCGCCTAGGTATTGTTTAATGCGTAGAAATATCTATGCTGGCTATATTTATACATGTAGTTAAAGTTGTAACTGTTTTAGATGAAGACTTAACTTTTGTAAAGTCAATTTTAAGCATCTTTTTTGTATTTGAATATAAAAATAGCTTCTAATTTTGAGTACTAAGATTTGTGATAAGAAAAAAGCTTGTGGCAAAAGTTATTATTTCCCAAAGAGGGTTTCTATTTTATATTAATATGGTTTTCATCTCACAGCATATACCAGATTCCTTTCTATGATGCATACATGTATACGGTAAATGTGACTGCAGTGCTATGTACTTGTATAATCTGTAAAATACCAAGGCCTTCCTGAACACAAATGAAATTGAAACCGATGAAAATACTGCTTTGCTGGATGTTGATTATAGTATGTCCAGAATGAATTTGATAGTTTGTTTAACTTTGTAAGATACTGGGACACGCTGTTGGAAATGTTCTATCCACGTTTCGAGCATCTTCTCCAGATGAACATCCAGAGCATTCGCGATTGTGAACCTCAGCGGCTGGGACATATTGACGTTAGGCCACACTACGTAAGTCAGGCAGATATCTGACACATTTTTTTGATCAGATAGCTTTGTTGATAAATGTATTTGTATTGCTGGAAGAGTCATTAACTCACTGGTCAGATAACAGCAAGTAATACACATATATATCGTGCATCCAAATGTAAGTAAGTAAATTCTCATGAATATATACACTATGTATATTATATATATATTATTATTAAAAGTTAAGATTTATATGGTAACTTATCCGATAGGGGACTGCATGAACACATTACATTGTTAGTTATATATCACTTTCGAAACTAGTACCTGCTTATTCTTCGGTGCTTAGTCTAACTTTGAAACAGGTATAGCTGAAGTGTAGGTGGTCAGCCAGGTGAGGGTCATTAGAATATACTGTGAGGTCAGAATATAATTGTAAAATAAATATTACTTTTGATTTTACACAATGAACATAGTGTTTGCAGCCAAAACTGGGGATTAACGAGGGAGGCTAACAGAACAGCTATTTGGGACTTGAAGCCCCATTGCACTGCTATTAATAGCCATGTTTTAGTTTTTTCATAAGCAGGTTTTCGTGCAAATGTAACTGCATTCAGCCTTTCGGTTTAACTGTAAACGTGCAGATAACTCGGAGGTATGCGGAGTTTTCTGCCGCAGTCGTTGGCCTGAACGAGAGCTTTTCCAACGAAAGGGTCAACGACCTCCTGTCCCAGCTTCAGAACGAAGTGGAGAATTTTATCTTGCGCATGGCGGCAGAGTTTCCGCAGCGGCGAGAGCAGCTGATTTTCCTCATCAACAACTACGACATGATGCTAACCGTCATCGTGGTATTATTAATTTACATGTTCAGAACTGTTTTACTGCTGAATTCTTGGTCATCTTGTGGTATAGTTGTGGGGCATGGTGGGCTAGTGGTCGGATCCTTACACGTAACCGGAGAATACTGGATTCGACCATGACCCTAACCACTGTGTAGTGACCTTAGGCAAATTTTTCACCTCTGGGCTCGAGACCATGACCAGGCTGTTCCCTCAAATCACTAAGCTTATTCAAAAAGCTATTCTTTCTTCCAATATTTACAGTAATCACAAATAGGTCTTATAATTCTCACTTCACTTTCTATTTTCTTTTTAGGTTATTGTCAGTACTGTACGTCAATACTGTAGATCGTATAGCTTCCAACATAAGGATTGTAACTTTACATTTTACTCTTATACGTGTATTAGCATCCCTGTTGTGCGATCGACTTTCCGGTTCTGTAAATTCTGTGTCCATGCGCCAAAATAATGCTGCTTGATGTTATTAAAAGGAAAGAACAACGGATAACTGCAAGGAGTCGGAAAGTTTCAAGGAACTGCTTAGTGCTCGAAGCCAGGAGTTCATCGAAGAAATCCTTCAGAATCATTTTGGAGGACTTATTGCGTTCGTCAAGGAGTGCGAAGGTGCGCTCGATCAGGGCAACGCAGAACGAATGAAAAGCGAAGAGAGTATGCATCAATATAGTTATATAGAGAATTTGTTGAGTTTTGCATTTAATTTGCTGCAGTGAGTGTTGGAGTTGTGAAATTTGAGCTGGGGGTGGGTTGGTTGAGGGCTGAAATTCAATGAATGACAGATGCTGCATGTACCCAATATGCAATATTTGGGAGGGTTGAAAAGTTAGCTGGGGGGGGTTCAACCCCTGGCAACTCCAACACTGATTTGCTGTTTTCCTTAACCTTTTTCTGTAACATTATTGAAATTGCAATCTTATTACACAGTTAACAGAAACTTATCCAGCAGAATATTATTTAGCATAAAGATACTGTAAGTTATGCCCAAGGTACAAATGTTTGATGTAATGTTTGCCAATAGTTTTCTAATGATATTTATGGTTTATGCTTGCGAAGGGAAAATTGTTCCACTCGTTCGTGGCTTCAACAATGATTGGAAAAAGGCAATAGAGATCATCAACCAAGACACAATGCGTTCTTTCACCAATTTCAAGAATGGAACCCAGATATTGCAAGTGAGGGCCCATTACAGTAGAATCCCGCTATATCAAAGCTCAAGGGACCGTGATAAATACTTTGATATATATGGATTCCACTGTATTACATTTATGTTTAGCTTGTGGGGCTTTAAGGGAACCTATATTTATGTCGTCAATCGTTATGTTCATTTTGACAATTGAAATCAAATTCTCACAGTACATTTAAAAACTTTTATTTGTTGTACTGAAGATAGTTATAATAGATATTATATTATATTATTCACATAACTTGTTACATACAAACATAGCCCTTCTCGTGATAAAGTCAGTACAAGCCCCATTAGAGCTCATCCATATAGTACGTATGCAAAGACATATTTTCAACCCCCGTTTGCACACCGTACATATGCAAAATCTCCTAAATCCAACCCCCCTTCCCCCTCAGTGCATATGTACTATATGGATGGACCCCTATATATAAGCTCATCTGGTGTCTTTTGCAGGGAGCGCTGACACAACTGATCCAGTACTACCACAGATTCCACAAGGTCCTCTCGCAAAAGCCGTTTGCCAATTTACCGATAAGAAGTGAACTCATCAACATTCCAACGTAACGTTATTTAATCTAGGCCGTTTCCGAGGGGGGAATTGCCCTTTACCCCCGGAAATTTCAAATTCCCCCTGAAATTTTGGCATACTACATCAACTGACAGCAGTCCCCTAGCTGAATTGCCCCTGCTTTTCTCAGTTCCCCTTGTCAGTTTCCCCCCGGAGTCTAGATTACACGCTGTTCCTGGGTCGTCATTCTCAAACATGTTAATTTTGCGCATGAAAATCTCAAACCAGAACAGTTTTCAATGAGATTGGAGATGGTTTAATTTATGTTTCTCGAGGCAAGACAGCACCTATGATTTTTTTCTATTGCTTTATTGAACTTTCTCAATCAAACTCTTGATATAAATGGAAACCCAACTATTTACTGGCATGGTAACATTCAATGAAAATTAAATCAAAAAACAAAAACCAACAAAATTCTACACTTCTAAAATAAAGTAAAATAATTAATTGTGTAATAATGAGTTTTTCTCCCCATACTGCCACAGTACATTATGTTGTCATTGGTAAATTATAATTATGTAGAATTAGTTTTCATTGTAATGTATACATAAAGATATGAAAAACTGAATTTGTCTGTACACAGTTCTGTCATCCTCTTTGCAGTGACATTGCATTCCAGTTGATTTGCCATATTTCCAATATCAAACACTTGCGTGCATCCAAAATACCTAGGAATAAGATCAATAATTAATCAGAATGCATTCTGCTACATAAGCTACCATCATTATAACATTAGTGTAGCCACTGGAGGGGGCAAGCCCCTATTTGAACCGAGACCCGTCATGGGCTCTGCACAAAATCAATGAATAATTTATCAGAGGGAGGAGGGGTTGATGACATTATTATATCTTTAGTTGTATTACAGCTTTTGGCCACTCTATCATAAATCACAGGTAATATATCTTTAACCCCTTAACTGGGTATTTAACTGTAACTCAATTGTAAAATGGACGGATATATCCGGGGTCCCCAGTTAAGGGGTTAAAATATGCACCAGAGCTAACGACTTAACTCTGATGTTACTTAGGTCACATTTTCAGTGGCTGGGCAGACTACGGAATTCACCCCCAGAATTTGGTTCTCACCACTTTGTCGCATGACATTTAGATGAAGACTTGACACAAACCTGCTGTTCTTTACGATTCAAATCCGAGGTGACCATCGACTGATGTCGTGTGCATTAATAAAATGGCGCTATAGAAGTTCTTTACAAATAGAAACTCAAAAGCCCATGTGGCAGAAGTTCTGCTCCAGACCCCACTGAGAAGCTAACAACACCCCCCAAGTCACCATAGTCAGACTAAATGGGATGTGCATGTCTATCTTGATGGTGTGCCACCCCCCCATTCTGGAACCCTGGGCATGCTAATGATAAGATTAATTTTATCCAAGAACATAACAAAGTAAAGAATTAGGACCCTTAACTAAGTCCATGGTGTTTATTCTGGTATAAACACACTCCATTTTCCAAATTATTATTGACTCTTGTATGGTGTACCCTATAAATTTAAATACAAGTTTTCTTACCACCTTGCCTATAGCTAATTTAAGAGAGACTAAGCACTTAAGAATAAGCAGCTAGTACTTTCAAAGTGCTATATAAATCCACGAGATTTTACTTTGAAACAATAAAACATGAAAGTGGATTCACGCTTTACTAAGGTCTACTGGTATTTACTTGGATCTAAATCCAAAGCTCCTCTATATTCCATGGGTACTCCACTGATAACGAAACCAAATTAAAGTGACATTGACTTACGTCCAGCAAAGTATCAAAATTAAAGGTTTTCACTGACTAATAAAACAATTTTTAGAGTAAAAACTGTACCTTTTTAGTCAAAGTCTTCATGTAACAGCCCTTCGACCGTTTTCACTTGTACTGAATTCATGCGTCTATTTCCTTTCAAAACTGCCAAAACTCTCGTCAGTTTGGTGGCAAATTCTTGAGAACAATTCCGCTCTGTATTTTTGAAAAAATCAACTAACATGTCAATCACTAATTTCATGTGCAGCTTTTGGCTGCAAACAGTGTTTTATACAGGCCTGTCAGGAGGGAAGATCCCCCAAAACCTCAAAATCGCATCACAAATTTTTTTTTTTACCTCAAAAAGTCCCCCCAAAGGCCTGGAGTCTGGAAACTGGCTGTAAAGTAATTTGCAACAACTGAACACTAAAATGTTTAGTGCATATAATTATAAATCAGGAGATCTCTTCCCCAAAATATCAGCTTCAAGTCAGGAGAAGAAGATAATGATGATCACAAAGAATATTATGGACTAATATATTTAAATAACCTTCAAAAGCAAGTGAAAAGCAAAAACATCCCATTTAAAAACCGAGCAAATGACAATACAAATCCCACATAAAAGCATTGTGAATCGCGACAGTTCTACTATATTCAGCCTGGTTTGGGATGCTCTCGGCCAATACCTAACTCTAACAACGTGTCTATGGAATCTAACCTCGAATTGTTTCCAAAGAAACTCAAGACGTACTTGTTTGATAATATCATATAAGTGCAGAATGTAAAGTGCTCTTGACTTTGGCTTTCAGCTATGATTATTGCGCTATATAAATTGACATTTTAACATAACATAAAAAAAATGCCAAAGATATTACGATGGTGGTGCAAAGGAGCTTGATTGACCAAGATAAGGGCTCATCCATATAGTACATATGCAAAAAGGGCATATTTTCAACCCCCCTGTTGGCACACTGTACATATGCAAAATCTCCTAACTCCAAACCCTCTCCCTCTCAGTGTGTACGGCTGTATGGATGGACCCAAATATGCAATCTATGAAGCCATGCAAAATATATATATATTCAGTATCGACGCGCAGCGCAAATAGTCTTGTATTAACCCCTTAACCGTGTATTTAACTGTAACTCAATGTAAAATGGACGGATATATCCGGGATTCCCAGTTATTAACCTTCAAAGAACTCGCACGTCCGCAGCAAGAATTCGTCCAGTATCGGTGGAAACAGCTGCAGCAGTTCAACTAGCACTTTAAGCGGCAGTAGCTCATCGGACGCGCGGCCACGGATCGAAATGTCGATGCAGTGCACTAGACCAAAGACGAGATCGGTGACGGGATGGCGCAAATCCTCCCCGATTTCTTCGAACGAGGGGCCGAACGGGCTGGCTATGTGCGGGCAGCAGCACACAGCAAACGCCAGTGAGCATGCGTGTAAGATTTCTAAAGCCCTGTGAGTCTCCTGAAATCAGCACAGAACATAGAAACGCTACAATGTTATGTACTGCGCGAACAACATTAGGAAAAAAATCTGAGGCTTAAATTTATACATGCAATGGTATTTATGAAACGAAGATATACAGCAGTGGATTGGGCTAAAGAATACCATCATGGACAAACTCAGAAAAAGGAGGCTTACATGGTATGGACATGTAAACAGGATGGAAGACTCGGACTTCCAAAAAGCACTCTACACACACAAGGAAGGTAAAAAAGGAAGAGGCAGGCCCAGGAAAAAATGGATAGACAACATAAAAGAAGATTTTAAAAGAAAGACAACTGACAATTGCAGAGGGAGGAAAATTAACATTTGACAAAAAGGCCTGGAAATGTTTTCTGACTAGCTATTGCCACTAATGAGTTGGCAGAGAGCAATGATGATGATGATGATGATGATGGTATTTATAAAGACTAAAGCAAAATTAGTTAGCTGCAACTTAGGTTTAAGCCAACAAATGGTTATTGTACAGAAAGAAATAACACAATATAGATGAGGAATCTATAGAAAGAAAATCCATATGCAACACTTTAACAACAGTGTCAATTTGCTATCATAAATTTGAAATTCGAAACGCATATACAAAATTCTTAAAAATTGTAATGCCAAGTTAAAACGTAAAATCTTAACACCAAAAGCATTGGCACTCTATTAATGATCAAAGCCACAAAAACACAGAAAACCAAGAATAAGCTAAAGCAAATACTTACCAAAACAGACTTGATAAAGCCTAAAACTTCTTTCAAACGCTCAACGTTGTCAGGCAAAAAGCCCAAATGCCCAATCAGTTCACACAAAAAACAAGCAAAATATTATTGGCAAATCTCTATAAATAAATAATTACAAACAATAATCTTTGATTCCAAAGTTTCGGGCTGACACAAAAAAAACAAGCAAATATTATTGTAAAACCTAACCCTAGCTTAGACCCCTCTTTATTACAAATAAATAATTACACAGCACATATCAATGTAAAAGACAAGTATCTAATGGGGGTCCTGAAAGACGTAAACATTTTCCAAAGTATACAAATTATGTAATTCAAGTAGAAAGTCATAAATTACCGATTATCTTCAACCAAATTTTTAAAAATTAGCTTAAAATGTCTGATTTTGTTAAAGTCTTCAATGACATCATCTAAAATCATCCCTTAGACTAGACTTTCATAAATATTAAATACATCATAATGTAACTGTTTCTAATATACTACATGAATGTATTAGTCTTCCAATGCTCAAAACTTATAATTCCTACACAAAAAGCAAACCAAAAATGCCTGGTCATGGGCTGGCAACAAATTCAACAATAGCATCCCGACAGATTATTTAGCAGCAAACTTCAACCCATAAAAAGAAAAATTTCATAACGTTCAATGGGGTTAAAGCCATGGAAACTTTTCATGTCTAGAAAAAACTCTCCTAGAACCCCATTCCAGATTGACAACTTCGGATGTTTAAAATTTTTTATCCCAAAACCATGATCCGGGTAATCCTCACTTCCAGGTACAGCACCATAAACAAACCTGGACCACTTCGCGCTGTATCCCCCACTTGTGCTTTAGCGCAAGAACGGAAGGCTCATCCTGCCAGACATAAATCATCACACGGTTAACGTCCATTCTGTGCCTCTCACACGCTGCCTTTAGGTCGGCTTGAAATCCACCTGGGAAAAGGGAAAGAACCATTGGAAAATTAAATGCGATATCACAAAAATGTTTTAAAGTAAGACTTTAACCCCTTAACTGGGCAACTATTTGTAACTCAATGTAAAATGGACGAACGTTACTCGGGGCACCCAGTTAAGGGGTTAAATCTTATATACACATACTAGTGGCACCCGGCCATGCATTGCTGTGGCTAAGTCTGGCTAAATGGAAAATGCCTTTTTGGTCAATGCTACACCTCCCTTCCCCTCTCTCTCTCTCTCTCTCTCTCTCTCTCTCACACACACACACACACACATATATTTTTTATATACCGGTACATATTTTATATCTGAAAAACTTAATAATTCTGGAACTCCTATAAAGATATCATTGATATCTCACAGGCAACAAAACCATATATTACTTCAAGCCTATTGACTGGAAATTCGGACTGACTTAATGGACCTGATCAGAAGACTGCAAATCTACTTAAGAGCAATTGACTGATGACAAGATAATTTTGGCGTGCGTGTGTGTGTGTGTGCTGTGTAAATAAAAACAGCTTAAATAATGAAATTCTGATGAACTAACTGACAAACATAAAGTGTAAAATTTCACAGAATTTAGAAATTTGACAAATGCAATAATTAACAGTAGACGCATTTACCAACGACTGCATTCATTAGGATATTTCGGAATTGAAGAAAGTTAACAGATGCCACAGGTAGGTCATCCATCGGACCTGAAAAACTATTGACAAAAAAACCACACCTACTTATCTAACCACGAGTATAAAAAGATTTTATGTACAAACAGAACACTATACTTCGTGAAAGATTTGCCATAAGAGCAAGCAATTACTGTAAAGGTAAATGTAAAGGCAGTTCCAAGCTCAAACGACAAAATCTTACACCATTAATCCAGAGTGGCTTGCCATTGCTTTCTCTAGACCTGTGTTTTACCTTCACAGCTGCAACTGCTATACGGTCTTTTAGAAGCCGAAAGGAAAAATTTCAAATGGAGGCACATAAAATTTGAGGTTCCTTAGAAAATGCATGGTCACATACAGACAACAAATTCACGCTTCAAGTCTCCGCATTTGGTTGCCTATCTGCTATTTTAAAATTTTATCTGACCAGAAAAGTATCTACTAGTACGCAATTCAGTTCAAATTGTCAAAATGTGGTCGAGTTGGATGTAAAAAAATTGCAACTATTTAATGTGCAACTTTGTAATTGTGGTCAAAAGTTTTAAAACAAACATAAGATTTAACTACATCTACACATCTTGGAGTGTCCTTAACCCCTTAACCGTGTATTTAGCTGTAACTCAATGTAAAATGGATGGATATATCCGGGATCCCCAGTTAAGGGGTTAAACATAATATTCACAAGACTTATAATTATACTTGGCATGCTACTACATAAAGAACCATATTGATTAGTGTTATTATTAATTTATTATCATCATCATCATCATCATCATCATCATCATCATCATCATCATCATTATTATTAAAAGTTAAGATTTAAGTGGTAACTTATCCGATAGCAGACTGCATGAACACATCACATTGTTAGTTATTAATTTGGGACAGATAGCTGGTCTGGAAAAACCATGTCTTCAGGTGATTCTTGAACGCATCGAGTGATGACAAGTTTTGGATAGTAGAAGGCAGACTATTCCAGGTCTTTGCTGCTGTAACTGGGAAGGTACGATCACCTGCCAAGGTGAGGCGTGTATGTGGGATGTGTAGCATCTTATAGTAGAGGCTGACCTCAAGCGCCTTCGGCCCTCAAGATCTGCTGCCCGCTGCAGTTCAGCCCCTTAACCTCTTAACCGTGTATTTAACTGTAACTCAATGCAAAATGGACGGATATATCCGTGACGCCCAGGTAAGGGGTTAAGATACGTCGGGCCTATACCGTGCTTCAGTGTTAACACTAATAAATAAAACTATGTAATGTGAATTAATTATGCAATGTAATGTAATGACTGGCAACAGCATGATTTATACAAAACTCCGAACTAACATCTGCGCGACTTTGTCACAGAAATACGCAAAATCCTGCGGAGGAAGCACTTCGTCAAAACACGCCGCATCAACAACATCAAACTCGACAGGTCAAGTTCTGACGCACGGCAAACGGTGTCAAAGAAACGGCCAAAATAGTGGAAGAACGCACCTCCGCAGGTATCACTCACTCCGATACGAACAAGAAAACAGCTGCCTGAAGCAAGCAAAACAAACAATTCTCCTCTTTCCAATATACAAAGAATTTAAATAATTTGTGAGTGTGTGTAGTAAAATGGATGGATATATCCGGGGTCCCCAGTTAAAACCAGCTTAAATAATGAAATTCTGGTTGAACTGGCAAAAAAATAATGTGTAAAATTTCACAGAATGCAGAAATTTGACAATGATAATCAACCCTACAATTACCTTACAAATACTGATAGAGCAGAAAAATCTAAACATAATAACTAAAGTCACATTAGAATATAAAGGAAATTCAAGAAACCACACTGTTCATTTGACCACTAAGTGGAGTAAGGATTGTCTCTATAGTATCATCAAACAGCTCTTAACCCCACAACTATTCCCCCCGGATATATCCGTCCATTTTTCACAGAACTTGAAATGATATTAGTTAAATATCTCTTCACATTTCAACAATTAATCTAATCATGTGTAACCTTAAAGCAGAAATAAACATAAATAAATAAGAATACATTTTAAATGGTCAAATGAAGCCTTCATCAGAATCTTTTGAAAAGATTGATTAACCACACTTCAGCCATCCGTATAACCAATATGTTGTGAAGCCAAAACATCAGCCTTACGGCACCAAAGGGTTTAAGAATAGAACAGAAATCTCTTTGATAAAGATTGAGACTTAACCCTTTCACGACAGCCATCTGTATAACCAACATGTTGTGAAGCCAAAACATTGACTTTACGGCACCCAAAGGGTTTAGGAATAGAACAGTCTACTTCTTGATGAAAATTCTTACTGAGGTAAGAGTGCAGTTTCTTGGTAAATTGCTCACGACATGCGTCTTGTTTCAGAATAATCAACTCATTAATTAATTCAAGAACTTTGGGGCTGTTCTGAAGACCACCTCTTCCCATCTCCAAATAAAGGTCAGGAAGGCTGGCAAACCATTTCTGCACAGATGGAAACCTAAATTGAAACATTTTAAAAGCTCTGTAATGCAAGTTATCGTGAAAATCTTGTTTAAATACAAAAATAAAACGCTTTCAAGGCAGAGATATACATCACAATTAAGAAGCAGCCTAATTCACGAATACACTAATATTCAAAATGCCCTTGTTTGTTACAAATTGGTTAACAACAAATGAAAATGCATTTTTATTTCTGGCACTGTTCAAGAAAATTTTATATTTCTTTTAAAATCATGAAATCAATAGTTCCTAAGATCAGACAAAAACATAACTGCTATATAACTGCTATATAACTGCTATATAACTACTATATAACTACTATAGAAAAACAATGCAAAATAATCACAGCTACACTATTGGCAAATTTGTCAGGAATTCGATTACAATAATGTCCAAATAATCAACTAAATTCAAACATACATTTTTCATGGTAGTAAAATTCTGCAGCGACATAACAAGGTGTGCAGATCAAGCACAGTATTAGCCGTGTATCAAATATGAAAAATAATGAAATCAAGAATATAGAACAGATTGATAAAAAATATTATCACAAATACTGAAGACAATCTTACTTACTTAGCCAAAAGGGTCCACTGAACATAATTCTTAGAAGACGATGTGACAAATAGCGCTGAGCAAAGGTCGAACCAGCTTATGTGTTGATCAGATTCTGGGATATGGCCTGACATTACAGCAAGAGTCGAATTGACTAGGCTTTTTCGAGCAGATCTACAACACAGCATTCACGGTTGCATAATTATAGGGCGGTAAACCATAGGGCGGTAAACACCATAGGGCGGTAAACACAACTATTTAAGAAAGTCTTAACCAGCTATATAAATCAATCTATTTAAATAGTACACAGTCATTTAACCCTTAAATTGTGAACATTTGATTGAATAGTCGTAAAAAATGACTTGATATGAAATTCTGCATAAGCTTTAGAAACCAGAAATTTTGATTAACCCCTTTACTGTTCAGCTCGAACCCAGTTCAGGCTGTGTCATCCATTGCTATCCGCTTTGCCCAATCCCTGCTAAACTCTAAAATAAATAGCTGCCACGGGTGCGGCTTGAAATTTTTTAACCGACGCTAAATGGGTTAACCCTTTACTGGCCATCCCAAGAACACTGTCCATTTTACATTACATTACAAAATAATGGGACAGGTATTAATACCTATCTACCTAGGATGGATACATCAGTCTATCAAATTCTCACATACCTTCTGCTTTTGAATGCGAAAGAATGCCAACAAGAATAGAAACAGTCTCTCGCAGATCGGCGCTTAGACTTGGGTGAGACATTTCTAATACGGTTATTACATAAGAAGTCATCTTCTGTATGAACTCCTCTGACACTTGACTTTTCCTGATGCTTGCAAAGCGCAAAATGATGTGACAGACAGAAATATTAAAAGACACGCTGACATTCTAAAAATCCAAACAAACAAAACAAAAAAACTCCCATCATATCACATAATAAAACAACATGTCACTAGTATCAAACTTTCTAGACAAAATTGTTCTTAGAAGCAACCTATCTCACTGAAATTAAGTTTGGAATAGCCTGCCATCATCAACAACTATGGCAAAGACACTGGAAGCATTTAAACAAGAACTGAAAACTGATCTCTTTGTTCGTAGTTATCCAGAACATTGATCGTTGTAAGATGTATTGTATTTGTAATGTGTCCAAGTAATACTTGCACGATATGCCACCATAATCAGTTTATGATTATTGTTATTATTGTTATTATTATTATTGTTATTATTATTATTATTATTATTATTATTATTATTATTATTAATTCTTTTACATATTAGAGAGCAACCTGGAGACAAAGAAGCATACCTTTGCTGAGACATATTTCTTGGATCCTCTCTGAATAATTTTGAATGGAAATCCAGAGTGGAAATGTTGGATACAACTCTTCTCAAAATTTGCCAGGAATGCCGAATCTTTCTTCTAGTAAATCATAAATCACACTTGTACAGAAATCCGAATATGATAAATTGATTACCTACAAATAATTGTCATCTATTTACTACTTAGAGGCAATCAATGGTTAGTATGCTTTGTGAATGAACCATTTTTGACAGTAATAGCATCTCCTACTAACATCACCACCATCATTACAACTGCTACTGCTGCTGCTACTACTACTACTACTACTACTACTACTACTACTACTACTACTACTACTACTACTACTACTACTACTACTACTGCTACTGCTGCTGCTGCTGCTGCTGCTGCTGCTACTACTACCACCATCACTACTACCACTACTACTACTATAATAACCAGTACTATAGTATTACTATTATCACTATTACTAATACTAATAATAGTACTATTACCAACAACATCAACAACAGTAATCATGAAACAATACCTCAATCTGCATCATAATGCTGCAAAGAGAACTAATGACTTTCAGAGTATTTTGAAGAATGCTGATTGAAACATGATCCAACACTGAAAATAATAAAAATCCAAGATCATTTACGGCGGAATACACCTGCGTTGGTTAAGTCTCTAAGATAGACACACGTAGACACCTGCACAGCAACACAGGTAATCCACGTGTAACAGTTGTAACTGGGAAACTGATATTATAAGTATTGAAGAAAAAAAACAAATACATAAAATTGTAATAAACCAAGTTAAGAAGCTAAACCAGGTAATCTGTCTCTTACTGATTTCTCATTTACCAGAGACTCATCTGTACTTTGTAAATACATGTATGCAATGTAATCGTGTATACTTGGTTACAGCGGTTTAAGAGTTAGAAATTGTGACAGACAAAAAATAGAAAAGGAAACTGATCAATAAACCAAGGTACATATGCCAGATATGGCACGCATAGCGATTTTCAGTGACACGCGCAAGACCAAAAACTTAATTTCTGTGGCAGTAAACGTGCTACACCCTAGTCACTGCATTGATAACCTTCTAGATGTTAAATAAGAGAAAGTTCTACCATCTAAGCCTCTATCTAAACTGCCTGCTGTGCTTAGGCATAACTAAGACAGAGTCAGGTCATTGCTGACCTTGGCTCAGTATTAGCAAAAAGATGGCTGATCTTTGTAATAGACAACAGAACTATAAACCAAAACCAAAACCAAACACTCACTTTGCTCAGAACCAGATTTCTCAAATCCTGTTTCAATCCAACATTCGAAAAGAAGCGGAATCAAGTTCTCTGTGAGAAGCTGCTTCGTCGAATCGTTGCTTAGAACAGATCGGACATCAACATAGTTGTTGCTGGGGCGGAAAAAATAAGAAGAAAACTATACAAGAATTGCTCACATAAATAACGTTTAAACAGAGCGGTAAAATTAAGCAGAATAAAATAATACAAACTCAGCTATTCAGTAAAACTGCAAAAGCCAATAAAATACTAAACAAATATATACAAATATAATACACAAAAAATATAATGATAAACATACCAAAGGATCATCTAAATTGAATAATTAGCCACTCACTACTGGGCAACAAAGTGTCTTTCTCTTAACCCTTAGACTGCCGGAACCGAGTGTACTCAGTTCCCATTGCATATAGACCCAAAGTATGTGGAGGCAGTTTAAGGTTAATAATAAATTTCAGTCCGTTAACCCCTTAACCATGTATTTAATTGTAACTCAATGTAAAATGGACGGATATATCCGGGATCCCCAGTTAAGGGGTTAAGACCATACCGCTGCAAGTATGCAAGATTGCAGCGTTCATGAAATAGTCTAGCATTGCTTCTAACACAACAACCGAACAGAAATGAAAACCACGATAAAATTAGACAACATTCTTCAAAACATGCAAAGAGATATAGACTATATTGAATCGAATGCCTACTATGCGGTGACTTCACATCGAGACTTTTCCACACAAATGTCCTGAAACAGAACCTGGAACAACTTGTCGAGCCTTTCCACTACGCTGGCTCTCCACTTCTGCTGCGCCAGCTTGGACACCGGATTGGAAGCGAGCAGACGGCATCGCTCGCGAGAACTCCTGCCGGCAAACTGCGTCTTCGTCTTATCCAGCTGGCTCTTACGCTGCGCGGAGATCAAGACCAGCAGGTCCTTCAAGACCGACACGGCGCCGAACAGAATCAGCCGCGGCGACGTCAGGTAGACGTCGAGCAGCGCCAGCGAGTCGACTTTGACGGCCTCCTGCGAATGGTTCATTGCCAGACGAAGATACGGAAGCACGAGGTTCAAATCCGGATCGCCGGGATCGAACAACCGGTCGAATTCTTCCGACGAGAAGATCCACGACATCAGCTGCCTTGCTCCGCTGCGTATGCCGCCGTCTTCGTCGATGCATAACAGAGGCAAGTGGGCAAAAATCCGGTAGAAGTGGTTGCTTAGACGAGTCGGGTCCGCCAGCAAACACTGTCGCAGTTGTTGAACCCCATCATATCGGACAAGTGTTTTCGCGTTATCGCAAAGCTTCAAGAGTTCCTGAGTAAAAAATTCACTAAAATTGTAAGTCTGCTCATACAATAAAACAATCATATCAACACATAATATTATCGAACGATATATTATATATATTGCATGAGAACACTGGCCCCGTATCATGTAACCTTGCACCAGTCACCTGGCTGAGGGCCTTGGTAACGGAGATCAGCGCCGCCCTATGAGCCTTGAGGCTAGCCTTGAGTGCTCGGGAAGGACTTTACTTTTTTACTTTATTTCTTCAAATTATCACAAACTTCAGATTCAAAACAGATAAATGACAAATCAATCAAGTACCCTAATTTTCGAAGACTTCCTTCTGCTAAGCACTTCAGCGTCGTCTGAAAACTGGTTTCGGATCTGAATAAATCCAACTTTAACTTGTGGAAGCGTCTCATTTGCACGCTTGAGCTTCCGACCCAGTTTCACCTTGACCTTTGGAAAATCTTTCTTCTGCCGCTTCTTGGTTTTTGCCATTTCTTACTTGCCACACACTAGAATAGACGTTGCATACCAGTATTTAAAAAGTAACCGTGAAAGGAAAGACAGATAAATCTTTAAAAATGCGATGCAAATTCATTCTCATTTAATATGTAGAAAACAAATTTACTAACTCCAACGTTTAAGAGCAGATAAGCTTCAAGGCAAATGTTAACTTACATAAAACTGTATTTTAGCATTCAAAATTATTACACTGAATTTTTAGGCAGTGTTCTAAAATTATTTCAGTTGTTTAAAAGGGAAATAACGACGCTCTCTAGACAAGAAAAATTCATGAAATGTTTTTAAAACACAGTTACGTCCAGTAATGGCGCTGAAGTTTTATGATTGATCGAGTTAAAGCGCTATAAAAATGTTTACACTACATAACAAAGCGGCTAAACAATTTCTTTGAACCAGCCGCTACAAAGTGGCTTCAGACACTTTGAATTAACTTAGTAAGCTCATGAAAAATATAAATAAATAAATTTTCTATTAAGAAACCCTTTTATCTTTTAAAGTTTAGTTAGTTTACACACATAAGAATTATCTCGTTCCAAGTTCTTTGAGAAACACGTGAAAAAAACGTGGACCGTATTCTAAAATAAGTAAGTAATTTGCATGTCTCAATCGTCAAGTTTTTCAGTTATCAATTAAACAACAATTTATCATCTTCGAACAGTGAGGGACCTCTAGAAAATCGATTTTCCATTAGGAACTCAAGTGCATTTTTAAATTGGCGCTATAGAGGTTCTTCAGTTGGTACCAATACAAGGACTATGTGAAAACACCAGTCTGAAACTCTCAACCACAACGTTAACTGGGCTTGTCGTGGTCCATTCTGCGTTGAAATCTGAAAATTTCAATTTCAACCTACACAGTGGTTTAATTGTTCAAAGCACAAACGATTGATATCAGACGACGAGCCTTAAGAATAATCTACAGCTCAGCAGCTACTACTGTACTACACAACGAAAGCGCTATATAAATTTACGAGATGTTACTTACCTACTTACTTGTACAATGACTACGTATAGGAGCTGCGCGCGCGGCTTGCGCAGAGGCTTTAAATAAAGAGACGCCTCTACTGTTAACAACAGGATCAGGGCCTCTGCTGACACAGTCAGTCGTAGTAGCATCGGTCAACTCATGCAAAGGCGGTGTCGTCGTCGTAGTCGTCGTTGTCATCATCGTCGGTGCACTGACTACAGCTCTCGGAGTCTAGGCATCGAAGGGATGCGTGTAACTGAGCCGCCGCCGCCAACAACGACAGCACTGCTTTTCTGATACAGAACGTACGCGAGAAAACGAGTTTCAACTGTAGACCGATCGAGACTGTGTAGTAATGGATCTGTCAACGAAAAACTGCTGCTCGTCGTCCGGTGTGTTGGTCGAGCGCAGTCAGATGGGTCCACATGGTTAGTGAATTAATTGATTGTGTCTTGGGTCTACAGCGGTCGTGTAAAAAATATTATGGCTTGGCAGTTTGCGAAGAGCTTTCTTTCGCTGTGCCCTACCTCAGTGTTTTATCCAGACTCCAGGCCTTGGGGTTGGGGGGGATTGACTTGGCTGGAGGGGAAGAGGCACAGTTCAATGCAAAAAATTGTTTACTGCTCGGATTTTTTGGGGTGGGAATTTTGAGTTTTTGTGTTTTTTTTTTTGGGAATCGCCCCCTAACAGGCCTGGATAAAACACTGTCCTACCTACCTACCTACCTTTCTCTGTTTCGAATGTATCTTGCTGCTGCAGCCATGCAGCATTTTGCAGACTTCATTGGTCACGACTCTAGTAAGTAGGCCTACATGTGAATAATTTGGTCAGAAGTAAGGCTTCGGTTTGTAACGGTGAGGTGCCCTGTGCTTATCTGCCCATTTGAAAAACTGACTGTTAGGAGACACCTGTGAATTTGCACCCACATGTTTCTTTTCTCTGACTGATCTCTGGAATGACCTGGTCTTTTGCAGATGGATTTGAAATACCATCTATTGATACCCTTGAGTATTAGAAATGGTGCTATAGAAGTGCATAATTATTATTACTATTATTATTTTACTGCATTTTTCGTGTTTTTAGTTTATTACTTTATTACTTACTTTATTACTTGGAATCCAATTCACAGCAATTTATACAATGGGTACTTTTGACAATCGAGAACAATTGTTTTGTTATTCACCAGTTACCAGAGACCAATGTCTATATATGGCATAAAGCATTGCATTTGAGATTTCATTTATCTCCTCTCACTGGTCTGATTAAATTGCTGTGATGAGTGATGTAGACAGCATACCTATTGACTTCATGATGTCAAGATGTTTACATTAGCCTATACATCTGTCATTTTCTATTGTTATTAACTAACAGCAGTGGCGGCTCCAGGATTTGGCAAGTGCGGGGTGGGGGGCCGTTGGGGTGGCAATTTATAGTAATTGAATGATTAGTTATAAGATCAACTTATTGACTTCATGATGTCAAGATGTTTACACTAGCCTATACCTCTGTCATGGAGGGCGCCACAAGCCAAATATTGGGTGGGCCAACATGGCCTGTTTGAAATTGGACAATGCAAAGACTAGTGCTACAGTAGGCTATAGAAATGCAAAAATTCAGGAGTGATGAAACGAATTAAAACCACATATTCTTGTGTCCCATCTTTGTTGTGTCAAACCGTACTAGAATTGTCAATATATTCTGTCTCAATTTTTTTCTAGAGCTTTCGAAATGCCACGAAAAATAATGAGCCATTTGAAACGACACTATACAAAGTCTTTCAGAAACCTATTCTCTGTCAAATGTCTAAAAATCACTCGATAGAACAGATGGCACTTAAGAGAGCTGGTTTCTTCTATTACAGGTTTTATAGACCACAAAAATTTTATAAAATTGATACCCTGTTTGAAATTGGACAAGGCAAGGGCTAGTGCTACAGTAGGCTATAGATATGCAAAAATTCAGAAGAGTGATGAAACGAATTAAAACCATGGAGGGCGCCACAAGCTAAATATTGGGTGGGCCAACATGGCCAATATTTCAGAGTCAAGACAGCGCAGCGAGAAATTCTTGCCATTACGATCAATCGATCATTGAAAAAACACAGTTGCATGGTTATATAAATATAATAATTTTGAATGGTCTTCCACATCTGTGACATCTCAATTATATATGGCAATATTATGCCAATATATTGGTGATTTGTGGTTATTAGTTCCACAAAACATTGTAATTTGCCAATTGAAATTGGGTTGGCCAAACACATTGTGGCCCATATTGGACCTAAATATTGGGTGGGCCATGGCCCACCTGGCCCACCCTGTTGCGCCACCCATGACCTCTGTAATTTTCTATTGTTATTGACTTACAGTACTTTACTTATAGATACCTATCTGTGGGAACTGTATTCTCTTTTGGTATCTATTTTCCAATGTTTTAACAATTACAATGATCATAATGATATATCATTAGAATAATTCTCTGCTCTTTTTCATATTTTTCTATGCTCTCAAATGTTTAATGTGAACGATTGATTTGCGTGTTATGTATGTAACTAGTATGATGTTTTTTGTTGTTGTTGGAAATAAACCAGTGTTATTATTATTATTATTATTATTATTATTGTTATTATTATTATTATTATTACCTGAAGACAGTCGTGCCCACATAAATTTTACCAGGGAGGCAAGACACAATGTTATTTTTTCAAGATATTCAATTTCACAATTCTTAATTGAAGTGAAGTTAAGTTTCTCGATTTCACTTTGTGTTTGACACTGGTTTAGTGTGAAAATATTGGTTAAATGCCAAAATATTGTCAGTTAAAAACAGATTTGCACTTTCCAGGGGGGGGTGACAAGTGCCCCTCTTGCCTCAATGTGTAGGTAGTGGCGGCCCCACAGGGGACCCGGGGGCCCGTGCCTCCCTATTGAGTGCCTGTCCCCCCCAGTGACCCCCTGTTTGGACCCTACAGGGCCGCCGAGAGGGTGGGGCAGGGGGGCAACTGCACAGGGGCCCGGCGGTCTGGGGGTGGGCCCATGATGAATACATATACAGTGTAATTAAAATAATATGGATAATAATAATAAAGTAGGGGATCTGGTGAGGAAAAGGGGGCCTGGCGTGAAAAGGTTGATATGCAAAAAACGGTTGTCAGCTAATTTTAAGATGTAAAAGAGGCTGACAAGCAAAAAAAAAAAAAAGGTCATCAAGAATTTTTTTCTGCACAGGGGCCCGGAATTTCTCTCGGCGGGCCTGGGACCCTATACTTAATACTACATACCTAGCAACAAATGGTTGGCCCCCCCATGACTAGAAGTTGCCACCCCACTTGCCAAATCCTGGAGCCGCCACTGTGTGTAGGTGTCCATGCCTGAAGATCTGTGACTGAATGAAGTTGAATTTCTATTTGATGTGAAACCATTTAATCATATTTGCTATTGTTTACCTAAGAAGACTGTCTCATTGGGAATGAAAGTTCAGTTTTCCTGCCAGCATCCTGCTTTCCGACCATATTACCTTTTCATTGGATATCGGTAATTATCATCAATCTTATCTTAATCATCGTAGTTCTATTCCATATCTTAATTTGCACTCTCATTTAAAATTATCTTTATTGTTAGTAGTAGTAGTAGTAGTAGTAGTAGTAGTAGTAGTAGTAGTAGTAGTAGTAGTAGTAGTAGTAGTAGTAGTAGTAGTAATAGTAATAGTAGTAGTAGTAGTAGTAGTAGTAGTAGTAGTAGTAGTAGTAGTAGTAGTAGTAGTAGTAGCTTGAGTCAATGTACTACTTGCAATTATATTTTTAGGAAGTGCTACTAGAGTCTAGACTACTATTATATCATTAAGCATGCATGAAAAATTGATATTTGAAGCTTGAGTAAGCTTGACCTGGCTCTAATTCTATTTGGATTTGGTGCGCCATTGGCTGATGCCCTGGGCATTATGATAGTGGCGCTATAGAAGTTGATTGATTGATCGATTGTTCTCTTAGTTGACTTAGCAGTAATTTCATTTTAATGACAGGTTTTGCTCCCAGCTCGTTGTATTTGCATTTCCACTTGTGCAACTTGCACAAAATACAAAGAAATTGCATTAGATTTATGGCTGTGAAGTTTGTAAAAGCTTTCTAGCAGTCAGGCTATGCTAGTGAATATATGGTTCTTGTGGCATGGCCCTAAAGTACATAGAATCCAGTAAAAGTTTAGAATATCCTTAGACATGCATAAAACCTGAAGCTCTGTAACCATTTATAATATTATTATATATGCCAGTATATTATTTAGAATAATTATATGTTGTCTTTAGACTACATGTAATAATGGCATTTATTTATATAGCAAAATAGCCATAAAGGAGGCTTTCTGTAAAGATGCAGTAAGTTTTCCTGAAGTTTAGTATTTTGCAGTGGCGTAAAACCTAGAAGTGAACCAATAGTAGTACAGTGAAACCTGCTTAATTGCATAGGTGCCGTGCAAGCCTTGCTTATGCGATTAACTGGGCTATGCAAATAGCCGGGACGTCTGATACACAAAACACTGGTTCGGGTTTTTATGTTGTTATGCGATTATGCGGGTTATGCAATTAAGCGGTATGCGATTAAGTGGGATCAACTGTAGCAGCTTTGGCTTTGAGTTAAGTCAACAGAACTGAACCAGACAGGCATTCATGTGGATCGAACTTTTATTGAAAGCGCTCAGAAGCTTTGAAGTGGACAGAAGACAACTGTAGGTTGTGTTTGGATCTGTAGTTGTCCTTCCTATTTGAAGTAGGTTTTAAGCGAAGCAGTGCCATTAGTCTGTGCTTGCACAGTGTCATATTTACTTTTTGGTTTGTTTGCATTGGTTTTTCCCTTTTCAAAGAAGCCCGATGGTGTTCTGTGGGTACCGGTAGGTCAGGGTCAGGATGCAAACTTGTTATTGTGCAAAAAGGTTGTGATCGACCGCCACCTTGCAGTGGCGGCTCCACCGGGGGGCCAGAGGGGCCCGTGTCCCCCCTATTGAGTGCCTGCCCCCCTGCCCCCCAGTTGGGACCCTATACTTAATGCTACATAGATTAAACAACAAATGGTTGGTCCCATGATTAGAAGTTGCCACCCCAACGCCCTCCCCCACTTGCCAAATCCTAGAACCGCCACTGCCACCTTGTGCACGGGGTTATTTTCTAGTACAGAGATGAAAGTTGTATGCTTGAAAATAATTAAAGCATCTAAACGAGCTTCTGGGCACAGCACAGCATTACCTATGTTCTTAAGGGTTTTCATCACTGAAGTCTTTTCTTGATATTCTGATATTATTTAGAACGGTCATGATCAATCTCGGTAATGAAGTGTGTATTGTCACAAAAGAAATCTCAGCTCTTCTAGCTGAGTTTAGTTAGATAATTTCTACCGATAGTTCTATTTTAATAATTTCTAGGCAGGCTATATCCCAATTTTGCTATTTTAGTTCTAGTTCTAGTTTTTATTTAAACGGTTTTAAGAAGTACCGGTAAAATTTGTCATCTTTGCTATCTCATGTGTCAGCTTAGTATCGCTTCGCTTACAGTCACAAAGCAGAAAGCTTCATTGACAAAATGATCGAGTTATCCTTAATTAACCCCTTAACTGGGGATCCCGGATATACATTGAGTTACAGTTAAATACACGGTTAAGGGGTTAACATTAATTAACACAGGACATCACTATCAAACAACAGAGCGATTCAAGGTTTCACACTCTGACTGTTACCTAATGACTTAACCCCTTAACTGGGTGCCCCGAGTAACGCTCGTCCATTTTACATTGAGTTACAAATAGTTGCCCAGTTAAGGGGTTAAAATCTTTTGCATCAAAATTTGGGTAGTTCTGATGATGTGCCATACAAAATTCTTCACTGTGCATTGCATTCCATCAACTGATGTCCTTGGCAATATTATAGTGGCGCCATAGAAGTTGATTGATCGATTGATCGATTGGGTCGTCTCGGCCATTGGCACTGCTTTTCTCATTTTTGTAGATCATCATCGTCGTCATCATCGTCATCATCATCATCATCATCATCATCATCATCATCATCATCATCATCATCAATGGTTAACGCTATCAACACCATCTTGATCTGTTTAAGGGAATTACATAATTATTGCATTTGAACAACAACCATGTGGCCCACTTAATTCAGCACCAATAGCCCTGATATTCTAAAAGGCCTGAATCAGTGCTTTTGTTCATGTGTCTTTGCAAAACATCATTTGGCAAAATGGCCTTGAGAAGGCCTACAGCAAGATGGTCTAGAAAAGTGATATCTCATACACAAACACACTTGCACAAGCACGCTGTCTCTCACACACACACACGCACACGCACAAGCCTTAGAAATATTATATTTTTCTCAAACCTTTTTTAGAACGTGAGGCGCAAATATAGACCTACAATGAAGGCTCCCAACTGTTGAAATCATCAGTGCTTTTATTTGGCTTCAGAAGCACTTTTTGCTTTGCTTTTTACCTGTTGTTTTGTTCCTGAAAATTGACTTCCTCCAGGAAGTCATTCGGTCCGCGTTGTATTTTCGAGCTAAAGACAACCGACACGAATCTCATATGTTTTGATTGGGGAAACTTAATTATCTCCTAGAACTGAGAAGTCATCTTTGCATCAAATACCTGTTCAGGCATTTGCTCATGTGAATATACATGTACACATGTACATGTATGAAAAACGATATAAATTGGATACATATTTCTGTCATGACAATCGCAGCAACATAAGTAATTGTATGTTCCGCGGATTTCAATATGTTCGACTGGTGTCTTCCAATGACTGTCTGGCTGGCTGTGTCTGTTTTGACATCAGTTTGGTTGCACCTGTTGTGACAAGGATGATGGGGGTTTTTTGGTGCTAAACTTGGTGCTTTAATAGCTGCAGATATGAATTGATGCTGGGGTTTTTTTGTTTCTAATTTTAGGTGGAACCTTGGCAAAACTGGCGTACCCTGTTCGGAGTTGACCGTCAGTCATCGGTTTGTAAAGTTTTTCATACATGAAAGGGGCTGTCCATTAATTACATAAACAAAATGGGAGGGAAGGGGGTTGAAAAGTTTGACAATTTTCGACTTGGGGAGGGGTCAAGATAGATTTATGTAAGCAGTTTTATTTTTTACAATAAATTTAATAAATAAAAGAAAACATGAAATTAATTGGTGCATTGGTCCTCCACGGTGCACACTCGCTCGCCCGTCAACAGCCCACCACTGGTTAATCCTTAACCGATTGAGCTCTTACCTTGCATTATCATGCTTTGTTTTTATTCGATGTAGATTGTAGAATTATGTAGAATTATGTAGAATTATGTCGACTGTAGTTCCTCCTCTATTTGTAGAAATTTTAATTTTCATAATTTTATTTTAAATTAAAGGCCAGTCGTAGGCCTATAAAATATTGTTGGCTTGTGGGGATAGGGGGAGGGGGAGGGTAAAAATGTTGACATAATTTTATAAGGGAGTCACTGAAAGTTTGACAATTGTTGACAGGGGGGCGTTGACAGGGGGCGGGGGAAGGAAGTTAAAAATTACAGAAAAACTGTTGGCGTAATTAATTTACAGCCCAAAACTGATTTGTAAATCATTAATATTTGTGTGATTTGTCATTAATTTGATGGAGTGAGCTGTCAACACAACGGATTTCTGATCACATGTAAATGTTATAGATGAGTGTGACCGTGTGTGTGTTTGTAGACACTCCGTCACCCACTCCCCTCACCGCAATGAGGTGTGGGTGGGACTTACTTTTGAGGGTGGGTGGGTGGGTAGGGGATGGAGACTGACTGAACCTTAGACAGGATTAAGAATTACTTCTGTGGGTTTTCAGAAAATAATTTGTCCACTACTGCAGATGTTGATTACTAATGCTGGCAAAAAGCATGATTTCAATTGTTTATGTTAGTCTGTTTTAATTATTATCACTTGCACTGTGTTCTTGTGTCATTGGAGAGCCCTGTAGCAGATATACCTTTGGTCACTGCCCCACAGCCATGGCCATACTATGTCCAGAAATGTTTTCACTGCCAACCAGGGATATTTTTACACCCCCTCAAACCCTCCAACCACCCCCTCCAATTTGAGGTCGACACCCCCCAAAATTTGGTAATGTGACAATGGTATGCATACAAAATGCATACTAATTAGCTCCGGACACCCCCCCTCCAATTTGAGGTCGACACCCCTCCCCAAATTCACAATTCTAGAAATATCCCTGCTGCCAACTCTCTAATCATCAGCTATCGATATAGATTTTGTTTCTTGATGGATAAACAGCTATTGATTTATTTGTGATCAAAATTTATCAATAGTGATAATGCATCACACTATATTTTAAAACTTGCTTTGATGTTTAACATTTGGCAATTTTTTGCATATAAAAATACTAAGAGATTTTCCAATCTTTGTATTAGCCTCACTGAAGCACAATGCTGTGAAATAGATACCAATTTATCATCTGTAAAACACAATGCCCTATAGTAATGGATCATGTCAAGGCCTGGAGGTTTGCACATAGGGGGTTGGATGTATAAGAATGTGATGATGAATGAATATGTCTCTGCACCATGTTTACCATCAGAAGAATGGGTTATTGAGATGGTTCAGTAAACTTGGAAAACGTTGACAAGACTGAAGGGCAGACTGCTTATTATGCAGACTCAGAACTAAAAGTTATTTACTTGTACAACCAGGAACAATAATATTATTCGGTTTGGAGCCATTGAATAGAAGTGGGTCAGAAAATGATTTTACCCAGTCAACAGTGCATATGATCGGGTCAATATTTGACTCTGAAGGTTAAGTAAGTAAGTAAAATCTCATACATTTATATAGCGCTTTGGAAAGTAGTACAGAGTTCGATATAACGAGATTCTACTGTATTATTATTATTATTATTGCAGCATGTTGCTTCAGAGGGAACCATGAAACACATAAAGCTGATGGCCTTTGACGCCGACAAGGTGGACGAATGGCTGAACTACATTTGTGAAACTGTCCTTGGTTGCTCCGCCGACGACGACAACTGTCATGCGCGGGCAACGGGAACGGGTTGCATTAAATATTACGAGAAGATCTTGACGAAGCTGCCGTTCCTAAAGTAAGCCGGAGTTATTTTCAACTTTTGAAGCTTTTTTTTCAGCTCCAAAGATGTTCCTCTTGCAAGCAGGGCTGGGGTTAACCCATATACTGGGCCCAGTAGTACTTTCAACATCATGAAATGAGTTGAATTACTCCCTCCTATTAGTATCAAAATCAAAACCAAAGATTGTTAATATTACAATTCAATTTCTGAAGACAAATACAAATATATTTCATATTTTGATATTACCGGTATATTTACGTTTACGTTTGATTTATTAAAAAATTGATGTAAAAGAATTAGGATAGTAAAAGGGAGAAGCAGGAGAAGATGATGAATATAATGATGATGATGATGATGATGATGATGATGATGATGATGATGATGATGATGATAATGATGATGATGATGATGATGATGATGATGATGATGATGATGATGATGATGATGATGATGATGATAATAATAATAATATTGTGATTTTAAGTGGTTTAGGAGGCTAAGCAAGCCTGTGTGAAAACCACTGAGAAACAATCTCTGTCCAAAGCCTGCTTTCCCTATGAATCAATATACCATATAATAATATATAATGAAAGTCATTACCATTGCAGTCTTTTTTATGAACAGATTGGACTTGAAAAATAACAATGAAATATGAGCATAAATATTTTGTTTTCTGTTTGGAAACTCGTCGTTGTCTATTTGAAATATTACTTTTGCAGTCTTGAAGTTGATTGCAAGGAGATGGAACACTGCCTTAAAGGGATCGACGTACTGTGGCGACACCTGACCGCACATCAATTGCTGTTTGACCAATCAGATTTTGTGGGGCTTGAATTTAAGACCACCCTAGTGGAAGCTGGCCTTCTACCGTGCATCATTGCAAATCTGGGATCTGCCCTTACAATTGTACAGGTGTGTGGATATGTCTATAACTGAGTACAATCGAATCCTCTTAATTCTACCTACTACAAATATTATTCATAAATAGTATTTCAAATTCAACATTTTATTTGTGATGATATTTTAATAATGTAATACTACTAATATAGCAATATAATTATAAATATATTATTTCCCAAAGTCTGTTCTTTGTGTGTCTGTCTTTGTATAACCGCATTCTCATTGGACAACATGCTGTTACAGTTGCCATAGGCAACGTCAATTTCTTAAATGGCTGAGCTTATGGGTCATCATCATCATCAGCACCACCATCAGTGCCATGTCATTACCCCGGTATTTAATTATTGATTAGCTGGAAGTTGCTCTGTATATCTTATAGCTGCTTATAGGCCTATAACTTTCTAACTTTGTGTGTGTGTATATCCCATAATTTTTTCCAATTCCTCCCTTCTCCTGTCCCTTTCCTTCCCCTCCCCTATTCTACCTCCACCTTCCACTCTCTCTCTCTCTCTCTCTCTCTCTCTCTCTCTCTCTCTCTCTCTCTCTCTCTCTCTCTCTCTCTCTCTCTCTCTCTTTTCCGATTCCCTCTCCGCTTATCATTCGTTTCTCTCAAATCATTTGGCTTTAGACTAAAGGCTTATTTGGAGCTGTTGTTTTTTTCTCAGGTAAATGAGAAAGGTGTGGTGGAAGGAATTGTCGGGGGTAGTTCTCAGGGAGGACTTGCTTTTCTCGGCTTAGGGTTTCTTCTTACTAAAGCCAGGGTAGGTTCTGCATCCATTCAGCCATCTCTGTAGATCCAAAATTGAGTGAAAAGTAACTCGAGCACTGTGCGTAATAAAGGTAAAGGTAGTCCCATCGCTCGAACGTGTGTAGGGTCCAGCGCTCATGTCCGGTTGCGAGGCAAGCAGTGATGCAGGCGACTTACGCCATTAACCCCTTAACTGGGTGCCCCGAGTAATGCTCATCCATTTTACATTGAGTTACAAATAGTTGCCCAGTTAAGGGTTTACTATAGAGTAGTTTGCCATTGCTTTCTCTAGACCCGCGTTTTACCTTCGCAGTTTAGTGCTACTGCCGATCTATCCATGCCTAAGCGTTTTATATAACCGCTTTTTCAGAGTTATGAAGATTTACTAAAACTCGCGCTGTGTGGCGATCACCTAGCGCTCGATCTTCTGTTGCACGACACTGCTGGGTCGGAATACAATGACACGTCATCAGATGTGGTTGTCAGCAGCTTTGGCAAGATTGCCAAGTTGAGACCTCACCACCCAGGTAAGTTGTTCAGATTTAGTGTGTACTGTATTAGACGTAGATGGTTTAGATTTACTGTGAAATGTTGCTGCTTTAATATATTATGTGAACACTTGGATTTGTTATTCATCAATGGTATTTCATACATTTTCTGATGTTACAGTTTGAATTTGGTGATAATAATTTGCTGTGGTATATTTTTTGTGGCTTCAAAATGTTATCAGACTAGAAGTTTTATTCAACAATGATGCAGAATTTGAAAAGCATCTGCTCATGATTTTCAGTCTTAGGGTGTGGAACATGATGATGTTGGCAAGTATCTAACCTTCAGACCCAACAAAACTGAAATACTGATTATGTACATAATAGTGACATGACATTATAATAAGTTAATAAATAGTAATAATAAAGAATTACTATGTTGATGCATACAGTATGACAATGACTACAATAATAAATGTATGACAGTATAGTTAGATAAAATATTGTATGTGTTGTTGAGCTTTTCATTGTAGCATTGAACTTATTTTTTGATAACTATCAAGCATTGTTTTCAACGGTAGACAGAGTGAAGTGGTTGTCTCCAATATTGTTATGCATTTGAATGAATCCCCAGATGTTATTATTATTGACAGAATTTATATTTTAGACTATCGCCAAGTGACACAAGCTGGACAAATTTAACCCCTTAACTGGGAAACTATTTGTAACTCAATGTAAAATGGACGGGCGTTACTCGGGACACCCAGTTAAGGGGTTAATGAAGGAATTTTAGCATTATTATAAAGAATGTTCTTCTAAGGTTTGTGTAGAAGTGAATGTTGTCACTGTAACTTTTCAGATATGCACTTCAGACAAGAGGATGTGGCTTCAAGTTTACTTTACTGTATAACTGAGGAGTTGGCAAAGACGATTTACCTTGTAGCAAAGGCTCAGAAAGTGAATACGGCAATTCTGTGCGGTTCATTTCTCACAAACAACCCATCTGCTATGAAACACATAGGCGCCAAGAAAGCAATTTGTTCTACCTACCTTAAGGTGAGGCACAAGACACGGCCATGGTTCAATCAATCAATCAGTCAATCAGTCAATCAATCGATCAATCACCTTCCTGTTATGATGTCTAGGACATCAGTTGATGGCAGACCAAATTCAAATGAAATTACAGTCATGTGAAGCCATAATGGTCAGTTAATATCAGCATGTTGCATGTGTAATGAAGTTTACCAATCTCCAAAAAAACTTTTTTCTATAAAATTTGCCCGATGAATTATATATATATATATATATATATATATATATATATATATATATATGCCTCACATAGATTAAGAATTTCGAAAACTGTTACTATTTTGACATTTTTGTATTATTAGGTTATTGTTGAATTATGGAGTTTTATTTAACTGGGCTATTCTGTTTAAGAACAGTGTTTGATTTGCCACAGGCTTTTGGAGCATTTAGTTGTTCACTGGTTGAGTTGTTTTGTCTCATAGGCATAGACTTTTATTAGGCCTTTTGGCTCAAACCCCCAATTTTTGAGAGGCTACCATTTGGAAAGGGAAGGTATATGGGTTGGCCGACCCACTTTTCATCCAATTTTCTCCAATGTTTGGTTTAGTAGTTGATGAATAGAATAGTCCTGGCTTTGCACGGGGCCTCTAGAGGAGCGGGGCCCTGGGCACAGGCCCGGTTTGCCCAGGGTTAATAAGGCCGGCCCTGCTGTTTAAGTTTAAACGGTGCATTGATTTTCTGTTGAAGTTGAAAGTTTAGCTTTTTTTTTTTTTTTTCAGCACGACCTCAGGATGCTGTTTCTAAAATACGAAGCTTATTTGGGAGCCATTGGTGCTTTGACGAAGATCTAGGATTTGAATTTTCCGTCCATAACTTTGCCGTATTGACACTCCTACTGAACATGTTTTTGAGTTTTGATTTGGCATTTTGCCAATTTTTATTTTAAAACGTTTCATATTTTCACATATTGTATTTAATATATGGTAAAATCCAAGGTAAACTATGAAAAACATCATGTAAGAAAGATATATCTCAGAATTGCTTGTTCAATAATTGACAAAATTAAGTGTAGATGTAATGTAGCGAATCTTCAGGTATCTATTTTTGCCGAGTGATTGACTAACTTGAATCACAGTTGTATTTAACTTGTGAATATGAAATTTAGGTGAAATTGTGAAATTGCAGATAGGCTTAGAAAGTTTCATATTTCTTATGACTGAAGACTGATTTGCTGCAGATTGTTTGGCTTTCATGATTTTACATGAATATAATATTTGTATTCAAGAAAGACATTTGAAAATGAAGATTATGAAATCCTTCTAATCATTAATTAATTAGAATATTGTGAAATTAGACTACTCTGCTAGTCAGTGTAAGTGTAGCATTTGTTGGAGGAATAGGGAAAATCTTGGTCACCACTTCATGGCATCATTAGCTTATTTTTTTATTATTTAACTTATAATGACACAATTAAATCTTCCACTGCACTTCAGTTCAAATACCACTCTGGAAATTGTTCATAAATTATCTGAATTTATCACAATTTATTCATATTATTTAAATAAATATCTACTTCAATTCTCATAATTATGGACTTTGTCTCGATCTTTAGACTACATTTGATTTGAAGTAATTCTTAGTGCATTGATAGACAGATATAGTGAACCATTGCTGAAGGCGACACAGTTGGATGCAGTGGTCTACTGCTTTAGACAGTGAATAGTGTAAATTTGTAAAAGCGAAATTGAGAATTGACCTACAGTTTCTGGAGATGAGAGTGATTGTGATGCAGAAGATGATGATGAATTGATAACTAAACAACACAAAACAGACCAGAAAGTATAAGCAAAGTGATCATCGTCATCCATGAAACAAAATTGTGCAATTCCATTGAGGTGATATTTGTGATAGCCCAAATGTTTTGAGAATTTATGAAAAAATGTTAAATACCAGTTTGAAATGTTTTTCATCATGCATGTTCAGCTCCAGCTACTATTCAAACGGTATGCACAATTTACTCTTTTGCGGATAGATTTGAACTACTATCTGATTTGTACCTTTATAGTTATAATTTCCTGGTGCCTTAGAAGTTCATAATTATCATCCAGCCTTACCAATCATATACTTACTTACCGATCTTTAAACGAAACAAAAACAAGAACGTGTTGATTTCTCTCGTGTGACGAAATCTTTGTCGGATTTAATTTTAATTTATTTTTTATAGTTTACCTTAATTCTGCTGTTGGTTACGATGGGTCGAAAACAGAATCCGTCTCAGAGGACGAAGGGAAATCTGAAGGTAAGTGACAATTGACTTCAAAACAATCAAACCTCCAAATAATAAGCGTCGTCGTCACTGAATGGTTTTATAGCGCTTTCATATTCGATCTGTATTAAAAGTGTTATTATCCCCACCACCCTCTACTCATAGAGACGGGGATTGGGCACAAAGATAAAGGGATATATTGAGACAGGAGCTAAAAGTTGTGTACTTGTGAAAGCTAAGGAAAGTTTGTCAACAACATGGTAAAATATGGGCACACATTTCTATGGGATGTTTAATATAATAGTTTGTATGTGTACGGGTGCACTGATCAGAAGCGGTAAGGGTGCCTGCCGAAAGGAACATTGTAATAAGAATATCGCCATTCCAGCCTAGGCGGAAAGTGGTATTCACCCATTCATCATCCAATCATTTATCGCAATTAGAAATCTTCATATATAAACATTTTGAAAGTGGGTTTCAAAAATAACTGCATACAAGTTCTACTGAATTACTGTTGGGACCCTTTATGCATTGGTTGCCCCCTGATTAGAAGTTGCCCCAACGGCCCCCACTCCAAATCCTAGAGCTGGCTTTGATCACTTTAAATTACCCCCCCCCCCATGCCACCCTCTACTTCTAATGCTTCAAAGTTATCCACCAGATGTTCTGTTTCTAACACTTGAAAATCTTCTATTACAAAAACATCTCAGGTTTATAAACCCGTTTTAACAATCGATATACAATTTCACCCTATATTACAACATCTATGCAATGGTACTATATTAATAGGGGGGTGACCATCCTCTGCAGTCTGCCCCCTCCCCCCCCCATATTCTACGCTGCAGTTTAATCCAATATTGAGAGGATTTATGTGGTGCACTGTTTTAACCCCTTTACTGGCCATTTATTTGTAACGTGATGTAAAATGGACGCATATGTGCGTCACGGCCGGTAAAGGGTTAAATATGCGTTGCATTTTTCCAGCCATCAAGCAGTGCCAAGGCAGCTGAGCTCCTGGAAGCCACTGGAAATGCAGGAGGCGGTTTTCTCGGATTTGGTCTCCTCGGGTCGTCTGCTCAGGAGTCCGAAGAAATGGACGGTAGCATCGATTCGGACTTCGCTATGGTGATGAAAAGAATGACAAAGAAGGACACAACAACTAAACTGAAGGTGACCTATGTCGGAGATTGTGGGTTTTGATTGCAGCAGTGATACGAATCTTGTTGTATCTGGGTTTTTTCGTGAGAAGTTGAACAAACGTTGTGGTTTTTTTTGCAATAAGTTAATCAAGCAGAATCAAAATACTCGTTATATTTTTTCCTTTAACCCCTTAACCGTGTATTTAACTGTAACTCAATGTAAAATGGACGGATATATCCTGGGTCCCCAGTTAAGGGGTTAAAATATTTTGACATGATGTTGTAGTTCCATTCTGCATTATCTTTCATCATTATCTGTCGTAATTGATGAAAACTTATTGTGCAGATATTAGCATATTTATAATGTTCGTAAAATTTTCAATTTGTGAAGGCAGCACAGGAATTTTCTAAGCTCTGCAAGGAAAAGGAACTTGATGCCGTCAGTTCAGCGTTGCCGTATTGGCCAAAGATTTTCTCTAAACTGACAGCCGTGAGTGCTAAGCAATTTGATTACTATTTTTTTCAAGGAGTTTAGTAGATTGTTAATCAATAGGAACTGTAGTTATTACTGATAAGTGGGATGAGATGCATGCAGCTTAGCCCTGATATTTCTAGGATTGTGAATTTGGGGGTGTCGACCTCAAATTGGGGAGGGGTGTCCGGAGCTAATTAATATGCATTTTGTATGCATACCATTGTCACATTACCAAATTTTTATTTTGAGGGGTGTCGACCTCAAATTGGGGGTGTTAGGGGTGTAAAAATATCTCTGATGCAGCCAATTGGGTTGCATCCTTTTGTAAGCACAGTTCTTAATAGAGCATTTCACACCCTCTCTTCAAACTTTAAAATTATTTAATATAATTAATCGGTTTTGACGCTGTATTCTCTTTGACTTAGGACTGTGATAGCCGTGTTCGAGAGGCTTCCAATGAGGCCCTGGAGCAGTTGGTGATTCGCGTTCGTCGGAATCTAGCGCCGCACTTGAAGCTCTTGATGGGTCCGTGGATGGTAGCGCAGTGCGACGTTTACGCACCGGCAGCCAGTGCAGCCAGAAGTGCATTTAGCAGCGCATTCTCCGCTGACAAGAAAGCGGAGGCAGTTGGTTTCTGCAAAAGTGAAGTACTTTTGGTATGTGGCTTTGTACCGTGTACATTTTGCACAGAGCGACTTGAAGACTCATGTCTTCATTGTGGGCAAATTATGACCCAATCTAATAGTTTCTATCAGATAGTGATTACACGGCTGTTGTACCCCCTCCGTCTAAGACAGTGAAATTTGGGGAGAGGTCTTTCACCCAGGGGAATTCCCCTCCTCTGGAATTTGCTGCCCGACATTGTGACCAACACAACTAGTCTTGAAATGTTCGCTTCCAGACTAAAGACACACTTGTTTAGTATCTCATTTAAGTGCAATGTGTAAAGTTTTGATGTGAATTAATTCTGTTTGTCTTTTTGCAGCACATTGAAGATGTTTTAATGAGACAGTCACAGCCTGATCCAAAGTAAACAGACTGTTGTTGTTTTGCTGTATTTGAAAAGCTTTGTAGTTTTGGCTCAGCCATAATAAAACCATCTTAGATCTTCTCTAGTGTATCCTTGAGACATAAGCAGTTATTTCAAATAGATATGCATTGAAAAGTATTGTTTTATGCTGAGACAATTGGTAAATTTAACGATCCAACGAAGAAAAACTCAGTATACTAGGTCATATAATATTCATTCATTCATTCATTCATTCATTCATTCATTCATTCATTCAATATCCAATGTCAATATTTCATTTTTGGTTAGAGTAGAGTGAATGCAGATCTCTTTTACTTGATTAAAACTTTTTTGCTAGTTTTGCAGCCATGGCGTGTTGATCCGTGAGGGTCCTGGGGTCTGGACCCTCACAAAAATTTGGCTGTGATGGTCCATAAGGCATTGAACCCTCACAAAAATCTGAATAAATTCATATAGTACCATTGTACGATTATTTAATAAACAATATGGTATTTTGGAACATTAATAAGTAATGCACTGTAAGAATTATGCTAAAAGGCACAATGGGTGGACCCTCACAACTTTTACTACAGATTGACACCACTGTTTACTACATTAAAACTTAATATAATCATATGCATAACTTGGTGATGTGACAATGGTCTTACACTGTACAGTGAAGCCACCGGTCTTGCTTTGAAAATTATTCTGAGTAAGAAATAGATTCTCAATGCTGTAAGGTTTTTAGCATTGTAATTTCTGTGTTTTGTAAGGTACGTTAAACTCGGCAGCCTCTTCATTTTATTACAAATAGAATGCAGGCAGAGGAACAAGACGAGATCGCGTCGCGTCAGGTGCAGATGCTCGGCTCGGCGCTCGAATCGCTCAGTCTCTTCTGTGGCCTGCTTCAGGGGAAGCAGCTGGAACTGATGCACGACGGTTTCTCTCGGATTCTGAAGAATTCCAAATTCTGGAAATTCGGGAAGCATCCTTCTTGTTTGGTGAGTTAAAATTTCACGTGCATTTTTACCCTGACCGTTTTTACGGTCGATTCAAGTGATTAGGAAGTGAAGATTAGCTTTGTGCAAATGCATAGATGATTAATACACACACATACACACACACACACATATATTGCCTGTGTCATATTACTGTGTGTAGTGTGTATTCTCTGGTTGAGTTTTTTGTATTTATGGACGGTGGAGCAGAAGGTCGCGCAGGAGCCCTAAGGTCAACTCAGCCTTACTCACTAGAGGGCGGTGGTAAACTGAGTAGCAGCGTTAAGCTGCGAGGTAAAACGTGGGCCTGGGGAAAGTAATGGCAACCTACCCCAGATTAATGGTTTATACCACCTACGTCTATTACGTTTATTACCAACTTGAAAACGCATTTATTTAAGCTCAGTTACGAGTAATTATTTGTCAAAGCACCCTTGTTTTGTGCCATTCGCTCACCTACGGTGCTATAGCAAATTGTCTGACTATAATAATAATAATAATAATAATAATAATCGCTCATTTCCCAGGCCGGAGATAAGCGCGGAACCCAACGCTCGGGCTCGAGTACGGGACCTACCTTTTACAGAAATTGTAACTGGAAAACATCTTGTTGATTGTTTTTTTTGTGTTTTGATTGATGTTCTAGGTGCGTTCTGGGTTCTTTTGTGCGATTGCAAGTTTTGCAGAGTTTTGTCCGAAGCTGGTCAATCAGTTCGGCGATCATATTTGTCCGGCTTTGTTATACATGCTGGACGAAAGTGACCCAACAGTTGCACCTGTGCTCTGGATGGCCGTACTGCACGTTATAACTGTCATTCCGTAAGTACTGGTATTTCTTTTACTAAGGTCTTCACGTATGTTAAAGGCAAGGTAAAGGTAGTTCCGTACGCAATCAATCAATCAATCAATCAATCAATCCAAAACAAAAACCATTGCATATTATTTCAAGTTGCTCAGTTACAAAGAAGCGCATACTACAATTTTTAGTTCTAAATTCATTGCACAGTATAATTGAGAAAATAACAAGCTACTACTAAGGGAAGCAAGGTTCCCACATGACAGTGGCATGTATGTAATAAATAAACCTCAAAACATTGAGGTGACAGATTAACATAACAGATAATGAGTAACAAATAATATTAACGTAGCATAACTCGTGTGTATAAGTAAGCAAGTGGAAAGGCTAATGGTCACTGAACCAGATAATATGAACGAACTCGAACAAGTGTAAGGTCCGGTGCTGATCTCCATGTAATAGGCAAGCAGCGATGCAGATGACTTCTGTTATTAAGCTAGAGTAGTTTGCCATTGCTTTCTCTAGACTCGTGTGTTCTTAGCAGATGTTTTGTTTAAACTCTTAGACTTGACCATAGTTCTGTTGGTTCCTTTTTGTGCATTGGGGACAGCATCAAGTCCTAACCACTGTGTTAAGTCTTGCCAATCTCCATGTGTCCTTCTATGCAATGTCCCTGTTCTCTAGTTTCCACATGGTTCAGTTTGGGTCGACCCTCTCATCACATGGGTTCAGTTTGGGTCGACCCATCTCATTGCATGGGTTCAGTTTGGGTCGACCCTCTCATCGCAAGTTCTGAATGTCGGGAGCAAGGGCACATTTCTTGGTCATGTCCTATAAAAATAACAGTAGTCATATTCAGAAAGAAAGAGGTCATAGTTAAAAGCAGATTATGATATTTGCATGCAGTTTGGATTCATATGAATTTATGAATGGTGTAAAGAAGGTGTAAGCATATTTACTTACTTACCAACCAACCTACTTACTTAATTTTAAAATTGATAGTATTCTGAAAGTTAGTGTTCTGAATGCATGTGCATCATTGGAGTTGAGGCTGTTCCTGTGGAAGAATTCAGACAGTCACAGAATTTTTAAAAAAGGAATTTGACCATGTTTGAATTTTAGGATTGGTGGTCAAAAACGAATCCTAAAAAGGGAATGTATCCGAAGTTATGGGCATTTCTGAAGAGTGGCGGATACGGCAGCGCCGCTCTCACTTATCCGAACCTCCTTCCGTTTCTGAGTCTCCTTCCAATCGAGAATTCTGCAGACAGATTGTCGTTTCTTGACAGGTTTTTCAGTGAAATGAAACTGGGGTGAGTAGAATGTAAACTGATACCAGGGGCATAGCCAGGAATTTGATTTGGGAGAGTATAAATATTTCGGATGGGTATAAATCTTAACTATAAACCAGATATAACCACATGTAAATCACATAAAAAACTTTAAGGTAGACTGATTTTCTTTTGGGGGGTATATATACCGATATCCCCCCGTCACTACGCCCCTGACTTATACATGTTTCTGGTTGTTTTTCTTTACAGGGTCACCATATTGCTTGCTGTGCTAGCATGATTTCCCTTATTTGCACTTTTTGTACCAGTTTTTGTCAGTAGTTTCACATATGTGAAAAATGCTGCACTGTTTCCTAGAACTGTAGATCTGCCTTAATTGAAACATTTCATATTTTTGCAAGTGAATTTTTTACTAGTATTCTGAAATTATTTTTATTACAAATTTATCAATGATGGGTCATCGAATTAATTGAATTTAGTTAAATAGTTCTTCATGTGGCTGATTATATAGCTGTTACTACCAATTTGTTTTCTAGTTACTATTGTTTACTTTGAAAAGATATTTGGTTAATTTTCATTACAGTGAATCTGATTATGTTCACTTAGTTGGTGCTTCCTTACATGGGTCCATTATCATCATTGGCCCCTTCATTATTACTTTTCTTGTTGGTGTTTGGTCTCTTGAATGCTCAATTAAATGCAATGATTATTAGGGTAGACACGGGATTTTGTTCGAATTCTAAGCGACTTATCGTTCATCTAGTAACGATTCTAATTTTGTAACTGTCCACCGTGTATTTTAGTTTTAACAGCTTGATCTGTCACTGATTTCAGTCCACTGCACCTAGGAGGTACAGTTATCCATCTCTGATTGGCAGTTCCTAAATCTGAAGGCGTTAGTAATTCAGAAAACGGTCTTTCAAGCGGGTTTGGTGTTTATTTTACAGACTCACGGCTCAGCACGTGAAACAGAGTGCTGCTGAATTGAACGCTGTTGTGAAGGCATTTATGGAATGCGTACAGTTCTGCGTGAAACAGGCTTTTGCGCCTTCGAGTTTCGACCGAAAGTTGATCGAGTGCTTAATGATGGACCAGGTTAGTAGAGTCTCAAGAAGCACGCAGTCTTCATGTTTCATCTCCTGATATCACATTCTTCCATCCAGCCATGATTTTCTATGCAGTTGGCATCCATGTTAGCTGTACTCTGTGTCTGATGGTAGCGGGTTCAGATATGGCCCTAGCCACTGTGTAGCAACATTGGACAAGTTTATTTATTTATTTATTTATTTATAACTGACAACTTATATAGCGCAGTACGCGTGATAGAAAGTCAAAATCGAGAGCACTTTAAGTTGTTCCTATCAATTGTCTGTGATGAAATTAATATGAACCTATCTCACTCATTTCATCCTGGGTGGTGAAAAAGCCAGTTGAACATGCTTTAGGGCAGATAACTTAGCATCTTTATCATGTTAATCATCTTGATCATTATCGTTGTCATCATCATCATCATCATCATCATCATCATCATCGCTGATGGATGCTTCTGAACTGTGTATCTCTGCAGATCGTACCTTTGGTCAATGCAGCTATTGGAGAAGGTGGTTCTGGACTTTCACGATCCCATCTATTTAAAGATGTCGCTGTCCTCCTTGCGTATATCCAGAGAATTTTCGATCCAAGTGGAGAGAATGATTGTAAAACAGATGCCAGCACACTTGCTGAATCCATCTTTAATGAGATTATGGAAGATTTTTCTAGGACAATCCTTAAAAACATAGAAGAAGGTAACGCCCTTTCTCTGAGTTGTGTCGCGGATTTTCTCAGAACACTTTCACCACAAGCCGAAGAAGTAAATGAAGTCAAAAGGACGAAAAAGATTGTTAAATTTTGTGATGCTGAGCGTGGAAATGGTGAGGAAGAAAATGCCTGTGAAGACATGGCCTCACACGTGCGAGAGGCTAGCGAGAAATCGTGTGATCAGCTTGATCAGAAAACTGCAACATCGGTGAGTGATGTTGATAGAAACAACACTAAAGATGTCTTAAAACATGAAATGATTGATAAGGCTGCTGTCAAAGAAAGAGATGTCGAAGACTTCGTTAAAACGAAAAATGAAATTTCAGACAAAGAAAACCCATGTGAAAGTGGACCGGATGCCTCACAGAAGCAGCTGGCTTTGAAGCCTACAGACAGGTTGTTGAATTTGGTAAATGCAGTCTGCGTACGATCCATAGAATTGGCAAAGGAGCGCAAGGAAACTGGCTATCTGGCTTTATTTTCGAAAACTTTTAAGGCTTTTGCCAGCACAGAACTTGTACACTTTCTGATCAACAATAGTCTACATCCAGAAGACAGAATTTCCTTTAGCGATCATCATCTCACATCATTTATAACGGAATTTTTGATGCCGTGGATGTCTGAAATTCAGTCGACGGATTGTCTTTGCGGTACTGAAGCGATGGACTACCTGCTGGATGTGGTCACGGTGGTCTGGAATATGATGGATGGGAAGGGTAAAGTGGGAATACTGTCTCGTCTGATTGGGAATCCGCTTGGTGGTTGCGGGCGTCTGTTGCAGCACCTCGTCTCGTCCAACTGTGACGGATCTGTCGACCAATGGCTTCTCGGTGCAGAATTCGGAGACTTTATCGTGTCGGTCGGTCGTGACTTGTGCCGGAAAAGCTCAGAGTACGACGGACGCGGAGCGGCTTCCAGTCAAAACGAGAAGTGGAGTTTGATGTGTTTTGCTCTGTCGGCCGGAAAAAATGGCGGTAAGCGGCGACGGAAGTTCAGTTACGATTAATTGCCACTATGTTGTTTCGTGTTCATTTTATATTTCTATGCTGCTATGAATCAAATCAAATTGGCCCAAGTTACAAGACTGCACTTTTCACGAGGTGCCTTATAGGCTAAGTCTTATCAAGTTTTGTTAAAAGTAGTTGTTTTCTTGTCATGGAATGCTTAACCCCTTAACCGTGTATTTAACTGTAACTCAATGTAAAATGGACGGATATATCCGGGATCCCCAGTTAAGGGGTTAAGAGGATTTGATAAGGCAAGGCTTGTCCCTTAACTTGCTAGTCACTGCACTAGATATTCAGTTGGGTGTTTCATTTGTTATTTTGCACTTCCACTGATACTAGCTGTTTATCAGTGTAAGGTTCCATGCTTTGGAAGTCATTGCCAGCATCATTTCATATAACCAGTGCATTATCATCTTTGCAATCAGGTTTTAAAACATACCTACTTATCTTACGCTCATCATGGCTTTAATATTGCTTGAATTTGGCATGCCATCGACAGCTGCTCTAGGCATTATGGTAGTGGCGCCATAGAAGTCAATTGATTGATTGATTGATCAATAAGTACCTGTTTTTTCAACTGTTTGGCTTTGTTTGATTGGATGTTTGATTGATGTGTATTTTCAGAGCCAAAGGTCGGAGAAGAATATCTCGTTCTTCTGCTTGGAATCATTCACAGTTTTTTGCCGTCCCAGCTGAAGGCAGACGACAAGTCCGTCGACCAGTGTGTCAGTTTTGTCTGCGATATCACTTTTCACTTCCTTATGAACCTGAGCGATTGTCTTTCGGTTCCGTCCTACGAGGGACTTCTACTTTCTATATTTCAGTTGAGTCTCCAGCCTTCATTTCTGTCGGAGGAAGTTCTCGAGAAGGTTCACGACACCTGGAGGCACGGCTTTACGATTGTCCTCGGAAGAACTGGTTCTGGTTTTGCCGGAGAAAGTTTTATCGGAAAGGCGACATCGTGCTTGGAGGAATTTGTCCACAACAAAGCAGAAACTGTGCTTAGACTGGCACAGCTGGCCAACGTTGCCTTTCAGGTGCTCGAGGTTATCCTGAACATGCACGGTGAAAACGAGAAGATGGCCGAGTCGTTCGTGAAACGGCTCTGCTGTAAATTTTTGGACTCGCAGATGACCTTCTGGAAAGGGGCGCTGATTGCCGATCGAGAGGTGCGGTTTGACCTGGAGGATCTCTCGGGATCTGTGCCTGCGTCGCACGACGTCGTGCCGAAATGTGTGACACCCGTGGCATTTACTTCAATGTTTTTGTTTAAGATTCTTTCTCTGCAAGAAAATCCAGTTCCTGAGAAGATCTCACTTGAATGCAAGGACAACAGCGAAACACAAACATCAGATTCTCCTTTGGAGGGCAAGACCTGCGATTCAGACGTCATGCCAGCCGACATAAAAGTACAAAAAGTCGAGAGACTGCTCTCAATGGATGCCGGAATTTATGTGGATATAGCCCTTGGATTGGCATTTTGTCAGGCAGTTTTGAGAAACCAAAGTGTTGTCAAGCAGTCTTCTGAGCTGGTTGTATTGGAGTCGATGTTCGAAAAGAACTTGACCAGTTTAACGCGTGGCCTGCCGTCTGACGTTCTAGGCACCGTGGTCGTCGATGCTTTTGATCGATCGTTGGAAAACGGCGGAATCTGGAGTCGCGGCCTTCTGGTCGTACTGCAGCGAACGCTCGAGCTGCAGTTCGGTGGAAGTCACGTGGATAGCGTCGGAGGACTCGACCGGTTTCTCCCGGTGAAGGCGTCGACCGTGGACACGTTACGCGTCGCGATGTCATTCTTCGAAGTCGACCACGTTTTGCAACTGGCAGATTTCTCCTTGGCGCAGATGATTTCGTTCCGTTCGACGACGTCACCGAATTTCTCGGTTAGTTCTCTGCTTGCTTTGGACTAATTTTTATATCAGCCCAGATACCCCGTATGGCCGATATTCGGCTTCGTGACCTGTCGGTTGATTTTCACAGTTCAAAGTGCAGAAAATGTGTTTGGAGAAATTTGTTTGCGCCATCTGTGTGCATTCAATCGACACATGTGAGTGCATTTCAGTGAGGTAGAGTAGAGTTTATGCTTATAGTCTGTAGATTCTACTGCTTATTCGCAATGATATGAGTAGAAAATTCTGTGTTTTCTTGTGCGGTCAAATATATGATTACCTAGCATTGAGATTTTAAGCAAAATGACAGTAGCTACTTCTTGTCTGACTTCTCCATTAGGTGGATGTTTTAGAAATGGCAGTGCCAAAATGAATCTTTACCTAATACAGGAATTGCAGTTTTGAAAATATCTTATCTCGATTCTGTTATCATCGTGTTTTAACCCCTTAACTGGGGATCACGGATATATCCGTCCATTTTACATTGAGTTACAGTTAAATACACGGTTAAGGGGTTGACATTAAGTAAAGACATTCGATTGAATGTCGAGTACCTAGTAAGTCGAACGAGTCAAAGATACGTGAAGTCTAGAATGGTTCAATTCTTGTAATTTGCTTTCGAAGCTGAATTATATTTTATGTTTCCATACTGCTTCTTTTATTTCATCATGGCGTGTTTGTGTTAAATGTTGTGATTTTAGAGCCAATAACACTTGCGTTGACGGTAATCAACACGGCCCTTTCTCTTCACGACCACCATTGTTCCGTAAAAACAGACGCCTTTTCCCATCTCCTTTCCGCCGCTTTTCTGCAGGTAAACGACTGGCGCGAACATCACAGGTCGATCTTTCTTTTTGACGCGCATTTTTCTGCGGAAAACTGGAAACTCGTGGCTTTCAACCTGGAGGTTATGCGCCTCTTCACCCTCGCCGTTACCAAATTCCCGACGAGTCTCGACGGTTCTTACTGGGACACGGTCCTTTGCAGCACCATTTCTTGGATTCATTCGATCGCCGACCGTCAGACCAGTCTCACCTGCGATATGATGGCCCAGACGTTCACCTGTGGCGCTTGTGACCTGCTCCAGGCAATAGACGTGTGCATGCAGTTTGTTTTTCCGGAGCAGTCAAGTTCTTTTCCGCCCGATATTCTTTCGGAATGGAAGGACGTGTTTAGTGGAGCAGCCTATGATGTCCTTTTGCCCGTTTTTATGGATGTTTCGGAAAAAGCATCTACTACTCATGTCATCACACAGGAGGTTAAATATTCTTATGCTATCTTTGAAATAGTTAAATATTCTTATGCTATCTTTGAAATAGTTAAATATTCTTATGCTATCTTTGAATTAGTTAAATATTCTTATGTTATCTTTGAATTAGTTAAATATTCTTATGCTATCTTTGAATTAGTTAAATATTCTTATGCTATCTTTGCAATAGTTAAATATTCTTATGCTATCTTTGAAATAGTTAAATATTCTTATACTATCTTTGAAATAGTTAAACATTCTTATGTTATCTTTGAAATAGTTAAATATTCTTATGTTATCTTTGAAATAGTTAAATATTCTTATGCTATCTTTGAAATAGTTAAATATTCTTATGCTATCTTTGAAATAGTTAAATATTCTTATACTATCTTTGAAATAGTTAAACATTCTTATGTTATCTTTGAAATAGTTAAATATTCTTATGTTATCTTTGAATTAGTTAAATATTCTTATGCTATCTTTGAATTAGTTTATAAAATTAAGAGGAAATTGAACCGTCAAAGTTAAAGCCTGTCTACTAACCAAGTGTTTACTGTATAATGGTGTACCATAAAATCTCGAGTATAGTGCGCACTTTTTAAAACTCAGAATTTTCCATAAAGTTAGGGTTGCGTATTATATTCATATAATACCAAAATTAGATAAATTTTTCCTCATTTTCCCCAAAGACTTAATTTTACTGGCACTTTCTTTAGCATATAGCGTATCATTTGAGTGCGGTAAAGCTGGTGGCATTAATGATGGAGTATTATTGGATTAGATATATGATTATGAAAATGTATAATGTATATAGTGTTCCTTTTTCTGAGTAGAGTAGATTTTTAAGATTATGATCTGAAATTCTACTCTACTCAGAAAAATTATAATTATAAAATTTATGAAAATAATTATAATGATTATTTAATGGTAAACTGCTGCTATATTACTGTTAAATATGTGTGTTTTTAGTTTGCAACCATGTTGTATCATTTATCTTCTGCTGTTGTCCATTGCTCATCGGAAGCTCTGCTACAACACAAGCTCAAGCTGAAACTCGTTGCCGACGTGGACACCAACCTCCCAGACAGTCTGCAGACCTTGCTCAACTACTGCTGCCCTCTGCTGTTGAGCTGCCATTATCACCTACAGTTGGCAGCCTACAGGCTTCTGCTTAAGATCATCCCCGATCTGCCAAAGTACAGCGAGAAATCTCCTGGCGTCGACGGCAACGACGACGCAGAACATGGCCGCTGTCCTCTGCAGTCACTGATAAGTGCCATAGAAGTGGCAAACCTCGGCATTAGGACTTTGCTCGACGACGTGGTGTTCGGCGAAACGGTCGTCGTCGAGCCGTCTACCCCGGTCTTTACGTCGGTGATGGCGTACCTCTTCGGCTGGAACGTCTTGCTTCATTTCTTTAAGATGTCTTCGTCGGAACGACGCGTACAGTACGCGCAGTGGATCAGCGAACAGGGCGTCATGGACCAGCTGCTGCAGAACGCGTTCCGATTCATGCCGCGCAATCCGATCGTCGCGCTGAAAGACGCGCTCGTCGCCAACGGCGCCTCGAAGAGGCTCGCCGACAGTCGGAACATGTTCGCCGACGACCCGTCCGTTGGAGATGCGACTGACGACGGGCGGCAGCGGCGGCAGGCGGCGATCCACGTACAGCACCTGGCGTGTACCGTCTATCGCAGGACGCTCGAAACGCTGCCCGCCATCGTGCGCCAGTGGTGGACCGAACAGGACAAACGCGTCGCCGGGATCGTCGAGAAGTTTACCGCCAGGCACGTCAGCCCGCTGCTGTGCGCCAGAGAACTGCAGACGATCCAGGAGACGAGCGGCTGTTTCGCGAACATGACGATCAAGGTACGTCCGCTGACGAGAGAGGTGATCGCCAACTACGTGCTGGAGGAGTGCAACATGGAGTTGATCATCACCCTTCCGGCGAACATGCCGTTCGGCACCGTGTCTGTCGAGAGCGGCAACAGGGTCGGCGTCACCAAGCCCCAGTGGCGCTCCTGGGTGCTGCACCTGTTCGTTTTTCTCAGTTTTCAGGTGAGCTACCACTTTCAATCGTTCACAGGTTCATTTTGCACAACCTGTTTGTTTAAACGCAGTAATTTGGGCAAATATTCAGATAGATTTATTGAATACAAAATGATAATGATGTAACATCACCAACTAGGAGTTAAAAGTGTATCGGTTTCACGAAGGCTAAGTTTGGGATAACATTGTGACTAATTTTAAAGTTATTTTCTTATAAAAGTGTTTCAAATCCGTTTTATAGTAAATGTTGTGGCAAATAAATAAGAAATCATTTTTTTCTTGTGATTGAAAATACTTTTTCAGGTATTTGATATAATGAAATAAACATGTGCATGCGTACCCCTCCCAACACATACATGGTGTGTAACATGTGTTGCTATTATTGTTGTTTAGAATGGCTCTATACTCGACGCGCTGTCCCTCTGGAAACGAAACGTTGATAAGCAGTTTGAAGGACTGGAGGACTGCATGATTTGTTTCTCCGTCATCCACGGGTCCAACAACAAGCTGCCGAAATGCCAGTGCAAGACGTGCAAGAAGCGCTTCCATTCCAGCTGTCTGTTTAAATGGTTTAAGTCGAGCGCCAACTCCGCGTGTCCGCTGTGCAGAAACCTCTTCTAGGACATTTCTCGAAAGTTCCACTCGATGTTTAATAGTCCAGCAGTGCATTCTTAGTTGACCTCTTGCTTACACAAAATGAAATACTTGATCTTAATGTTGCCGAACTCTGTTGTAGTAAAATTACCGGTAAATATTGGTTATATATATATAAGATATTATTTTACAGTGTCACTGAGTGGTATTGTTCCTGTTTGTCATTGTTTGATTGTTTAAAAAAGCAATGGGGTTTCGACTGCCCCAAGCCAAACGTTTCGACCCCTCCCCACTGGAAGGTCATGAGGTTAAACCCATTTCCAGCTCTCTCAGTAAATTGAACATGTCTTCCTTTGTTTAATTTGATATATTTTGCCAATGCTAACAGTCCCAGTCATGGAGAAATAAATGTTTTGCCTGCAATGGCTCTATAATGGCTCTGTTAGTAATGTAACTTATTTGAATAAATTAATTAAGTTAATTATAAGGTTTAACATTCAGCAATGACAACAAACAACAACACTCTGGCATTTAATAATTAATTAATTAATCAATGTATTATAGTTTATTTTGACATAGACAACCATATGTTCATTCAAAGGCAGAAGTAAGGCCATGTCTTGAATCACATATTCTCTTTTGTTGTTGAAAAACTGTTGTCTTTGAGCATGATGACAGGAAGTTATTGACTTTGGCAAAACAGTCCATCTAACAAAGAAATAGTAGAAAAACACAACTGCAGCAAAGAAACATAGCAGAAAAGCAGAAAATGAATTGAAATTACTTGGTTTTGAAGGCGATTGCTTGCTCCGTATTAAGCTGAAAAGTTGATCTTGAGTTTGCAGAATATTGTGAATACACGAATGAAATAATAAATATGCAAGACTTTGCAATTGAATGTGAAATAATAATAGTAGAATGAGGTTTTAATTGATTACTTTACAATGGCTTTTATCTGTAACCTTGTGCTGTAATACATTTAAGAGCAGTTGGGTGTGCGTTGTATATGTATTTTGTAAATGACGGCTTATTTTTCAATTTGGCAAGTTTAGTGTTTGTGTGTTACCTTATTCCAATCTGATCTTCATAACTCTTTGAGGATGTGGGTGACATCTGCTGAAACAAGCAACAGTTATGCTCATACAAATGCACACACACACACATATTTACCTGTAAATATATATGATTTTTCTTTGTGTTATTATATGTACATAGGCCTATAAGTCGTAAAATATTAAATCAGAAAAGAAAGAATTTTGGAAACAGTTTCATGTGGGTTAGCAAGTTGATGGCCAAAATACATATTTACAAATACATGGCCAGAACCTATTTACAAACCATTGCATGTGGGCCTATATTAATGATTGCTTGCACAATACAGACTGATAAACACTTATAAAAGTTTTACTGTACCTGAAAGATTCATTCAGATGTAAGTACTATACATGATGGAATACAATTTGAGTGGTGATTGATAATGTTGCTAAATGGAAGAATGGTTAAATTGTGTGAATACCATCTTTTTATCGGCCTTTGTATCTTCTGTTTCCTGAGTATCGTTATTGTTGTATGATTGAATGAACTCCTGTGGTATCTCAAAAATGACGTCTGTCCAATAGATTCTCATTGTCTTTGCTATTGTTGCACTGTGAAAGGGATAAAACATCTAATTAATTGCAGGCATTTTCCCTCAAACACAACTCAATTAACCTGTAATTTTTTAAAAACGTACACTTTGCTCTTAGAAATCGAACAACTCAGACATCTTTTATTTAAGAAAGATCCGGACTCTAAAACTCCATTCACATCTTTCACAACGCTCCTTATGGATCCCTCCCAGTCAGTGTATTTTAGCATATCATAGTTGACTTGGTCTCATAGCCTACTGCAGTGTTGGAGTTGTTGGGGGTTGAACCCCACCCCAGCTAACTTTGCAACCCTCACAAAAATCACATATCGAGCACATTCAGTCTCTGTCATTCATTGAATTTCAGTCATCAACCCCCCCCCCTCCAGCTCAAATTTCACAACTCCAACACTGGCCTACTGTACATAGCCTAATAATAATGTTTAAAGTGGTTCAGTAGGGTCTGCCCTGTGTGAAAACCACTATGCTTCACCCATCCAATAACTCCCATTATGGTTTTGCTGTGTACTCATTCTTTGGCCACTAGTAGACCTAGGTTTGTTTGTCTTTCTGTCATTGCATAGACAAATAACAAAACTTTGCAGTTTACAATGTCATGATTGCCTCGTTGAGTTACTGTATAACTGCTGCAATTCTTTATCTACAGTCTAATAGCTGTACAAGACCCATCTAGCGGGGATATTTTTACACCCCCCCCCAATTTGAGGTCGACCCCAAAAAAAAAGGTAATGTGACAATGGTATGCGTACAAAATGCATGCTAATTAGCTCCGACCCCCCCAATTTGAGGTCGACACCCTCCCTACCAAATTCACAATCCTAGAAATATCCCTGCCATCTAGTATCCTATAGTACTTGTAATCAGTATCCTATAGTAGTAGGCTACTTGAGGCGAAGTTTTCCCGACTGGATTTTCGTTGACCTCCATGAGAAGTCGATGTCATTTTTGACGATTCCGCTGTTGTGTGTTATGGAATCGTTTTCTTCGAAACAGCTCAGAAGCTTAGAGTATCTGTTTTCCACCGAAAACTGACCGATTGCAGATCCACTGTCGTCGTGAACCTGCGCTACGAAGCCAGCTATTGTATCTCCGTTTAGACGAACTGTGCAAAAGCAAACGACAGACTACACTGTAGATATGGACAGGGGTCCGTTTTCTAAAAACCCAGCCCACGAAGGCAGTGGGGTTACTCGACCAAAGCCAGGGATGTTAATTAACAAGGACTCAGCCCTCGAGGCCAGGACCAAGACCAAGGACTTGAAACTGATCCTTACGGAGTCCTTAAGGCCAGGACCAAGGCCAAGGATTACATCCCTGACCAAACCAGAACCCCGTAATACATTACAATTTCTTAAACCATGACATTTTCTGACCCAACTCGCCATCTATAATATTAAGATCGTTATCTGTATGTCTGCTACCTTCAAGCGTTCTGATTGGTTGACTATTGCTAGACGGTTTAGACCGTTTAGTCCTTACGTCGCGATGCGTTGGTGGGCGAGCGTTGACTATTGGTAAACGGTTTAGACCGTTTAGTCCTTACGTCGCGATGCGTTCGTGGGCGAGCGTTGACTATTGGTAGACGGTTTAGACCGTTTAGTCCTTACGTCGCGATGCGTTGGTGGACGATGTTCGAAGACGACGTTGCTATTGGTAACAATTGTTCGTAGACTCGTAGTTTAACACGGTCGGCTGGGCGTGCGACGACGTTGCTATTGGTAACAATTGTTCGCAGCCTCAGGTAGTTGTGCGTACAAAAAAAATACCAGCGTCACATTTTGCGTGATTTTAACGTACATAGGCCTAACGTGGCGCAGAGCTTGGCTAGGTGGCGATCATTTAAATGTTGTTCATTGAAATGATTGGGTATTAGGTATAGGTATTGGATTAGTATTATCCTGCACTGCGAGCGAAGCGAGCCTCTTTCTAGTAAACATTGAAATTGCTTACACAACCCTACCCGCGGGTAGACCCAACCCACGTCCGTGTCTGAGACAAGGGCGTAGCCAGGAATTTGATTTGGGAGGGTAAAAATATTTGGGGGGAGGACTGAT
>CM030855.1:3695214-3702714 GCA_018105865.1 Metaphire vulgaris
AATAAATAAATATATATATATATACTATTACTAGCTGTTTGCCCGTCAAAAATGACGGAGGAACTTGGCTATTTCCTATCGCAATTTTTAAATAAAGATATATATATATTCACTAGCTGTTTGCCCGTCAAAAATGACGGGGAAGCTTGACTATATTTCCTGCACGAATTTCAAAAATATAATTATTACTATTATTTGAAATTTTAAGGTACTGCGGCGACCATACGAACATGGACGCATTTCGCGGCCTGTTCAACGCCGCGTCGACGGAGAAGGAGGACATGATACTGCTCAACGAACGACTGGCCGACGTTCTGATGAGGATCGAGAAGCTTCGCCTGGACGCCGGCAAGATGGACAACTCCGAATGGCTGAAAGCCATCGCCTGTCTCGAGGAAGAGATCAAGAAACTGAAGTCGTTCTACGAGGCAGAACTGAGCAAGACAAAGTAGGAGGGCACAGGAAGTGTTAATTAATATGGGGCAGTTTGTAATGTAATGTAATGTAATGTGGCATTTGTATGACGCCTATTCTATTTCAACTCAGAGGCGCTCCTGGCATCGGAGTCGCAGGGTAAAGAGGTGAGACTTAAGTGTTGTGTGTTGTATCCTGCGAATTGTGTGGGTTTTTCTGTCGATTTCAAGGCAATTGGTTGAGAGAAGTTGTAATAAACGGCTGCGAGACAATGGTTTTCAATGCAGGAGAAATTCAAATTATTATTATTTATTTATTTTCTAATTTATTTTTTAAATTTTCAACACAACTGAAAAAAGCGATATACAAAAGTAAACCATAAAAATAGAACATAATAGACTAGAAATCCCACTAAACTACTTAAAATTCAGTTATTATTATTATTATTGATTATTATTATTATTATTATTATTATTATTATTATTATTATTATTATTATTATTATTATTATTATTATTAGCTTGATCCGTAGAGTCACGGGTTCAAGTTTTTGATGAAATTGACATTGTCAACACACGTCACGTGACGTAGGCTACTGTTATTTAATCCAGTTATATTTCTAGGATTGTGAATTTGGGGGGTGTCGACCTCAAATTGGGGGTGTCCGGAGCCAATTAATATGCATTTTGTATGCATACCATTGTCATATTACCAAATTTGGGGAAGGGTGTCGACCTCAAATTGGGGAGGGTGTTGGGGTGTTAGGGGTGTAAAATATCCTGATTTAAACTCCGGTGAAGATGGCCAATAATTAAGACGAAAAATTGTTTTGGACTTAGAACTCATCATCATCATCATCATCATCATTATCATCATCGCCTTCGTAGTCGTCGTCATCATCATTATCATCTTTTTGCTTGTTGTAATACAGATAGACTGAGATAGTCTTTGCGTGTGTGTGTTTTAGACGTGAACTTGAAATAACAATTGCCGAAAAGACGGAAGCTCTGGCGAACGTTGCGAAATTGAACAACTACACGTCCTATCTGGTGTCCAAGTAAGTTCTTTCCTGCCACTAACTACAGTATAGCAGGCGTATCCGCTCCCACACACTCCAGCAACATCCGCGGAATTTTCAACATGATGATGATGATGATGATGATGATGATGATGATGATGATGATGATGATGATGATGATGATGATGATGATGATGATGATGATGATGATGATGATGATGATGATGATGATGATGATGATGATGATGATGATGATGATGAAATCGGTGACTATAAACGGTGACAATGATGGACTTGTAGGTTGGACGATGAGGCGAAGGAGAATCAAAAACGGCGAGATGAGATCGCCGATTTCAAATGCTCTCTGCTTCAGAAGGAACGGGAGGTCAGCGAACTGACGAAGTTCGTCCAGTGTCTGAAGGCGGAACTCGATCTTGTGAAACCGAAGCTGGAGAAATACGAAAAAGAGGCAGACACATACAGACAACAGTAAATATACACTCACTTATAGACTCTTGATTAACCCCTTAACTGGGGATCTCGGATATATCCGTCCCTTTTACATTGAGTTACAGTTAAATACACGGTTAAGGGGTTAACAATCATAAGTTTATCAAATAATTATTATAATATAGTCAGTCAGAAACACTGCAGCAGTGCATGATCTTCAAAATAATTCATATATAGTTCATTTATTATTAATATTGTTGTTTTTGTAGTTATTATTATTATTTTATATTATTTTATTATTATTATTATTATTATTATTATTATTATTATTATTATTATTATTATTAATTATTATTAAACTGACTATTTCTTGTGCTCCATAGTACCAACTGTCAGGAACAAGGGCGCACTAGAGTCTCGATAGTCCAGCAAAAAGTAGATAAATAAAATAACAGTATTTATGTACAAACGAAAATGAATTAAAAGCAATCGCAAGCAGAAAAGAGTATTATTATTCCAAAATAATTATTCAGTAGAATTTCTTCAAGGACGGTATAACCACGCCTAACGATTGCACTGCTGTGCGCCTTCGATTTATCTCGACCTCGGCTGTCATTTCTAACAGTGTTGAGGCGTGTAGGACTATAGACCTATTCCTGCGTTTACATGTTTCACTGCATTATTATTATTAATTCCGCCAGGCTGGACTGCGAGAGAAGATTGCGCCAGGACGCTGAAGACAAGTTGGAACAGCTCTGTACGAAGCTCAACTTCGACACTCGACTTCACGAACAGGTGAGAGGACAGAGACAGAGACAGAGACAGAGACAGACATACAGACAGATAGACAGATAGACAGACAGTGACGGTTCCACCATGTTGATGACTGGGGATGCATCTCCCCACCTGGTTCCGGATGACCTTTTTTGCTTGTCAACCTATTTTCCGGCGAGCTTTTAAAAAATTTAGTGAGAAACACTGCGAATGACCTTCTTTTTTACTTGTCGACCTTTTAAGGCAAGGTCTAGTATATTTAGTGGCCAAAACACTAACACTGACCCTTTTTCTATCTTTTTTCTTCACTTTTCACCCCACCCCCACCAATTTCCTATACATTTTTTCATCCCCCACCAAGAATTTTTGGAAACCCCCTCTGCAGATAGACAAAGACAGAGACAGGGAAAGAGAGAGAGAGAGATGTTATCGTGCATAAGTGATGGTGTCGCCCTCTAAATCTGGGATCCTGGCTACGCCCCTGCTACTTCTGACGATGGCGTTTCATTTTTTTTCTGTTTCTTTCTCTGAACAGCAAGTTCGCGACCTGAACGACCGACTGGAGCACGCGCACAGCATCATCGAGATGCTGAACAAGAAGATCAAGGACATGAACGAGAACCAGAACCGGCTGAACATCCCGGTCCTGTTGCAGAAGATGCGAGACCAGATGCAGGAGGAGTTCCAGAAGTATCGCGACGAGACGCAGCTGGCCGTCAGCAAGACGATCGCCGAGATGAAGGCGAAGCTGGACGCCCGACTGTGCGAGAAACAGCGACTCGAGGAGGAAAGAGATCGACTGGAAGAGATCGTCGCAAAACTCCAGGGACAGCTGAACGAATTCAGTTCACAGGTCAACGATTAATACAATCAATCAATACACATTGCACTTTCAATGGCATAATATACAGTTAAACTTCGTTATAACGTATACTCGGTTATAGCGTACTGCAATGTACGGTCCAGTGTATTGCGCTACCGTATTTGATAGCATTGGATATAAAGTACCTCAGATATAACGTACTAAATTTTACAAACCCGCTAAGTAGGCCTACGTTATAACAGAGTTCTACTGTACTTGGGTCCGAGTAAAGACATTACTTAAAGACATTAAGTAAAGTAAAGTAATGAGTAAATCCTTCCCGAGCTCTCAAGGCTAACCTCGATGCTCATAGGGCGGCGCCGATCTCCGTTTCCAAGGTCCTCAACCAGGCGACTGGTGCAAGTTACATCATACGGGGCCAGTGTTCTCATGCAACCCGCCTGTTTACTCCGCGGATTAATCCGCTACTCAGTTCCCAATCATCGCCATCTGGCGAAAGAAGTCTGAGTCGATCTCGAACCCGCGACCTTCTGCCATCGTCTTGTTACCACTCTGCTAACCATTACGCAACCTATGTCGACCTTCTACTATAAAGGGTGTCCATCGTCCAAAAAACGTCGTTACCTATAAACTCTGCATGCTAACACAGTTTACGCAATCCTAATATGGCCATCTATATGAAAATGAGATGAGCGCTGTGATATGAAATATAAATATATTTAGAAATAAAATCACCTTTTCTGCTGTTTTTTCCTGATACACCCTGTAGATGCTGCGATGCGATGCTGCTGGCTGCCGCCATCCAGGGCAACCAGCAGCTGCAGGTGGCGCTGCAGAACGAAAAGGCGGCGGCGGCGCAGAAGATAAACGAGCTGGAGACTCACCTGAGAGACGCCCAGGACTGTCTCATGCAGAAGGTGCGCGAAGCGGCAGCCGCCAGAGAGGTCCAGACGTCGCTCCGGACCGAAATAGAAGCACTGAAGATATTCGTCGAAGTAGAAGAGGACAAGTACGTTCACCCAATGAGCAACCTCCTCCTCCTCCTCCGCCTCCTCCTCCTCCTTCTACAACAACAACAACAACAACAACTACTACTACTACTACTACTACTACTACTACTAATAATAATAATAATAATAATAATAATAATAATACTTTTTTCTTATTAATATTATTAGCCTATTATTAGTCAGTTACTACTGCTGCTACTTCTTCTTCTTCTTCTTCTTCTTCTTCTTCTTCTTATTATTTATTATTATTATTATTATTATTATTATTATTATTATTATTATTATTATTATTATTATTATTATTATTATTATTATTAGTCAGTCTGTCAACGTGTGCTTCAGTTTAAATGCTGTCAGTTTTTCGGGGCATATAATTCCTGTCTTACTTTTTACGCGTTCGTAGTGTTGCCTTATTAAGCGGACGCTAGCTCTTGTTGCGAATTCTTGGTTTATTCCAGGTTGAACGGCGGCTGTCTGCCTCCTCTTCAGTGCGCCAACGGGCCTATAATTCAACCCCTTACCCATTTACGGTTCTTAGTTGCCTTAACGCCGGCTGTCGCACCTCTTCCAATATGATCTTCTTCAAACGGCGGCTCCACCTCCTCTTCAGTGGCCAACGGGAATCAACCCCTGGGATTTCCTGTAACCTCAACGCCGGCTGTCGCACTTCTTCCAATTCTTTCTTTCTTTCTTTCTTTCTTTAACTGGTCCTGTAACTCTCTCTCTCTCTCTCTCTCTCTCTCTCTCTCTCTCTCTCTCTCTCTCTCTCTCTCTTGACCTTTATTTATTTAGCCTTGCGGTCTGGAATGACCCGGTCTTTTGCGGATGTATCTGAAGAACCGTCCATCATAGGCGTAAACTTCTGCTGGTCTCGAGTCCCCCACATTTTTACAGGGTACCGTTGGGAACTTGGGAAGGGAGAAGATATAGGGGTTATTCCCCACTTTTTCAACCAAGTTTACACCAAGCCATTGATTGATATCATTAGAGTATCAGATGCTACAAAAGTGATTTATTATTATTACTACTACTACTACTACTACTACTACTACTACTACTACTACTACTACTACTACTACTACTACTACTACTACTACTACTACTACTACTACTACTACTACTACTACTACTACTATTGTTATTAACTTATTAGGCCTATTATCATTTATTGTACCTGAGGTTGTAGGGAATGTAGGCCTATTTTTTCTTTTTGACAGGAAACCGACCTGTTTCTTCTGGCGGGCAGTTAGCGACTGGCAGACTGCCACCAAGGGGCGGTGTTCTGACGTCGCTCAACAGATGTGCTTAATAGCGAAACGTTTTTTTTACAGATTCTTTTTGTGATTTTATCGTTTGATGTTTGTGGGCTAAAAGCCCGGCGCTGTTTTTTTTATACGTGTATACATAAATATACATATTTGTAAAGGATATTTTTCTGTAAAGAAGTGATTTTATTTGTATGAAATTTAAAATCTGCAATTGGTGGTTAGTTTCTTAAACGGATGCTATAGACTAATCTGAAGGGCTCGTGAACGATACGGTGGCATAGCCAGGGTTCTGGACTGGGGGGGGGGGCACACCAGACAATTTCGAGTAAAAATATCTAGTAACAAAACACAAAGTCGTCAAGTAGTTATTGCCCGCCCTCGAACCTCCTGAACAATTTTTTGTGGGCGCCACTGATTTGACGGTGAAAGCAACGAGACAAATAATATTCTTTTTCGAAATTTGAGACAAATAATATTCTTTTTCGAAACAGTTGCGGTCGAAATGGTAGATGACAGGTTTTTTACTGAGATCTGAAAAACACATTTCGAGAGATTATCATTAGGCGAAAACGGCCGTTTCAAAGAGGATCATACTATATTTGCCATTCGCCGATGCCTTCAAAGCCATTAGGGCTGTCTATAGGAAGGCTTGACCTTCATTCAACCTCTGACCTCTGCTGCATTCGTCTGAGAAAGCGGGGTTAAATCAACGCTGGCTGAGTAATTAAACACACACAAAACAGACAGGGCTTAACTTTTAAAAAATGGGCCTACCTCTGTATGCCTTGATGCTATCGCTAGGGGCTGGAACAGTCAAGATACAACTTTAAAGGGATGATAGATAGATAGATGACAGGCAGATAGATAGACAGACAGACAGATAGATAGACAGACAGGGAGGGAGAGAGAGAGAGAGAGAGAAAATGGAGGGATGAAGACGAAGAGAACAGGGAAGAACGAGGGGTAAGATGTCATACTCTTTTTTGTTAGGACCTTGAGAGTCTCTTGCTGGACTCAAGGGCGGATGTTAATCTAATGATAGAGGCAGAGGCGGATCTAGGGTGTTCGGCGCCCGGGGACAAAGTGTACGTTGGCGCCCCTAACATAACTGACAAGCAAAAAAGGTCGTCACACGTGTTGCTTCTTCTTTATTGTGCATTTCACTTACCCAAATATCCGATTTTGGCGCCCCTCACCTCGGCGCCCGGGGACATGTGTAGGCTACCCTCTGCCCCCATAGATCCGCCTCTGGAGAGAGGCTTTTGGGATCAGCGCAGGAGACGCTGTATGACCAGCTTTAACCCCCTAACTGGGCAACTATTTGTAACTCAATGTAAAATGGACGAGCGTTACTCGGGGCACCCAGTTAAGGGGTTAAGGATCGCCGATTCAGTTGCTTGTATGGACCGCGGAAGAACGAGAGGCAGTCATCTCCTAGAAAGGCAACGAAGAAACTGCCGCCGTGAAAAACTATCCCCTCGTTTCCAGATCTGGGTTCTCGAGACCAGATTCCTTCTTGACACACTAGGGGCGGTTCTTTTCGCGTCATTTTTCAAAATCTTCCGGTCCGTTTGATCCACTCTTTTGATCGTCGACGGAGTGTTCATTCTTAATCCGACTTCGAACATTTAATTTCCATATCCATGGAACTCTGTCTCAGTCAGTCAGTCAGCCAGTCAACTGCTATAGCGCATAATGTTTCGGGCCCTAGGGCATCAGACGATGGACCACCGAATCCAAGTT
>CM030855.1:3710214-3777714 GCA_018105865.1 Metaphire vulgaris
CCTCCCACCAACTTCATATGAATTCATCGCATCCCCACCAAGAAAGTAAAGTCGAAAGAAAAATTTAAATGATAAATGAATTCTAATAAATTTATTCAACACTTAATAATAATAATAATAATAATAATAATAATAATAATAATAATAATAATAATAATAATAATAATAATAATAATAATAATAATAATAATAATAATAATAATAATAATAATAATAATAATAATAATAATAATAATAATAATAATAATAATAATAATAATATGAATAACAAATACCATCAACTGTCTTCCTCATGTCACTTTGTTCCTATGGCTCGGGAGACAAATGGTCCAATCAACGAAGAAGGTCTTCGCTTCTTAATACGCGGCTCTTCCCTCGATCGCCCTACTAGGCACTCCGTTAGATATTCGCCAGGTCTTTCATTTAGTTGATGTCACTCGTTCTCGTACAGTCAATGGCGTTAGTGTGTAAGTATGAAATGGCTGGAAGGTGTTCTATTTCTAACCCTGTAGATCGAAATTGAGAATTATATTATTGATTATTCTTGCAATATTTAAAGCAATGATGAAGGAACAAGAGGAAAATGTGGATTTTGTCGAGGAATTTCTTTAAATCGATTAGATTTTGACATATCTAGGGCCTGTATACCTTCTTGTTGGCTAATGCCATTTTGCTAATGCCAATTTTGAAGCTGCCTGTGTGAAAGCCACTATAGGGTCGCTAACGGCGCTTGAACCTCGCTCCCTCAGCCTTCTGCTCCAGCGCGTAACCCACTCTGTAATCTTCCGCCCCATTCAGTGGCGTAGCCAAGGGGGTTTGGGAATTCAACCCCCACCTTGGCTGCTGACGGAAATGTTTTTTACATGCTTTTCCATGCATTTTAATTTTCGGAGGCAAATTTTGGGACTATCCCTCCTCTTGGCTGGCTGCCGACCGAAAAACTTTCTAAGCGACATAAAAACAGAAAAACGAAAAATTAATACAAAAAGGAATTTTGACGATGACTTTTTTAGCTTGTCAGCTTCAAAAAATTTGAGGAAGTTTTTGTCAAGATTTTTCTTCAAAGTTTGGTCACGACCGAAACCAACCCCCCCTTCCGGAAATCCTGGCTACGCCACTGGCCCCATTTTTAACATTATCATTGAGATTTTAGGATAACTCTCATTGATTCTTTGTTTTCTTATCTGATACTAATAAACTAATTGCCATGTTTTCTATCTGACGCAGCTGAACGTTTCGAGGAGTTCATGGATCCCTATCGGTTCCACGTCCTTCGATAGAACATGGTCCAGTCCTCCCCCCTCAACTCCGGCTCCCACCCGGCTAGGCTCTTCCTCCTCCTCCTCCTCTCCGATCGTCTTTCGTCGTTCTTCGTTCTGTCGATCGAAGCCGCCAAGTCCCGTTCGCGAAACAACGACCAGCTGCTCCTCGCCGAGGTCCCGGCCGAGAGGTTCCGGTTCCGGAACATTCCGTGGCCGCCCCGCGACTGTCCGGTCGAGCCGCCCTGCTACTGCGCCCCGCGGAACGACGGAGGAGGGCCCGGCGGCGGCGCCGGCGGCGGCGGCGGCAGTGGCCGGAGGGAGAGACGGATCTCGTGCGGGGCCTTCTCCCGTCAGCGGCGGTTCCCGAGGTTCGTGCGGACTTCGGAGGAGGTCGATCACGTGTCGCTCATATACTCCGGCCTGACGGTGCTTCCGAATTCGGCGTTTAGCGAATTGAAGGTTTGCTGAAAACACGAGACGTAATATAGGGCTATCCAGTTTTAACCAACAAAGTCCGGTTGCTCCGCCCACTGGTGGGCAGAAACCATAGAAACCATTGTCGTCTATTAATAGACGCCAATGGCAGAAGCAGATTTCTTACTGGTGGGCATAGATCAGTGACCATAGAGATTGTTCTGGATACTCCTATATCGAGACGTAATATCTTCTATACCATAAAGCGAGCCACGGGCGCCCGTAGCTTAGGGCAAGAGGGGCACTTCCCCACTTCCCCCTTGGAAAATGCAAATGCCTATAAATCACATTGAGATTTGAAGACCTTGCTAAAATATTAACCGTGACCTATTGTGCTAAAATGTGTTTTGCCCCTTTACCGTATAGGGCTATAACTGAAACACAATGTAACATGGACGGATATATTCGGGGTTTACGGTAAAGAGGTTAACACTTAGAAGTTTAGAATTTTAAACAAAGATAGGCTTACGTTTAGGTTAGACTACTCCAGTCAGAGATATTTCTAGGATTGTGAATTTGTGGGGGTGTCGACCTCAAATTGGGGGGGGGGTGCCCGGAGCTAATTGGTATACATTTTGTAAGCATACCATCGTCACATTACCAAAATTTAGGGGATGTCGACCTCAAATTACGGAGGGGGGTTTTTAGGAGTGTTAGGGGGTGTAAAAATATCCCTGACTCGAGTGCTCAATAGTAGACCTTGTGTCCCACAGATTGTTAACCCCTTAACCGTGTATTTAACTGTAACACAATGTAAAATGGACGGATATATCTGGGATTCCCAGTTAAGGGGTTAATGACGCACGCTCTTTTGTGCGCGTTTTCCAGGTGTCTGAGCTTGATCTCCAAGGCAACAACTTCAGCAACCGTGTGAGCGGTAAGGCTTTCGTCGGGGTTAACAAGCATCTACTTGCCCTGAACCTCGCCTGGTCCAACATCACCCGGCTTCCGGTCAGGGTCTTCCGCGGCATGATCGCCCTGCGGAACCTCAGTCTGGCGGAGAACCGCATTCCGCGCATTCCGGGTCCGATTTTCCAGGACCTCCACAGCCTGGAGCAGCTGACCCTCGCCGGCAACGCCATGTCCGAGCTGGCGGCGGACGTGTTCCGCCAGCAGACGAACCTCCACACCCTGGATCTCGGATACTGTTCGCTGGAGCGGATCTCCTGGAACGCGTTCAACGGACTCTGGAACCTCCGCAGTCTCGACCTGCGCGGAAACCGCATCCACCACATGGAATCGCCCGTCTTCGCCGATCTCGTCTCGCTCCACTCGCTCTACCTCGGTCACAATCCGCTGCGCAAGCTTCGCTCCAAGGTCTTCCACGGTCTGAAGAACCTGAAGGTGTTGAACCTGGCGGAAAGCTCCCTGGAAAAGATCGATTACGACGTCTTCCGCGACACTACCAGCGTGAAACTGCTCGATCTGAGCGACAACGATCTCTCCCACCTGCCGATGGGCACCCTTCTCCTACCCTACCTGGAACATCTGACGCTGGACGGTAACAGACTGACGGAGATACCTAACGAGGTGGCGTACCTGCCCGCCCTTCGCTACCTTGACATCTCCTACAATCGGATACAGACGGTCGATCGATGTCTCCTGGAAGGCCACCTGGACCACATGGATTACCTGAACCTGCGCGAAAATCCCTTCCACTGCAACTGCTCCATCTTCTGGCTGCGCGGGGTAAAGAACAAGTTGATGGCGCACTGGAAGGACTCCCGGAGAAGTCTTCCGTTCGTACCTGGAAAGTGTTTCACCCCCGTCAGTCTACGCGGTGTCCAGGTAACCAGTTGGCTGGACCTGGAATGTCTGAAGGAACAAAACCGCGGAACGACCAAATGTAATCAACTGTGAACGGAACGTAAAGGAATGTCAGAATCTAATATATAACTAATCGTTATTATTATTATTATTATTATTATTATTATTATTATTATTATTATTATTATTATTATTATTATTATTATTATTATTATTATTATTATTATTATTATTATACAGTATATTATATAATCGTTATATATTATATAATCGTTGATCTAATAACTAATCGTTATCGAGATGAAATTTTTGATATTTTCCGTGTAAATAATTCTCAGTTACGAGACTGCTGTTGGATGCATTAAAGACACATTCATTCAATTTGTCACTCGAATGAAATCTTCTTAAATAGACATTTTGTTGAATGCCTTTGTTAGCATCACTTGTTTCATCCAAAAATTATTCTTCTTCACGCATGGTTTGGATTGTTAGAATACGTTATTCTGAACCAGATTGACATCTTAAATTTCCATTTTCATTTAAAATTATTATATTGACACTAACTGAAGTTGAGGGCGCTGATGGAATAACCAGAGATACTATTTCACATAATCGTAATACAATTCGCCATAAATGTTATGAAACAGGATCAGAATTCTAGGTAATTTTCAGAGCAGGGCCACTCAAGGACTCACATAATGCAAGTAAGTGTTTGACTGCATAATTCATTTGACTTTGCGTAGAGATATGAAAAGCTACGTCATGAGAATTTTATCAGTTTGATATTTATCTATAATACCAATTTCACATCTCGTAACATTCAATCTTTCGTAGACAACACTATTAAAACAGAAGGTTTCATAAATCGAGATGACAGGTTTAACAGTCGAACAGATAATATTGGAAAACAGTTTCAAAATTCCATAAATCTACTCAGTAGAAATAATTAAGACTATAGTCGGTCATAAATGCTTTCTGGACTTTATACGGCAAAACGCTGTGGAACTAACTTTGCAATTAAATAGAAGGAAGAATGAACAAAAATTATTATTAGAGTTTGCACGGAAACTGTAAAACACTCATGGACTTCGTACCTAGGCTATGTATACCTCCTATGATCCGAAAGCACTACTGATCTAATGCGCTTGTAAAATCATAAGATATGCTACAGAAAAGGATGTTCTCCAGTGTTGGAAGACGTTAAATTGTTGTTTCATAGGTTTCTCTTGAACAACTCGAACGTGAACCGACGATATTAATTACCGGTTAATTATGTTAAACAACACAGTGTTACCAGCAGTGCGTAGGCCTACGATTCCTTTAATGCAGTGGTTCTCAACCCTCTTTGCTTCGCGGACCACTTTTGAAGTTCGAAAATTTCTCGCGGACCACCTAATAAATTGAGTAGTCACGTGCCCGTAAAAGGTTGTGATGACCTTTTGTTATTTTTTGCTTGTCAGGCTTTTCCACGTTGAAAGTGCACACAAAATGTGCCGATAACCTTTTTGCGCGGATGACCTTGTATTGCTCATCGCACTTTTCAGATTTTTCACCTGGAAAATAATTATATATGTCTAAATTTAATTTAGGTTTTTTCAGACTTCGCCGCGGACCACTAGACCCACTCTCGCCGCGTCTCGCGGACCACCTGTGGTCCGCGGAGTCGCGGACCACGGGCTGAGAACCACTGCTTTAATGCAATGTAACGTAATATAATATTTGTATAGCTCATTTTCTGGTAACTCACTCAGAAATCGCTACCACTGCGATTACTACTGCGTTGCGTATTGATAAAGAGATAAGAGCTATTTAATTTGATACGACATTTAAGTGATATGTACGATATGTGGCCTAATGTGACAGAACATTTATATAGCGCCCATTCTGCAAACTCACTCAGTGACGTCTCCACCGGGGGGGGCCAGGGGGGCCCGTGCCCTCTATTGAGTGCCTGCTCCCCAGTGCCCCCCCCCCCCAGTTGGGACCCTATACTTAATGCTACATACATTAAACAACAAATGGTTGGCCCCCCGTGATTAGGAGTTGCCACCCCAACGACCCCCCACTTGCCAAATCCTAGAGCCGCCACTGAACTCACTAAGGACGATATGTGTCTGATATGCAGCGGTGCTTTGTATTCCGACCGCGGACTGTTTCGAGAGATAAGCTGGCGAAATGCCCCAGGTACAGTATACGTCTAGATAATAGGCCGCAAATATCAACCAGAGTTGTACAGGCCTGCATAGATAATATCAGATTCTATAATCAGTCTCTGCAGATCTTTCATAAGCTTGAACCCGACTTCAGCCTATCGGCCTATTGCCTATCTGCGGGCCTAATCGTAATAATATTGAAATAGAATACTCGATCTCTTTTTAATTAACAGCGAAACGTTTTAGCAGTACATGTATAGTATACGTATGATAGTGCGTACGGCATCTCTCATTTTTGTTTCCAAACTTTAAATGGTGAAACAAGTTCGGCCAAGCGAATAAGGTCCTCGCAAAAGGATTTAGAGTGTGCTAGACGTGCAGGGCCATATTAAGGCGGAGGCTGAGAGGGCTGAAGCCCCCGGCCCACCATTAAAAATAGGCCCACCGTTTTTCAAGCGGCGACCTTTTACTTGCTTGTCAGAGATTTTCAAGATTTTCAGTGAAGGCGGCAGGAAATTTTACAAGGGACAATTTTCAAATTATGGAAGCCACGGCCCTTTTTTTTACTTCTCAGCCCCAGGCCCACTCGGACCTTAATCCGGCCCTGTAGACGTGGATTGTGTAAGCCTGACAGTCTTTTCAGTACAGCGATGATTGACAATGCAATCACGTAATCCATTCTTGAGCGTAAAACCGACGTATAATATGAGAATCGACAATCAGGCCCATCTGGCTATTTCATATGCTGTTGATCAGTTGACATTGATGCGACGTTGTGGGACACTAATGCAGTTGCATGACAACTGCGTTGACCTACTCTCGAATTCGTAAAGAGCTGTAGAGAAGCGCTAATGGATCGCATTCCAGAACCAACACTTATGCGAACTCTTCGCTAATAAATTCGTTTCGCTTGACCACAAGAACGGAGCCAGTCAGATCAACGGAAAAGAGTTTTTAACTGGTTCATTACGATAAATAAGTTAGATAGGTTAAAATACAGGATGAAACTTTCCCTTTGCCAGGGTTTAATCTAGGCCGTTTCCGGAAGGGATGGGGGTTGCCCTTCCCCCGCAAAAATTCATCACTAGATTATAAATACCATAAACAAAGTCATAGTCAGAGTCGCTTGAAAATCGTATCCATTTGCAATGCAGACAGCGAAATAAACAACCCAGAGGGTAATTAGACCTAGAGAGCGATTTGTTGTACCCCTTTCTATGCTAATTCATCGTTCGACTTTGCATAAAACTGTTGTGGCAAACCGGGGACAAAATCGATCATTTTGTTTGCACGACATTCTCTCATTGAATTTTAGATTAACTGTGTGGCTGTTCGCTTGACTGATGACGAACACAAAGCAGTGGCGCAGTCATGGTTCTGGAAGAAAGGGGGTATTCAACTTTTTCGGGTTAAAAACCCTGAAAAAGCGTCGACAAATAGGTCAAAGAGTTTACCGCGCATTCGAGCATTCTCTTCGATCCTTGTACTCCCTCCCTCCAAATTTCTCGACGTCTTTTGCACAAATCTCACGACAGATCTTAGCCAGAATAGAAGGGGTGCCCCCCCACTGTGGCTACGCCACTGAATAAAAGAGCTATTTGGATTTGAGATGACAATTATTCAGATAAACCGTTGTAGGCCGAATACTAGAAATCAGAATGACTTAATAGGCGGTTCTTTTTTTCTTATCAGGATGCAAATCTGTCAGCTGATGATACAGTATCTAGTTGGTACTTAGGACAGACCCTGATTGCGTTATCACATCCATCTCTGTAGGTCCTATAGAACACGTGGAAATACTCGAGAAGGAGTTTTACCTGTATTATTCTCTCTGTCTCTCCGGCTCAGCGCTCAGATCAGAGAACGCGTCTCAAAATATTATAGGCAAACGATAACAGAACCACTCAACTACCCGCTATTAAAATACGGAGTCTCTCTCTCTCTCTCTCTCTCTCTCTCTCTCTCTCTCTCTCTGCTTCTTGATTTCTGTATTCCTCTGTCACTCACTCTCTCAATCTCTCTCTCTCTCTCTCTCTCTCTCTCTCTCTCTCTCTCTCTCTCTCTCTCTCTCTCTCTCTCTCTCTCTCTAACAGAACCTCTCTCTCTCCACCTCCTTGATTTCTGTATTTCTCTGTCACTGTAAATCTCTATGTCTCTCTCTCTCTCTCTCTCTCTCTCTCTCTCTCTCTCTCTCTCTCTCTCTCTCTCTCTCTCCCTCTCCTTCTTGATTTCTGTATTTCTCTGTCACTGTAGCTATCTCTATGTCTCTCTCTCTTCTCTGTCTGTCTATCTCTGTCTGTCTGTCTGTCTGTCTGTCTGTCTCTCTGTCACACAGACACATACTCACACAAACACACAAACACAAACACACACACACACATACAGCCCATCAAACGCTATATCTCTGTCTTAACCAGTCAACACAGCCCATAAAGCCTAGTACTTATATCGGCGTGGGTAACTTTTTATGCACAGCGCGCGCTGTAATCAAATTTGCCTCAGAGCTCGACTCCTGCCCCTGTGCGTAACGTTGAAACACGTAACGTTGACCCGCCGTTTAGTCGTTTTCGGCGTCATTGAGTAGAACTTACGGGGCAGTTGCTACGAATTCCGTGTTTTAATTTGCCATTTGTTATTTGAGACTATTCGAATGTCTCTAGTCACCACGATATGCTTTTGATTGACAGCTTCGATTACCCGCGAAGTTAGACGGAACCAGTAATTCAGAAAGATTAACCCCTTAACTGGGGATCCCGGATATATCTGTCCATTTTACATTGAGTTACAGTTAAATACACGGTTAAGGGGTTAACATCAGAACTTTCTGACAAATGTCGGTCAAATCGTTTATACGCAACTTGAGCTTCAAGAAATCGAAGGTAAGAATCTAAAATCAGTTATTTAAAACATTTATAAACTTAGCAGCTTTGTTCAGGGGCGTAGCCAGAAATTTGATTTGGGGAGGTATAAATATTTTGGGGTGGAGGGTATAAATGTCAACTATGAACCACATAAACCATATAAATCACATAGAAAACTTTAATTAGGGTAGACTTTTTGGGGGTATATATATCGATATACCCCCCGTCGCTACGCCCCTGGCTTTGTTTTAGCCGTACGTCTGTACGTTTTTCCATCGCCATAATAATTGACTAGAACATATTTCGGTTTTTGGCTAGAACTTCAATCAATCAATCAATCAATCAACTTTCGTCTGTGCTTTTTTGGATTCTTTTCAGTCGAAAAAATCGACCAATTCACCAAATGCAGCTCCGTGGGCTTCGACCGATGGAATATCCGGAAATCACTCGAACACACCTCTGTCCCACTCCGTCCACCGGGATCTAGACCCAGATTCCCGTTTCAATCAGCACAACAACAGGTATGTAGCCACCTAAAGTAAGAGCCAGTAGTATATGAAGTAGTAAAAGTAGTAGTCCCAGTCAGTAGTGGTCCGTAGTAGTAGTAATTAGCAACTAGTAATTTTTGGTTAGAACTTTCGTCTGTGCTTTTTGGGATTTTTTTGGTGTCGTAAAATCGACCAATAGTAGTAAGCGCTGCAGTGGGCTTCGACCGATGGAATATCTGTAAATCACAGAACACACCTCTGTCCCAGTGGTCCACCAGGATCTAAACCCAGTATTCCTGCAATCAGCAGCAACAGGTAATAATAAGCCACCTACAACGTGTAATAATAATAATAACAACAACAACAATAATAATAATAATAATAATAATAATAATAATAATAATAATAATAATAATAATAATAATAATAATAATAATAATACGGAACTAAGAAGTAAGCATGCGTGAAAACACTACATACTACATAACTCTGAAATAATAATAATAATAATAATAATAATAATAATAATAATAATAATAATAATAATAATAATAATAATAATAATAATAATAATAATAATAATAATAATAATAAATAACAACAGGATTTTTGTGATTTACCGGTAGTTGGGATTTCTCTTATGTTGAAAATGTTCGCCTGTTCAACTAATCGGATACCTGCTTAGGCAGGTCACTTGATACCGGAGACGGATTGGGGCGTAGCCACGGGGGGAGAAGAAACACTGGGCTCCCACCCATATTCCGGGTTGGGACCGGCGGTCGTGGATTTGCGCAGAACCGTCGAGAAATTTGGGGGAAGGGGTCCGTAGGTAATGCGATGAACGATGGAAGAGACTGCGTGAAAGTTCAAAGTGCTTGACCCGACGACCTTTTTGTGCGCGTCAAGAGCTTTTTACCCGACAATGCCGATACGCCCCCAAATTCCCGAATCCTGGGTACGCCACTAGCTTTGTGTCAATCCGGTCATTCGCTGATATGATCTGATTGATTTTCAGCCGACATTCACGTCCTTTTCGTCGTTCGCAGCAGCTGCTTCAAGTCAGTCCCACCAGCAACCTTCTTCTTTCCAGACTCCCACGCGGGTCAATCGACCCTCCTCCTCGTTCTCAGCTACTCCGTCATCCGACTGGATATATGATGACATCGTCCTGGAAAAGGTTAGCGTCAATTCAATTGATATAGCGCTACTACACAGGTAATGCACGCGTGCTTACCTACTTTTAGGCCTATTTACCTGTATTGGTGATGTTGAGTTATTGCATATTCCGTCAAATTATATTCGGTTAAGAAAATAATATTATTGCTGAATTATTTAGTAATAGCGATAAAAGAGAGCGATGTGAAGACGCCATCGTTATGGATTTATCAATTTTCGGCCGGTGACTATACAACGCGATGTAAAGTAACGAAACATTTATATAGCGCCTACTCTGGACTAATACTGAGAAGCGATTACATTCAGTGGCGGCTCCACATGGGGGAGAGGGTCCGGGGTGCCCGTGCTCCCTATTTAATGCCTGGTCCCTCAGAGCCCCTGTTGGGACCCTATACTCACTACTACATACCTATCAACAGGTGGTTGGCTCCCATGCCTAGAAGTTGCCACCCCAACGGTCACTCCCCCCCCCACTTGCCAAATCCTGGAGCCGCCACTGATTACATTGAGCTGAAAATGAGTAGGTAATCAGGTGTTTCAGGAAGAGTATCGTGGGGTCGGGTTTTTCTAGGCTGCAAGACTGAGCATGCTAGCATCTGTAGCTAATTACATTATTGTTACCTGGATTATATAATCTGCGTTGCTTGAGAAGAATATGAATGTCGTAACTTTTGAACATTGTTCTTGAATCAAATAATAATGTTCAATTGATATCGAAATTGGTTCCTAGTTCATCGAATACGTACCCTCTATGGATTTGACGTTCAAAATGTGGAAAATATAGCGTAGTATCAGATTGTCAGATTGTTAGAATATTAGATTATTATTATTATTATTATTATTATTATTATATTATTATTATTATTATTATTATTATTATTATTATTATTATTATTATTATTATTATTATTATTATTATTATTATTATTATTATTATTATTATTATTATTATTATTATTATTAGTTGAATTAGAGTCTATTATTATGCTATTATTATTTGTTGAATATTATTATTATTATTATTATTATTATTATTATTATTATTATTATTATTATTATTATTATTATCAACAGAGAGGAAAAGGTCTTGGCTTTACTCTCTCCGGTAGAAACGGTCCGGATGGGGGAGGCGAAGAAAGTGTCCGCGTAGTAAAGATTCTCCCCGGAGGAGTCGCTGAGATGGACGGTCGACTCAGGTAGGCGAAACTTACGGACTCAGTTATAACGCATACTCGGCTACAAAGTATCGCAGTGTATGTAGGCCCTATGGTCCCGTGTGATGCACTAACGTATTGGGACTTTTCATTAGAAATTTGAAGACACATTTATTTAATATTGGATATGAACTGTGTTAAGCGCTCTTGTTGTAGGCCTTAGCCTTGTTTATTGCGCTATATAAATTCATTAAATTGTCAATAAATAAATAAATTGGATGGTTTTGGATATAAACATATCTAGGATATAACGTGCTATCTCAGTCGCTTCTCTTTCCACGCAGAGTAGAGCAGCAAGATCACAGTTTTTTCTGGCGACTCCTATAGTCAAATGGCTTACCTCCCATATCGTCATGCAAGTTTTGAAAATTTCATGATTTTTTCCAGGGCAGGAGACGCCATATTGTCCGTCAACGGAACTTCGTTCGTTGGCCTAACGCACCGAGAGGCTGTCGATTTACTAAAAGCGGCTACTGACTCAGTCCACCTTGTACGGTCACCTTTATTTCGATACTTTCTATAATAATAATAATAATAATAATAATAATAATAATAATAATAATAATAATAATAATAATAATAATAATAATAATAATAATAATAATAATAATAATAAAACAATAATAATATTAAAACAATAATAATAGTAATAATAGGATGATGAAGAAGAAGAAGAAGAAGAAGAAGGAGAAGAAGAAGAAGAAGAAGAAGAGGAGGAGGAGGAGGAGGAGGAGGAGGAGAAGGAAGAGGAAGAAGAAACTATAGTCTTGAGTGGTTCAGTAGGGTCTGCCCTGTGTGAGAACCACTTTGTTCCTATCGGCCATTCATTTACATCATGGTTTTGCTGTGCAATTTCATCTTTAGCCCTTATGTTCTCTAGTAGCTTTGTTCCTGTATTCTCATTTTTTATCTTATTGTCTTTGATTTTATTGTCTTTTGAACGAGTCAGAGCTTGTAAACGGTTGGCAGGTTGTGCGATTTGTAAAATTTCAATTATTTCATACATAACTAGTTTGTCTGTTATAAGGCGTAGATCTAATAACTGTCTACAATCTACAGTCTGCACTATAGTCTACAGGTCGCGACCTGTGTTGACCTTTGAACTACCTGAAACTCTTCGGATTGAACTTTGATCGTTGTTTATCTCTTCTGAGCGCAAATGGGAGCATGAAAAACATCGTGAACCCATTATTCCTCAAATTGCGCTAGGTTAATGAAATTGTTGAAACACATCAAGACAATGCCAGGATTATAGAGCAATAGCGACAAGGGAGTGAGGGGAAAACGACCACGTTTATTGATTTATCATCTGTATTACTGTAGTTGATGCCTATATAAGGTAATGTAGTGTAACTAGACATTTACATGGCGCCTCCTGCGTATAAGCAAGTATTCAAAACCACTTCCCAGGGCCGCCGAGAGAATTTTCGGGCCCCGGTGCAAAAAAGTAGTCACGGGCCCCCGACCTGACAAGTGTGTGAAAAAGTCGATGACATTTTTCTTGCTTGTCGTGCTTTTTATGACATTAATCCCTTAACCCCTTAACTGGGCGCCCCGAGTCACGCTCGTCCATTTTACGTTGAGTTACAAATAGTTGCCCAGTTAAGGGGTTAACATCATAACATCATCGACCCAGGCCCCTAAGCAGACATTCGCCGGGGCTCCTGAGAGTTAATACATCATCATCACCACCGGACCCGGGCCCCTTTGAGCTCCACGGGCCCCTTTGAGCTCCATGGGCCCCGGAACAATGTACCGGCTGCGCCACCTCTCTCTCTCAGGCCTGCCACTTCCGTTCGAATATATATTTTCCAGTTGTTCATAAAGAGTGTTTTGCATTTTCTAAATCAGAAAGTGAAAAGACGTTCAGAAAAACTCGACAGCAAAATCGTTAACTTGCATCGACCACAAGGCCAGGGTAGGCTTATGGACCTAAGATCTCATTCTTCTATAGGTTTTGTTTTATCATTGGTGTACCTGTGTCAATAGGGTATGCTAGGTATGGTGGATACCCTTGCGCCACTTGAAGGGGGTGCCAACATACTCTGTGGTCTTGCTCTCTACTCAGCGTAGAAAGAGAAGAAATTGATGGAAATTGACTTCCAGAACATCATAGACCAGTGTGGTCTGATATTAATAAATTAATCTGATTGATTGGTTGATTGAGTTGACATCAGTAAAGGCAAGAAAAGTGCATGCATATCTTTAAAACGGTGTCACTAGAGTTTCCTATACAAAGACTCTTAACCCCTTAACTGGGTGCCCCGAGTAACGCTCGTCCATTTTACATTGAGTTACAAATAGTTGCCCAGTTAAGGGGTTAAACCATTAAAGAATCAGAGAAAATCTTTGACGAAAACTTACGGACATAGTCTTGTTTGAGGGGCCGAGATGGTTGAAATTAACTATATCATTCACTTACCGGTAGGTTTCGGGTTCATGATCGCCGGTGGCGTCGGTAGCGATGAGTTTGACGGAGACGAGGGCATCATAATCACCCGGATCCCTCGCGGAGGCGTCGCTCACAGAGACGGACGCTTGGCCGTTGGAGATCGTCTGCTGACCGTAAGCCTCTCGACAGTGTTTAATCTAGACTCCTGGGTTCCGGGGGTGGGGGCTGACAAAGCCGGGGGATTGAAATTTCCGGGGGCTTCTGCTAGGGGCTGCTGTTAGTCCATGTAGTGTGCCAAAATTTCCGGGAGGAATTTGAAATTTCCGGGGGAGAAAATGGGCAATTTCCCCCTGGAAACGGCCTAGATTAAACACTGCATCTCGATCTTTCACCTAACACCTTCTTCCATGCCTGTCACTGCCAAATTCTTTTGCACTGCTGTCTAGATAAAACCGTTTAATGACATCTGCAGTAAAATTCGATACTTATAATATATTATAGCAGTAGAAATACACTCTAGTCCCTCATCCCTGTTATGGAATTCATTTGCATAGCCATGGGGGAATCATATGGGGGGCTGATCCCACAATTGGTGTTAGAACCAGATCTATGCAAAACCGATGACAATTTTTTCGGGGGGGGTAGTAGGAAGTCTACAGAATCGGTAAATTAGTTGTATCAGAGCTTTTAGCAATCACTGTCATGATTCAAAATTGGAGCATTTAGAACATGCAGCGTAGGCCACAGTTCAAGCCTAGCATTGCTCAGAAGTGTTTGCAATATTCTTATGTTTGCATTTAAGGTTAATGACGTTAGCATGACGGGCATGAGTCACGAGCAGGCAGTAGAAGTCCTGACAAAGGCAAAAGGAGTCGTGAACTTGGTCGTCACTAAGTCAAACATCGACCCTCACTATTTCGCGGAAGGTATTATTATTATTATTATTTTTATTATTATTATTATTATTATTATTATTATTATTATTATTATTATTATTATTATTATTTATTATTATTATTATTATTATTATTAATTATTAATTATTATTATTATTATTATTTGAGAGTTACTACAATGTTTTTCACACAGGCTTACTTAGCCTCGTTATTACTACTACTACTACTACTACTACTACTACTACTACTACTACTACTAGTACTACTACTACTACCATTGCATTGCTGCCATGGTACGTTAATTAATTCAGAAAGTGAAGAATCGTAAGAGCTGAGCTGAGAAGTGAACAGCTTGTCTAAGGTCACTATGCAGTGGCTAGGGTCGGATTCGAACCCGCTACCATTCGGTTGCATGTCAAGAATCTTACCACTACTCAACCGCGTCTCCGATAAATGATTTGCACATTAGCTTACGTCTACCGGTTTCCGTAATTGGAAGTATATTTGCAAGACGCAATTGGTGCGCAATAATGCTTTATATATATTAAACAGATCATCAGTCAATCTAAAAAATCTGATTTTTCTTCCAGTTGTTTCCGTGACCGCTAGCGAAACGGCACCAAGGTCAGGGAACGGTCAAAGTCAACAGGGTCGCAGAATGAAGATCCAGCCGAACAACATCAGCGAACAGAAGCGGCGTTCGAATCGCCACCGACGGTCGACAGACCGAACGCCGAGGCGTCGTTCCATCAGAGAACCATCGGCGAATACGCGGATTCCTCCCGTCCCGTCCGATCGTCCCCCTAATGCCTCAGCATCAAAGCGAATTCCAGCGTCGACGAGCCAGTCAACCTCCCAACCACTGGAAGAAATAATTCCGAACTTCATGTCCGGATCGGGAATCCCGAGGTCACCATCTAACATCAATCAACCGCTCTTAATCTAAGAAACACTTATAGCAGTAGTAGCAGTAGCAGACTAGCAGCAGCAGCAGCAGCAGCAGCAGTAGCAGTAGTAGTAGTAGTAGTAGTAGTAGTAGTGTAGTAGTAGTAGTAGTAGTAGTAGTAGTAGTAGTAGTAGTAGTAGTAGTAGTAGTAGTAGTAGTAGTAGTAGTAGTAGTAGTAGTAGTAGTAGTAGTAGTAGTAGTAGTAGTAGTAGTAGTAGTATTTCAACAGAAAACGAAAGTATTAACAAATGTTATTTACGTAATTAAATAATCGATATATTCCTGTTGACCTTTGAACTTTTCTTACTACTACTACTACTACTACTACTACTACTACTACTACTACTACTACTACTACTACTACTACTACTACTACTACTACTACTACTACTACTGTTGCTGTTATTATTATTATTACTATTATTACGTCAGTTTCGTGACAGAGGGTCGGCAGGTGACTATCCGCAAGAGTGTAACTGGTGGCCTTGGATTTACGGTCGTCGGTGGAGTCGGTGGCAGTGGAATATTCGTTTCCTCCATCGTTCCCGGCGGATCGGCTGATCTCAACGGAAGACTGAGAATAGGAGACCAACTTCTCTCGGTACACCACCAACTGTCTGAATATCATCGTCATCATCATCATCATCATCATCATCATCATCATCATCATCATCATCATCACCACCATCATCATCATCTTCTTCTTCTTCTTCAGCCTCTGTTTCAACGTCATTCAATGCAGCGAACCAAGAAGATTCCGCCAAAGAATTTACCGCCAAGAAGAGATAATAATAATGATAATTATAAATAGCAGTCATAATAATGACGTATGCTGTGATCACTAAAAATAAACTACAGTTGAGATTCTGAATGCGCGTCATCGTAGCGAAGGAAGACATGTTTTCTTGAATTCTGGAGGACTAGTATAAACCCCTCCCAGAGGAACTCCTAAGAAGAGTCATACAACCCAGGGGCGTATAAACGGGGGTATATCGGTATATATACCCCCACAATCGGTTTACCTTAAAGTTTTTTATGACTTATATGTGGTTATATGTGGTTATATGTAGTTTATATGGTTTATAGTTAAGGTTTATACCCCCTCCTCCCAAATATTTATACCCTCCCAAATCAAATTCCTGGCTACGCACCTGATACAACCCTGGCTACGGCAAAAAAATTAAACTACGTTTTTAGACACAAATACCGTATTTTGAAAAGAACACTTGATGAGTACAGTAGAACTTTGCTTTAACGTACTCAGCAGGTCTGTAAAATGTATTGCGTTATATCCGAGGTACGCTATATTTAAAAACTTCCAATACGGTAGCGTATCACACTAGAGACCGCACATAGCGACATTTTTGGTTTATAACCGAGTATAGGCCTACATGCATTATGACCGAGTCCGTTGCAACGAAATTCTACTGTAATTTGATTGCGTGACTTACTCTTACCTGTGTCACAGGTGAATGGCGTTGACCTTCGCCAGGTGACGCACCGTGAGGCAACGACGATTCTGAAGGCCGTTGAAGAGAAGGCGCTGATCATCGCTCAGTACAGACCAGAAGGTCTGTCCAGTTAACATCACAGCCTTCTTCGTTTTCATAATATATCGGAGTCCGGTAACATCATTTACATAGTATTGTTGAAATTTATGAAAATTTAGGTTTAATGTCTACTAAATATAGGACTACGTGTACAAAGAGACCTTTAAAACGAAAGAATTTATTAGCGCTATGAACTTTTATGTCCCACCACAAAATATAGATGCAAATATCATGAATATAATTATGAAGAAAAACAAGGACAAAAAAGCTTGAAACAGGTAAAATTAAATAAAAAAAATTAAGAGTAGAGCTGTCCCATGAGTCCCATCCCGGGATGGGACGGAACAGTGCTGTCCCATCCCATCCCATGGGACGTTCCGTCCTCTGGAAGGCCGGCCCCCTGTTGATCCGGAGTGATTGTTTCGCTACAGAGTTCAATCGCTGGGAGAGACATGTTCGCAAAAGTCAGAAGCAACTGAAGACGCAAAGACAGCAGACGGACGATCGAGACCGTCGCACATCTACGCTCTTCATCAGGTATCTAATCTAATCTTAATAAACTTCTATAGCGCCACTTCGTAGTGCATAAAAGCATCAACCGGTGGCACCCCAAATCACAGCAACACAAGATTCGGGTCGTATCCAGGATACCAGGCCCTGGACACCCAGATGGCACACACCGAATCAACAAGGTTTAGAGTGGTTTATTAGGGTCTGCCCTGTGTGCAGTGGCGGCTCTAGGATTTGGCAAGTGGGGGGGGGCGTTTCCCCCCTGTCCCCCCCGGTGGAGCCGCCACTGCCTGTGTGAGAACCATTATATTCCGTCCTTCCATTCATTCTCATTATGGTCTTGCTGTGTGTAATCTCATTCATTGCCCTCTTGTCCTCCAGCAGGTATGTTCCTGTATTCTCCATCCTTGCCTTCTTGTCTCAATTATTGTTCAGGGCCCTGTTCGACTACGACGCCGCAGAAGATGACTCGGGACCCGACGGACGAATCAGTTTCAGCTTCGGTGACGTCATGAGCGTCGTCGTCTGCGCCGATCCGGACGACGAATGGTGGCGGGCGACGAGAATTCTCCCGCCGCCGGAGGAGGCAGACGACAACGCCGCAGACGACGGATTGATTCCCAGCAGACGACGGTAGGCCTCAGGGATATTTTCACCCCCTAACCTCCCCCTAACACCCCCAAATTTGAGGTCGACATCCCCAAATTCACAATCCTAGAAATATCCCTGGTATAGGCCTACGCCACGTCAAACGCAATGGATGTACTATAGGCGAATCTGCCTATGGCGAACATGAGAAAATCCTTAGTTGCTTAGCTTAGCATGATTTCAAGGGTCTTAGGAGCAGTGGCTGTTCTAGCCACCCAGACATTGGAGGAGGGTTTTAGAAAATTTGGGGAGCAGACATATGGGAGGTCATACTACTTGCCAAAATGTCAAAAAATGGGAATTCAAACTTGGGGGAATTCCCCAAGAAAATGCCTAGAATAAACACTGCTTAGGAGGCGATGATGATGATGATGATGATGATGATAATAATAATAATAATAATAATAATAATAATAATAATAATAATAATAATAATAATAATAATAATAATAATAATAATAATAATAATAATAATAATAATAATAATAATAATAATAATAATAATAATAATAATAATAATAATAATAATAAGCCTATTGTAAATGAGAGGGGCCTGTGTGGAAGCCATTAGGATATAACCAGCCAAAACACAGCGACCATCATTGACTTCATGGACCTCTTTATCTTTCCATGTAGCCCTATAGCAGTGCGTGGCTTTGAATTTTCAGAATCGAAACGAAATTCGCTAAACGACCAGAGTCGCCGTCTTCGGAAGGAAGACTCGACCTGGAATCAACAAGCTCCGTAGGTTAATCAACACCAGCTGCCCACTTTAGGACCACCGATGGCGCAGCTAGGATTCCGGAATGGCACTATGCGGGGGGAAGCAAATCGACTTTTTCAGATAAATTTTTGTATTGACAAGCATATCAGACGTTTTAAACTTTTGTGCATGCTCCTCAATCTCAAACGACCTACTCCACTCCGAAACTCTTCAACGGCGCTGAGTAAATCTCACGACCGGTTCCCAGTCAGAATGGGGCCCCGTGCCCCCCCCACCCCCCCACGTGGTAACGCCAATGAGAACCACATAAGATGCGAAAATATATCCATAAATAATATTTGGTTTCCGTTTTTTTTCTTCTTCCCTCTGAGGCTAGCCTGAGCCTTGTCGCAATCCGCTTCATTTACGGATCAAGGCTTTGAAATCTTAACCTCTTAACCGTGTATTTAACTGTAACTCAATGTAAAATGGACGGATATATCCGGGATCTCCAGTTAAGGGGTTAAAACAGATAAATGAAACTAGAAACAGGTCCTACGTTTCTGTTTTACATTAATTTTACGAATCCGCCGCCACTCCATTTGAACACAGCTCTGTTCTGCGTATTTCCGTTCTATAATTATCTCTCTCTCGGAATTCGTAATCTTTGCAGACTTCCGGGAAGAAGAGAAGGAAAAGTTACAGACTGAGAGGCAAAATTCCGGTTGGACGATCGAACGATGGACTTAAAGTGGATACCGACAATTGTCAACAGACAGACGCAGGTGATGACGTTGTTGATATAGGCTAAGCCTATTTGCCTAAACCAATCTGCAGATCATTTATCCGACCTGCAGAGAACATCCGCTACATTTTTGTCATAAAAACACAATAAACATAACCAGCTACTGTATTTTTTCATTAATGATACTATTCTACGATTGGTGTACAGAAGGCTATAGATATGCAAAAATAGTTGACCATTTATCGTGGCATTTCGAACGCTCTAGAATGCAATTGAGACCGAATATACTGATTATTCTAGTACGGTTTGATGCAATGAAGATGGGGACACAAGAAAATGTGGATAAAATTCGTTTCGACAGTCTTCTGAATTCTGCATACTGTATCTATAGCCTTCTGTACATCAATCGTAGAATAGTATCACTAATGAAAACATACAGTATTGGTGCTCATGGTTGTGATTGCAATGTTTTAACAAGCCTTAAACTTCGTTTTGCTTCGAAATCCACGTGTGTTCACAATTTTTTGAGCAGTACTGTATTTAGTTTTTTAGAAGCGGAAAATGACTTATGTGGAGTTCTTTGTTCTTAACAGTAGGCCTAATATTGGTTTGTCTGTTAAAACGTAGATCGCAGTATTTCCACAGCATCTTACGAGGCGGTCGTACAGAAGAAGAGTGAGTAAATCGAATTCCACAATTATGTAATATAATTAATGCCGCGACTGTATTTGTGGTTTTTCTGACCATCAAAAAAGAACAGGTTATTATAATACAGAAAAACGCTATTATTATTATCATCATCATCAATCATACAGTGAGGCATGCACTAAAATAAACATATAATAATCACATTATATTTTTTTATATATAATATATAATAATTATACCATAATAGTCAGTAATTATAATAATTCATCATCATCATCGTCGTCGTCGTCATCATCATCATCATAATCATAGTCATCATATTCATAATCATCGTCGTTGCAGTGGCGGCTCTAGGATTTGGCAAGTGGGGGGCCGTTGGGGGGGAACTTCTAATCATGAGGGGCCAACCATTTGTTGTTTAATGTATGTAGCATTAAGTATAGGGTCCCAACTGGGGAGCCACTGGGGGGGCCAGGCTCTCAATAGGGGGGCACGGGCCCCCCTGGCCCCGCGGTAGAGCCGCCACTGCGTCGTTGTCATTATCATCGACAACATCATCATAGCTGCTTTCTGCCACCTCATGAGCGGCAATAGCTATAGACACAAAACTTCTCCGTTTTCCTTATTCCGTCGTTAGTCTCATTCCATTGATTACTGATAACCGGTACCTTTCGAAGTCTTCTTTCATGTTATCCATCCACATTTTCCTGTGCCTTCCTCTTCATCTCTTGCCTTTTTTGTATGTGTACATGTATGTGTTGAGTGCTTTATATAGGAGTCTGTTGTCTTCCATTCTATTTACATGTCCATACCAGTGTTCCCTCTAAGCTGCGCTGTGCGCTGTTAGCGCACAAGAAATCCCAGAATTTTGGTATTTTGCGCACAGAGATATGCGGTTGCGCACGGGTAATTATCAAAATTTGCGCACTCAAGTTGTGATTTGCAATAATGTTAATAATAATGTCACGTGCAACAGTCAGTGCCGTTTGTAAGTTTGTCTGTAGGCGCTAAAATTTTGCGCTATAACAATTTCTCGGCGATCTTGTTTAAATTTCTTTATCATATTAAAACTGCTATGCGATAATGCGATTTTGACAAAATTCTTTCTATTTTATGTTTCCGTCGCGTCGCGTAATCAATCTGAAAGCAAACGTTAGCCATTTTCGTATGATCAATAATTAAATCCGCTATTAATGTAATTTTGCGTTGAACATTTAAAAGAATGTCCAAGCGTAAAATAAGACTCCTTAAGCAACACGGCAAAGAAAGGTCTTTTTAAATTAGAATGGCTCACATCTTGCGCAATTGAAACCGAACTGCCACAAGAATCCGACAACAACTGAAAGTCCGTCTTATTGGGTGACATATTTAGCTTCTCAGGAAGCCGCAGGTGTGAAATTAGGCAAAAACATTCTAATGCTTAATTAAATGCTTTACAGTTTTGTTGTTAATTTCCATTGCCTCACAATTCATTAGTAGGTCATACCGTTTAAAAGCTTATTTAGCACTTAATTGCGATTGACATTTGTATGATGTTCTAATGCCAACTTGAAAATTTCAGACAGTGTCTGGTATTCTGCCACAATTGTCCTTGGCCTTAATATTTGTAGTTTCTTGATGTCTTTCTTTCTGCGATTATGCATGTTGGTGGAAAACACCTGTAACCTTAACACATTTTAAATTGAATATTTTATCAAAATATCAATTTATCAATTTATCACCTATCAAAGGAATAATGATATATTCGTATTTCATACTTGTAACGTTGTAATTTGTCTTTAACATGGTTTGAAAACAAACTTGAAATCTTGTTCACTGTTCACTGTGTATGTGCTCACAGGACTTGGGCCGTGAAGTTATTTATGCTCACGAGACTCTATTTTTGCTCACGCAAGGTCATTTCTTAGAGGGAACATTGGTCCATACCATCTAAGTCTTCTTCTTCTGATTTTATCTATTATTGTCTCTTAATGCACTCAGTCTTTCTCTGATTAAAAAATATATCTTCATTTCCTATTCTTTGTAGTCGTTTTCGACTTCGTATTTAGAAATTTAAAAATAAAACGTCTGCGATTTTTTTGGTTCTAAGACAAAATGGCGCGCCCCGTTATCATCTTTGGACCTCTGAAGGACAAAATCAACGATGACTTAGTGCAAGAATTTCCAGACAAGTTCGCTTGCTGCGTTCCACGTAAGTTCTCGTCACCGGTCTACATACTCTGCTTATCACGCAGGGTTATTTCTATGATTATCAATTGGGGGGTGGGGGGTGTCGGTAAGTTCTGGGGGTCCCCTGCCAAAAAAGTCTGAGAAGCAAACAAAGGTCATCGCATAGCTGAAATGGGGGGGGCGTTTGGGGATGTCGCTCTCAAACTCGGAGGGGGGAGTGCTAGGGAGTGTAAAAATACCCCTGCTTGCATGCAACTCGTTTCTTTTCCAACGACCAGACTTTGTAACAACAGCAACAGCAAATTCTCTGTCGCTGCTAAATTTCCTTCAACGCAACAGACCGTTTTATTAACGAATCGATAAAATATTAAAATTAATAATTATTCTTTATTTTCGCTGGCTGCAGACACGACCCGTCCCGCCCGTCATGACGAAATCGACGGTCGCGACTACCATTTCGTTCGATCGAAGCAGACGATGGAACGAGACATTGCGAACGGCCTGTTCGTTGAAGCAGGCGCCTACAACGACCACCTGTACGGAATGAGCACCGACTCAATCAAACACACAGCAATGCAGGTTAAGACAACTCAGCTGATGAACTTCTTTTACATTGAATTTTCGAACTTAGTCTATTAATTGCATGACTACTGTATAATGTATATGCCGTTCGATTTCTATCAGAATTCCCGTGATCGTATCATTGTTATCGGAGGAACTTATAACCAGGGTGCGATTTGTGACCTGGAGCAGTGTGTGGGGGGGGGGTATGTCGAGCTTGGGTGGGGGATGGATGTAGTTGTTGGAAAATGTAGCAGCGGGAGGATGTAGTGGTGGGGGATGTAGCAGTAGGGGAGATGCAGTTGGGCAGTGGGGGGAGGAAATATCCCCCTCTTCCCACCTACAAATCGCGCCCTGCTTATTATAACATCTAAAATATAAGATGATCCATTGTTTCCATAATCGTAAACTTGTATTGTGCCTCCAGGCAGCGGTGCAACTAGGGGAGGGAAGGTGGGAGGGGGAGGGGAGCAGCCCCGGGTGCCGTCTAGGGGGCGCCAGAAACCATGCTTTGTTTTATTCACGATGAGAATTTTAGAGTAATAAATGGGGGGGGGCGAAAATTGTCCGAATTAGCAAAAACGGCATCCGACGTCTGACGAGAGACTACCGTACGGAAGAGGGGATAAATGGGTTGGCCGAACTTACCCCCGCCCGCCCCCCCCCCTTTCAACCAAGTTTGCGCCAATGGTTGTTTCTGTTTATACTGGAACAGGGCAAACACTGTCTACTCGATGTGAGCACCGGAGCCATTACAAGGCTGCACGCTTCGGGATTATATCCCATCTCTATTCTGATCAAGCCAAGCTCTCCGATGCAAGTCAGGTCAGATTCAATGTAATTCAATGTAAAGCACTCTTGAGTCTTGACTCTAGCCCGCTAGGACAAAAGCGCTATATAAATTAGCCTATAACTAACTAACTAACTAACCCATTGTCTTGTAACTACCGGAGTCGAACCGGGGTCGATAGGCCATGGCGCCGCCAAATTTATTGGGACGGGGGGATCGATGTTATCTAATATAACATGCGCAGAAAATAGTGAGGAAGCATGCATGGGCGTCTGCAGAAATTTTTCCAGGGGGTGCAAAACAGGGCCACGCGACAAAAGAAACAAGTAATTTTACTTTTTCCATGACTTCACAATTTTTCCAGGGGGTGCAACTGCACTCTTGCGCTCCCTCGGACGCCCATGCGATCAAGCTGGGATATTAAGATAATAGCGACGCGATTTAAAGTGGCTTAAGAGGCTAAGTATATACATGTAGGTCTTTGTGAAATCTACTGTATAGCCTACTGTAGTAACTCTCCGTTTAATAACTAGTTTTCCCAGATAACTCCCGAATCCGTTTACTGTTTCAGCTGCATGTTGACTGATTTTGCTACTCTGGTTAACTTGAATTTACTGTTAGACAGGGGCGGCGCTAGGAGGGTGGGTCCGCGGGTCCGGACCCACCCAGTCTCGGGCAGGGACGCCCGAGTAAATCGTGCAAATCTGCAGAGAAATTATGATTTGGGGTGGGTGGAGGGGGGTGATGGGGAGGGGCAGTCTGAGCCGGGTCTTGGTTGTGTAGATTACATTAGACCCACCCAGCCAACAAAACCCAGCGCCGCCCCTGCTGTTAGATTATAGTATGCGAGAACTATTTCCGAATTGGTTGTGTAGGCCTATTTATCAAATAACTGAGAATTTATAAATATTGTGATGGAGTGCTATATTGAGACATAGATAGCAAATAATTGGAATATTGGTAGGTTTGTATGTGAAGTTTACTATGTTTGCTTCTATGTTTATGTGAGCAAATAGGAATTCACGTTATAGAAGGCGTGATGAGACGACGAGCGTCATTGGTCGCAAGAGCCGTTGCTGAAGGCAGTTACGTTTTGAAAGTGCGTCTTTTTCGAAGAAGAAGAGTTCGACGGTGGCCGAAGAAGAAGGCGGACGTTCGATCGCAGCGAATCGTTCCTGGTCTTCGTTTTTTTAGTTTAAATTGTTATTGTTTAAATCTGAACCGAGATTTCAGTTCGCTTAATATTCGTGAATTCGTATATCGAATTGGTTTTCGTGCAAAGGGCACATTTGTTTCATTTTCATTGATTTTGTGTGGAAGCTGTTATCAGCTGTTATTTACATTAGTAACTAGTTGCTAAGATAGTTGCTGTCGCTGGACGTTTTGAAACATTGATTAGAGTTATATAGCACTGCCTATTGATAGCCGCTATGGCGGAAGAGTTGAATATTTAATTAAGATTAAAGTGATATTTTATAATAAGAAGAGTTTTGTCCGTTAAAATGTGCGAGTTAGTGCCACAGTAGTTTCCCCTAGACAAGTAAGTAAGTAAACGAGTCCTATTTAGGTGGCTGCTCGTCACATGTGGGTAGGCTCAGGTCCGGTAGAGTTGAATCTAGTTGTAAGTTGTCGTCGCACAAGGGTAAGCGGGCGACGCTGCTCCACTCCGTGTAGTAAGAAAAGCAGAATTTTAGGCTCTTTTTATTTAATTAATTGAGGAGGCCTAGTGAATTTTAAGAGTGAAATAGGGTTTGAGTTTTGTCTCCCCGTTCATTGTAAGTAGTATCAGTAGTTTAAATTGATTATTACTGCTTTTGTGTTGAATATTGCGGTGTGTTTTGATTAGTTGTTTTGCATTGAATTTGTATATTCTGCATAACTTTAAGTATGGAAAACCCAGCACTCCCTGATGCATGGTCGGTTGAAGACATTTTATCTATGAATGTAGAAGACTTAAGGGAAAATTTGCTTTCAAAAGGGGTCGAAATGAGGGGTAACAAGGACCAATTGAGGGCAAAGCTGATTAAATTATGTGTGACAGGATTGGGTGAAGACAGACAGACAGATATTGAGAGTGTTGGCAGTAGGACTTCTCGAAATCCCAACCATACTCCAATAGAATCTGAGGCCATTGTCCTTAAGAAATTAGAGTTAGAGATGCGTAAGTTAGAACTTGATGCCCAGATTCAGCAAGCTCAAATTGATGCCCAGACCCAAACTCAAATTCAAATTCAACAAGCTCAAACTCAACAAGCTCAAATCCAGTCCAATGAGATGCTCGTCACATGTGGGTAGGCTCAGGTCCGGTAGATTTGAATCTAGTTGTAAGTTGTCGTCGCACAAGGGTAAGCGGGCGACGCTGCTCCACTCCGTGTACGGCGGGTAGTAAGAAAAGCAGAATTTTAGGCTCTTTTATTTAATTAATTGAGGAGGCCTAGTGAATTTTAAGAGTGAAATAGGGTTTGAGTTTTGTCTCCCTGTTCATTGTAAGTAGTATCAGTAGTTTAAATTGATTATTACTGCTTTTGTGTTGAATATTGCTGTGTGTTTTGATTAGTTGTTTTGCATTGAATTTGTATATTCTGCATAACTTTAAGTATGGAAAACCCAGCACTCCCTGATGCATGGTCGGTTGAAGACATTTTATCTATGAATGTAGAAGACTTAAGGGAAAATTTGCTTTCAAAAGGGGTCGAAATGAGGGGTAACAAGGACCAATTGAGGGCAAAGCTGATTAAATTATGTGTGACAGGATTGGGTGAAGACAGACAAGATGTTGAGAGTGTTGGCAGTAGGACTTCTCAAAATTCCAACCATACTCCAATAGAATCTGAGGCCATTGTCCTTAAGAAATTAGAGTTAGAGATGCGTAAGTTAGAACTGGATGCCCAGACCCAAAAGCTCAACTTGATGCCCAGACACAAAAAGCTCAACTTGATGCCCAGACCCAAACTCAAAAGCTCAACTTGATGCCCAGCTTCAGCAAGCTCAACTTGATGCCCAGACCCAAACTCAAATTCAAATTCAACAAGCTCAAATCCAGTCAATGAGAAGATTGAGTTGCATAAGTTGACCTTGCAAAGTGAGTCAGTAAGTAGTGATAGGACTAATGCAGGTAGTTCTGATAAAGCTAGTGAAAATGCTAGGAAAGCACTCCCTAGGTTTAATGAGAGTACAGATATTGACTCCTACTTGACTCTGTTCGAACGAACAATGCTGAACTTCCAGATTGATAAAAATAAATGGCCTGCTATGCTTCAAACTCAGATAAGTGGTAAGATCTTAAAAGTCTTTGTAGAACTGACTGCTGAGCAGGTCCAAGACTATGACTTTATCAAAGAAGCCATCCTAAATATGTTTCAATTAGTTCCCGAAGCGTATAGATTAAAGTTCAGGCAGCTCAACAAGGACCAATCTGAAACGTATACACATTTTGCAACTAGGTTAAATTGGCCTTTTCAGAGATTTTTGCTTGGTCATAAGGCTCAAGATGACCCAGAAAAAATCAAAGAATTGTTTAAAATGGAACAATTTTTGAACAAAATAAATGATAATGTTCTGAAAACTTGGCTTATGGACAAACAAGCCAATTCACTTGTTGAATTAGCTAGATTTGCTGATCAGTTTGTTGCTATTCACAGAAAACTATTCAAATAGCAGTGACACATACAACAGACACAAGTTTGCTCCAAATGCATACAGACATGAGCACAATGCAACCCAATCAAATAGATACAACACTGATAGAGACAATGCCAACAGTTGCACTAATTGGAGATATCAATCCAATCAAAATGTCACTTCTAAGACATTGCCAGATGAAAATAATGCCAATTTGAGAAATTTTCCACATTCCAATACACAGGGGAGGAACTCAAATTTCAGGAGTGGTAAAAATGGGCTACCCTCAACCCAGAAATGTGCATTCTGCCATAGGAATGGACATGGTTTAGACCAATGTTTTGCTTTAAAACGACAGAGAAATGAAAAGGCAAATTTTGAGCCAGGCTCAAATTTTGCTGGTCCAAATGTAAACTTTGTGCAACAAGTTACACATAGTTTGGACACAGTACCAACCAGTTTCAGACCCTATTGTTCTCAAGCTACAATTGTAAATGCAGACAAACAAACAAGACAAATTATTTCTTTTCGTGACACAGGTTCATCACAGACTCTAATCAGTAAAGAACGAATAAATCCTGATGAATACAAAGATACAGGCGAATGTCGTTTGATTAAAGGTATAACTGGGGATGTTATCCAAATTCCTTTGGTGTTGGTGAACCTTGATTGTGTTTTTCATCGTGGAGAAGTGTTGTGTGGTCTCATCGATCAATTGCCCCATTCGATTGATGTTTTGATTGGAGCTGATGTGGATTGTCGAGTTGATGAGGAACTCATGGATTCATGTGTGGTGACTCGGGCTAAGATCAAATCATTAATTGATCTTGAGAAAGATTCATTAGATAAAAAAGCAGAGGTCACATATAATCCAGATGATTATTATAATTTTGATTTTAATTTAGAGGGTCTGTTTGAGGACGACTTATTGGGGTCTACTGTAAATTCACAGTGTGTTGATGCTAATGATGTAGCTCCAAGTCCTGTTGATGAGGAGGTTGTTTTTGATGAGTCGGGTGACTCCAGTGGTGTCCAGGACCCACATGGTTTTTCTGATGATGTTGTTGTTGGTGGGGGTTCCATGAGGTTGAATCGCCCAGTAGTTCCACAGGTTTTTCCTAATGATGTTGTTGGTGGTTCATTGAAGTTGAATTGTCCAAGTGGTTTTGCAGATGACTTGATAGGAAAAGAGTTGTCGTTGTCTCGTGATGATCTGATTAGGCTGCAACAGACTGATGAGAGTCTGAAGGAATTGTTTAATGATGTTGTCCCGTTTGGTACTTCAGGTCATAAGATTTCATACTGTGTGTATGATGGCCTGTTAGTAAGGAGATTTGTGGAATCTGAGTGTCCACAGGAGGCGGATTTAGGTTTTTTGCAGATTGTTGCCCCAGTCCAAATCCGTAGGCGGCTTTTAGAATTGTCACATGATATTCCGGCATCCGGACACCTCGGCATGCTAAAGACCAAACAAAGAATAATTAAACACTTTTACTGGCCATCTATCAATAAAGACATTAAAGATTACGTTCGCACATGCGACATATGTCAGAAACTAAATAAGAACAAATATAATAGCATTGCCAAATTGCAAAGTTTACCCATCATGAACAATGCGTTTGATCGGGTAGCAATAGACGTTGTAGGGCCACTACCCGTGTGCAGTAAATCAGGCAACAGGTGGTTGCTTACAGTAATGGACTTGTGCACTCATTATCCCGAAGCCATCCCCATTCCCGCCCATAAAGCAGAAATTGTTTGTAAAGTTTTGACAGATGTTTTTGCTCGGTGCGGATTTCCAAAAGAAATCCTGACTGATCAAGGCCGAGAGTTCATGTCTGACGTCATGCAACATTTTCTCGATCAGTGTGCCATTAAACATGTGAAAATATCTGCTTACCATCCACAGTCAAACAGTTGTCTTGAAAGATTTCATTTTACCCTTAAGCAGATGATTAGAGCAGTGAAGGCTGACTCTACCATTGAATGGGATGAACTGATTCCATGGGTACTTTTTGCCTACAGGGGAAGTACCAATTGAAGGGTTAGGGTTTTCAAGTTTTGACTTGTTATATGGGAGACAAGTTAATTCACCCTTGTCACTACTTAAGGACCAGTGGTTCGAGAAATCGGATACTATCGAACAAATTAAGAAGGTTCATGTTTCTGAATTTGTTATCACCTTAAGAGAAAAATTCGATTCTCTATCGACATGGCAAATAAGTTGTATGCCCAGCAGCAACAGAAAATAAAAGGTTACTACGACAGAAAAGCTGTCGAGGTCGACTTTAAACCAGGTCAATTAGTGTTAGTGTGGCTGCCTAGAGATGGCAAACCCCTTTCTGCAGCTTATCATGGGCCATATAAAATAGTGAAAAAGTTGGCCAACTTGACTATGTGATTGCTACGCCTGATAAAAGAAATCAAACTCGTTTATGCCATGTCAATCTTCTAAAGCCATATTTTAGCAGAGATAACCCTGAGCATGCCAAAACTTCTGTTGAAACTGTCAATACAGTAGAAATAACACAGAAAGTCCAGTGTTCTTTTGAAGAACTGGTACTGGACAAAGTAAAACATTTGGGGTCAGGTCTTGCCGAAGAATTGAAATCTCTAATTGTGCAACATGAGCAAGTGTTTAGCAACAAACCGGGAAGACTGATCTGATCTCCCATAAGATAAACCTTAAACCAGAGGCCAAACCTTCATACTTTTCACCTTATAGGTTAAGCCCCGAGAAGACAAAATTTGTCAATGAACAGGTGAAACAGTTGCTAGATGATGGAATAATTGAGCCCAGTGACAGTCCCTGGGGAGCACCTGTTGTGGTCGTCCCAAAAGCTGACGGATCATTACGTTTATGTACGGATCTGCGAAAACTAAATGACCAAACTATTCCAGATCCTTTTCCCATGCCTAGGATAGAGCAACTCATTGATAAAGTAGGCCGCAGCAAATACCTGACCAAAGTCGACATGACTTGTGGCTATTGGCAAATCCAAATGCACCCAGAATCAATACCGCTGACTGGTTTCGTGACCCAAAACGGCCATTTCCATTGGAAATATATGCCTTTTGGATGTAGAAATGCCCCTGCAACCTTTTCTAGATTAGTTAAAAAGTTTTGTGCGGCTTAGAAGAGTTCGCAGATGCGTACTTAGATGATATTATCATCTTTAGTAACTCCTGGGACGAGCACCTGCACCATCTTAACCTTGTGTTAAATAAAATTGGTAGGGCAGGATTGACGTTAAAGCTAAGCAAATGTGAGTTTGCTAATGCCCAGATAGATTATCTAGGACACCGTGTTGGCTTAGGTCAAGTCCAGCCTTTGCAACACAAGATAACCTCCATCCAGAACTTTCCCAGACCAAACACTAGAAAGCAGTTGCAATCTTTTCTAGGCGTCTGCGGCTATTTTCGCAAATTTTTGCCTCATTATGCGCATTTATCGATCGCATTGACTAACCTTCTTAAGAAAAATGTGAAATTTCATTGGACAGTGGAGGCTGAGAATGCCTTTATAGATATTAAGTCGAGACTAGCGTCCCGGCCAATTCTTAAGACGCCAGATTTCACTCGACCATTTTCAGTTGCTGTGGATGCAAGCGACCAAGCGATAGGTGCGGTACTTTTTCAAGTTCATGAAAATATTGAGCATCCGGTTTGCTATTATAGCAGGAAGTTGAATATACATGAGCGAAGATATGCGACCGTTGAGAAGGAAGCATTAGCTCTTGTGTCTGCGGTCAGAACTTTTAGTGTGTATTTCGGTACTCAAAAGACAGTGATATACTCTGACCACAGCCCGCTTATGTTCATCCACAAGATGGGTAGGCATAACGCCAAGCTGTTGCGTTGGTCTTTAGAGTTGCAACAGTACTCTCTCGAGATAAAACACAGACCAGGCAAAGACAATTTACTGCCCGATATTTTGAGCAGACCATCAGAATAGGTAGAATAAGTAATTAGTTAGGCGTTGTAAGTAGGTGTTGGAAGTAAAAATAGAATGTAAGTGTTACTGTAGCTTAAGCTAAGTTAGGATAATTTTGTGATATAACCACTTAGATAGCATAATTTTTGCAGTTGTTCTCAGTGGTTGGTTCTTGTTTATTCCTTTGTAATATTAATTCCATTTTGGATAAGTTGAAATTGGTGTAAGCCAAAGTTTGCTTCGCAATTTCCTTTGGATGTCGTCACAGCCATTGCATCTGAGTTGGCGTGGTGATCCACCACGTAGGCTCGAGTGCTAGGGGTGTGATGGAGTGCTATATTGAGACATAGATAGCAAATAATTGGAATATTGGTAGGTTTGTATGTGAAGTTTACTATGTTTGCTTCTATGTTTATGTGAGCAAATAGGAATTCACGTTATAGAAGGCGTGATGTGACGACGAGCGTCATTGGTCGCAAGAGCCGTTGCTGAAGGCAGTTACGTTTTGAAAGTGCGTCTTTTTCGAAGAAGAGGAGTTGGACGGTGGCCGAAGAAGAAGGCGGACGTTCGATCGCAGCGAATCGTTCTTGGTCTTCGTTTTTTTAGTTTAAATTGTTATTGTTTAAATCTGAACCGAGATTTCAGTTCGCTTAATATTCGTGAATTCGTATATCGAATTGGTTTTCGTGCAAAGGGCACATTTGTTTCAGTTTCATTGATTTTGTGTGGAAGCTGTTATCAGCTGTTATTTACATTAGTAACTAGTTGCTAAGATAGTTGCTGCCGCTGGACGTTTTAAAACATTGATTAGAGTTATATAGCACTGCCTATTGATAGCCGCTATGGCGGAAGAGTTGAATATTTAATTAAGATTAAAGTGATATTTTATAATAAGAAGAGTTTTGTCCGTTAAAATGTGCGAGTTAGTGCCACAGTAGTTTCCCCTAGACAAGTAAGTAAGTAAACGAGTCCTATTTAGGTGGCCGCTCGTCACAATATATTCAAATAGATAAAGCTATCAGTGAAGGAGAAGAAGATGGAGTTCGGATATAGGCCTAAGTCGTATCAGAGCTCGGAAGTAGCCTAGTTAGGCCTACAGAATCTCTCTCTCAATTCGTTCGAATGCATCAATGCACACGCTTTATTCGCTTGATAGCATATAGAATAATAGAACCATCAGTTAAAAAGCCAGAAAGCCGAAAATAATAATCTACGCTTATTGTGAATATTTCTTCACAGTCTGTGGAATCAACCCATATCAGAGGAAGCTTCTCGGAAGGTTTATTTAGCAACTGCTAAACTATTCCACGAATATTGCAGACACTTCACCGGTTAGTCATTCGTACTTTCCTAGTAATTATTGTGCAAGCAGGGGCGTAGCGACGGGGGGTGGGTATATCGGTATATATATATACCACCACAAAATCAGTCTACCTTAAAGTTTTTTATGCGATTTGCCCGTGGTTATGTGTTTTATATGGTTTATAGGTCAGATTTATACCCACCCAAAATATTGATACCCTCCCCAATCAAATTCCTGGCTACGCCCCTGTGTGCAAGTAGTTCGTTAGCGTGAAATTCAAATTTTCGATTCGATAGATGTGTCGAGTTTTTCAATTTGTTTCACACAGTGGCGTAGCCGGGGTTCCTGAATGGGGGGCAGTGGCGGCTCTAGGATTTGGCAAGTGGGGGGGCCGTTGGGGGGGGGGGGCAACTTCTAATCATGGGGCCAACCATTTGTTGTTTAATGTATGTAGCATTAAGTATAGGGTCCCAACTGGGAGGGCCACTGGGGGGCCAGGCTCTCAATAGGGGGCACGGGCCCCCTGGCCACCCCGGTGGAGCCGCCACTGGGGGGGGGGCATTGGCACTGTAAAGTGTTCGGCGAGCAAAATGGTCATACCACAATTCACGTATTCTCTTCAATCATGCTATCTACCAGGCTACTCCACCAGTGGCGGCTCTAGGATTTGGCAAGTGTGGAGGGGGGCGTTGGGGTGGCAACTTCTAATCATGGGGGGCCAACCATTTGTTGTTTAATGTATGTAGCATTAGGTATAGGGTCCCAACAGGGGGGCAGACACTCAATAGGGGCACGGGCCCCCCTGGAGCCCCGGTGGAGCCGCCACTGGAGCCAGGCACTCAATAGGTGGCACGGGCCCCCCGGTGGAGCCGCCACTGTACTCCACCCCACCCGGGCACCCCACCAAATTCTCGGCGATTTTTCGCAATTCCCACGACCGATCCCGGTCAGAATCGGGACCCGTCACCCCCCCCCGTCCCCCCCCCCAGTGCCCCCGTGGCTAGGTCACTGGTTTCATTGGGGGGTGAGGGGTGTTATTCAGTGCTTTTTTACCACTGAAACAAAAGCCCTGGATTTATAAAGCGAATCTGCATTTGATTAGTTTTCTTGTAGCTGTTGCTATGGCCGATTCTCCGGAAGAAATTTACGCCAGAACGAAGCAAATCATAAAAGACCATTCGCAGTCCCGTATCTGGATTGCATCGAACGAAAAGCTTCCATGAAGATCCGACAGAAACTCATCAAAGTTATCATGAAACTGATCACGTGCTAAATCATAGACTTTAGCGGCGGTAGATTTGAAATTCTGGTGCGCCGGTCTTCACAGGCGAGGTGCAAACCAGTGATTTATCCAGACTCCAGGCCTGGGGGAAATTGAGGCTTTCGGGGGGGGGGGTTGACTTGGTTGGAGGGGAACAGACACAGTTCAATGCAAAATTTGTGTAAGTGCTGGGATTTTTGGGGGTGAATTTTGAGGTTTGGGGGAATCTCCCCTCCTAACAGGCCTGTATAAAACACTGATGCAAACCGTTTGTTAAAATGCCTCCAGATCAGCTTAGTACTGTATTTATTAATTTCTGTTTTTATGTCTATGCGACAACAACAACACGAAATCAATGTGTTATCTATGTGGCTATGTAGGCCTAAGACATTGCGCCGAAGAATGACCTGCCTAGAAAATGAGTCTAGAATTGAAATAGTTCTTCCTTGTCGCCGCTACTCTAGTACGGTACCTAATAAATAATAGGTTAACAAGAAGCAATATAAGCCTACAGCCCCTCTCACTCACACACACACACACACACACACATGTACAGTACATTGCACAGAATTATTAGCCCCAGTGTTGGAGTTGAGAAATTTGAGCGGGTTGGGGGTTGAGGACTGAAATTCAATGAATGACAGAGACTGCATGTACCCGATATGCGATTTTTGTGAGGGTTGCAAAGTTAGCTTGGGGGAGGCAGTTAACCTCCAACCCCCCCCCCCCGGCAACTCCAACACTGATTAGCCCTTCTTTTAAAGTCGACATATTGTCTACATGACACGGTTGTTAGGCCTAATCGCTGTGGGGGCCTAATAATTATTGGCAATGGCACCCTTCAGTGCAGTAACTATGCTTTGTACTCGTGTTCAACTCCAACATAAATTCTTTAAAAATATTACCCGTATACTCAACGGTCACACAATTTCTAGACAAATTAGGGCCTAAGTGTTCAATTGCTTGGGCGGTGCTAGGACAAAAATGTCCGCGAACAAAATGTCATGGGGACAAAACGTCACCCAACTCTAACCCTAAACCGTGACATTTTGTCCGACCACGGCTGGGGCGTTTACCTACCAGAACACATGTCTATCCAGAGTGGTATTTGACAGCTAGACCAATGGAGGTCTTGGAGGGAGCAAAGATTCAGGCCAGTGGGGCAAAAACGCTCTCAAAGCGCTTTTGATTTGGGCTTTTAACTATATGTTACAGCGCTATATAAATCGTCAGGATAATAATCAAAGGAATGTTTAATCATTTCATTAATTAAGCTAAATAAGTCAATTAACGACAACATGAAACTTCCCCGTTGTATGTAACCTAGAGTGGACCAGTGCATGGAGATAGCCTATCACCCTACAAAATCATACCATGCAAGTCTATACTTCTTTAACAAGTCACTTAAAATAAACCATTGCTATTTCAAAATCAAAACATGTTAATATTCCACATGTGAACAAAACATAAAAAACCTTAAGGTAGACCGATTTTATTTTAAATTTTTTTTGGGTTGTTGTTGTTATATATATCGCCATACCCCTGTCCAGTGGCGGTTCAACGTGGGGGATGAGTGGGAATGCATCCCCCACCCAGGGATATTTATAGGTTTGTGAATTTGGGGGTGTCGACCTCAAATTGGAAGGGGGAGGTCCAGAGCAAATTAGTATGCATTTTGTATGCATACCATTGTAACATTGCCAAATTTTGGGGGTTAAAAGTGTAGTAAAATGAGGGATAAAATTCCTTTTGTCAAAATTTTTTGGCAAAGTTTTTTTTTATTTTTTCCTTCTATTTTCATCCCCCACCAACTTCCTAGTAATTCATTTCATCCCCCCAACAAGAAATCCGGAAACCGCCACTGTCCCTGTTGCTACGCCACTGATTAAAGCACTAAATATAAACATGAGGCATACATATTTGATTGAGGAAACTGTCATTTTAAAACAATATAGGGCCTATATAAATCACTTGAGACAAAGATCACTAATATCATACATTTTACTATCTGTTGTTGAAACTTGCACGTCAAACATTGACAAACAAGTGATTCTTACAATTACTGATGAACCATTTCCAGATTAAAATTCATCTCCGTAATAACACATAGACCATGGTGACAAAACAATTAAAGAGCCATTTTCCTTCTTATCTGAATATTTAAGCAATATCTTAATCACAACCAGTCCAGAAAAGGCAACTAAAAAGTCTGTCATGAACAACAAATTATAACTATATAACAGTACATATATAGTATTATTATTATGTATCTAAATGTCTGTATACATAAATAATACAACAGACATAATTAAGATTTAGATTTTATACCAAGTTTCTTCTCGTTTAATCTGGTAATTCTCACCACACATCTTCTTCTGCATTCATCCACAAGAATTTGTTTCTTGGAAGTCGAATTTGAAATAAGAACAGCCTTTGTGACTTCTTTAACGTTCGTCAAGTTAGTGCTCAGGATTCGCTTGACCCTTACTGAACAGCGTTTGAGATGCATGCTAGTCATGTGACTTATAAACGGAAGTCCTATCTGCACGGGCCGAAGGCACAGCGGGCACGATTCTGTTTCGCCGGAATGCGACGCACGGCTGTGACGCTGGAGTGACACGGCGGTCTTAAATGTCAATTTACATCGTGTACATTTTACGTCGCGATCACATTTCAAGCCAGAACTTTGCTTCAGAGTTCCGTGATTATGGTGAGATCCTGTTTCAACGGAACTAGTCTTGTTCTTAGTTACGGCAGTGGAACCAGAAGCGCCGATGTTACAATTAACTGCGGCAGCGATCGATGCCAAAAGAACGCCTCTGCTTAGAAATATCTCCGAATGCACGGTCAACATGTGTCTCTCGAACATCTGTACATCGCCAATGCTCAGAAAGCAAATACCACAGTACGTAAAATCTCGCGACAAGATCAAAACCGCGCGATGACGCGTACTCAAGTGCACAACCAAATTATCAAGGTTCACATCTCCACACAAAGAACACTTTGCTAGAAATTTGCTCACCCGACCATCGTAACACGAGTGTTTCTTGGCGAAATGACGCAGGACACCCGACATAGTGAAAAACAAGTGACAACAGAAAGCACAGGAATGACGCGGCATCAGGTTGACTGTATCAATCAGATTAATTTGATGTACAACCTGGAAATGTACCAACAATGACTGGCGATCCTTGACAAAACCGTCGCAGATTTCGCAAATGACCAATTCACTTGCCTTGGAACTGATGTATCGAGGGCAGTTGGACTTATAAAACTGTAATGATCTGCGAGAATTTTCATCAATCAATTTGGCAGGAGTGTTTAAGTTTCTTGGCACAGATACGGTGATAACTGGCTTTACTTTAGCTTGCGGCGCTCCAACATACGTAACCTTGGACCCACAGTTTGCAGTACTGTTGGGAAATGGTGATATCGTACCCGCAAAGTTTCCAGAACTTCCCGCTTGAAAATGAGGCTTCACAGCAAACGGCGACATGACTGATAAGGCGGGCGAAGGAAAGATAACTGGTGTATATACAGACCTGCTTGGTTGCTGAGCGAAATTGTGTATCCCAACCTGCCTCTGCCCATTTTCTGATTGAGAACAAGGAAGCAGGAGAGTAGGCATGCTAGCATTAGATGAGAAATAACTGGGAAAAGAAGCTACAGGTAAAGGAAGTGAAACAATAGTATTTGGCAGTAATTGGTTCGACGAAGCTGATTTTACCATGGGTAAATTTGGAAAACCTCCATTCATCACAGGAGGAAGATTAAGATGTGGAAAATTCTGCACTAAATTGGAAGTGACCACAAATGAAGCCTGCGAGGATGGCACAGTTATGCTGCTCTGCAAGTTATTCTGCGGTACCACAAATCGAACTGCAGTGCCAGACGGGGGCAACGAAGGCGCAAGTGAGGACACCAAGATACAGGACTGGTAAGAACCGGCCTCTGACTGCAGTGTAGTATGAAACCTAGGAAGTTGTTGCAGAGCAGGATTAACCGAGGAAGGCATCAAAAACCTCGTGAGGGGCAAGGTAAAGTCAGCAGAAGGCGAAATCAGAGAGATTCCAGGTCTCTTAGGCACAAGTGCCGGTCCAGTCGCTTGAGGCCCTGGCATATGCATTTTATCATTTGCATAAATCGGCAAGTCGCAGTGAGTGCGACAGGGGCCAAGATTATCGTTCAACCTAAACCGCCTTCCACAGCCTGGCACGTGCCTGTCTAGTTGCTGCTTATATCTATATTCACACGGGCAAAATGGACATTGGTACTGCGCCGCCTTCGAGGGCATCATGGCCTTTACCTTGTGTCGTCTCTTCAAGTGACGACTGAAGGAACGTACATTTCCGGTTGAAAACGTGCACAGACAGCAAGACTTGAAAGAATCGTCGTTATTTGACACACCCCCAAACTGACTGTGATAGGCGATAACAACTGCTGACTCTGATTGGAACCCACATCTGCACAACTTAGTGGGTTTCCGTATTACTTTGTTTTTCGTAAACAATTTCGATTCGTACGTAGTCAGCAAGCACAGCTGCCTCCTGGCAGCATCTGCGACCGACACGTCTCCAGAAACCTGCCAGTTAATAAGATCTCGGCAGACACGTTCGCTGACCAAACTAAATCCGATGTCGTACAGATCCCATGCCAACGGGCGAAAGGCAGCTTTGTTAGTAGCACTACTGTTTGCCACAATGGCTCTAGGTTTCTGTACAATTACAATGCATTTTGAATTCTGGTTTTCAGGGTCTGCGCCGACCATCTGAACCGACCTGGATTTCAAATTTATTACTACAGTATCTGGATTGTTCTTTGGTGGTGTGTCACAGTTTGGATAGGTTCCTATCGTATCAGCACTGCTTTGCTCAGAAATGACAGTAGAAACATTGTTGACATTATAAATTCTCTCCTCCTTCTCATTCGGTATTGAATTTCTGGTTTCTTGTACAGTGGAACACTCACTACCAGTACTAATAGATAATACTAACGAGCAAGCAGGCGTGCCTGCCGCGTTAATAGATCTATCTTTTCCTACAAACGCATCTGATTCACGAGAACTGATCTCCTCGATTTCTTTGTGGGCCTTTTCTTCAAATGAAACTTCGTCCTCAATTGAACTCTTTGCCTCACCGTTGCACATTTTTTCACCACGGTCAGCTTCGGAAATTATTTGGTCCTGCGAATCAATTCTCTGCGAAATCGCACCGATTTCAACATCTTTATTTTCAACAGTCGTGCTATGCATTTTGCTGAAATTAACAAGACAGTTTTCCTTTTCAGTTTCCCAGCTTGATACCGTGTCTTCAGCTAACCTCTGTCTAGAAGCATCTGGAAGAAGTGGTCCGTGCGTTGCCATCCTTGAAAAATGAATGCTCTTTGGAAATCTAAATAATATGGACATATTTTCAACTAGAATTTTGGCCTAAAACTTAACATCAACAAATCATAAACAGTGGCGGCTCTACAGGGGGGCGTGCCCCATTGAGTGCCTGCCCCCCCCCCAGTAGAAAGATTACTAAGGTTAAGAAAGGTCTGAGCTAAACTGAAGACTTTATTTCCAAAGCAGCGATAGAAGTTATACAACACCATGATTATGGATTGGCGATGATAATGTGTTTATACTAGCGCTATAAAAATATGTATATCACATCTAGCATGTATTTAGAATCTAACCTTCCGCATCAACTTCAGCATAATATTACCTAAGATTGACTTAAGTAAAAGACATAAATTAAGCCGATATATATTTTTCAAGCGATAAATACATTTTAATTACATTTTTGAAAATAATATTTATTCATTCGATAAACTTCTTAGCGCACTTGCCTGAGCGCGCTAAGAGTAAATTGCACACTTCGCACAATTGTCATGAATTTTGAAGCCAATTTCTGATTCACCCAAAGTAAATAAGTAAAATCTCGTAATTGTATATAGCGCATTATTGTATATCACAGTAGTAGATGTCTATTCTTATGCGCTTGAACTTTCTTGTAATAGCTATGGGCAAAGTGGATTGTCGGCTGGGCAAAGGTCAGTGTATCCATGAGACGGCGGGGCAGGTTGTTATAGCTGCGGACGAAATGAGAAGTATGTAAGGTCTATTTATGAATGTTTGACACTTTCATTTTTGGAGATTTTTTTCGGTTTGCGTGTCTTTTGTTTTGTAAAAGTGCCATCACTCATCAGTAATTAAGCGTGTTATATCAATTTGTACGAAATGCCAATTCTCTATCAAATTTAGAGTTATAATCGAAATATCCTCTTTTCCCTTGAATCTCAACCATAGACAACAATCCAGCTGTTCAGCCTGATATTCTGAACTTGGATTTGTTTTTTGTGCGGTTAGTATTTTTCGAAAATGTAAAATTAGAGCGCTTGAGTAAAATCTCGTAATTGTATATAGCGCATTATTGTATATCACAGTAGTAGATGTCTATTCTTATGCGCTTGAACTTTCTTGTAATAGCTATGGGCAAAGTGACTACTAGTGACAACTAGGCTGACTACTAGTGACAACAACAACCTGACCCGCCGCCTCATAGATACACTGACCTTTGCCCGGCCGACAAACCACCCTGGCTATAGCTATTTCAAAAAAGATTAAGCGCATAAGAATAAGCAGCTACTGCTGTGCTGCTTTCCGGGGCGCTGTAGAAGTTTACGAGATTTTACTTACTTACTTACTTACTTACTAGATTTGAACACAGGATTATTAGTTTGAACTTCCGGTTCATGTGTCGCAGCGCTCGAACTTTTCTTGCATATCTCTTATAGTGAAATCTCCGGAATATATTGGTTTATAGCTCAGATCGATCGATAAAAATGTATCTTGCGAAGACGATCCCGACGGAGCACAAGGACGTAATCCACGACGTCGCCTACGACTACCATGGCAAACGCATGGCCACCAGCTCCTGCGATCAGCTCGTCAAGGCAGGACCCTTATGTCATTTCTCTCCTAGAACAGAAATTTCTGTTTGTCGTCCAGTCAGGAACAGTTGTCCATGGTTGATGGTGATCGTGCTGATAATGATAATGATGTTACATGTATTCTTTTTTTATTTCACTTCCTTTAGATATGGGATTTGGTCAATGGTGAGTGGAGGTGCTCTGCATCTTGGAAGGTATGTTTAAATTTTCACTTTTAACGGTGGCTTTAGTGAATATCTATTTCAACAACTTGATGCAAGTACTATAATGAAAAGAGCCGTTGAAATTTGTTGTTTATGTGATACTGTAAATATAGATAGCTATCATAAAATTAGTTATCAAAGTAAATTATCTTAGTAGAACATTGCAGCCTGGTAAATTCTATTGTAACCCTTTGCCCATTGTGCTGAGAATACTCACCAGCAGGGCAAGTGTCTGCGGTGTTAACCCAGAGTTAATTCGTGTGTTAGAGCCATAACCTTAGTTAAATGAATGCTGACTGCAGGATACAAATTTTACTAAATGGGAAAAGGGTTAAGATCAAGAAATTGGTGAATATAATAGAGAACTTAAGATACTTGGCTAAATTGCATTTCTTTGTTGACTTATGTTGATTGGTTCTCACACAGGGCACTCTCTACTGAACCACTTTGAACCTTGTTATTATTATTATTATTATTATTATTATTATTATTATTATTATTATAAGATGATGTACAGGTAGTAGTAAATGCAATTTTGATTACAAATTTAAGGACAGATTTGCTTTTCGGCCTAACAATATTTTTTGCAATGGATTCTACGAGTACTTCTAGCAAATTTTGGGAGAAAATACTTGGGACTTGTGCTTGTATTTAGTTTTAGAAATTTGCACAGTACTTATCGGTTATCTGATGTTATTCAAATTTCCAGCGCTAACCCTAACCCATCTAAACCATCACCTCAAATCCTACTTGGCAGAGTTCATGCCGCCTTAAACGGTCCTTTTCAGGGCCACAACTTTCTTTAAAGGCTATACAACGGCAGCCATGGCATCAGGTAACCGATAAGTACCATTTGCACCAGTGTTTATGAGTAGGTTGGTTTTTTATTATTTTATTTTTGAGAATCTGGTGTTAATTATCGTTGTGTGCATCTTGATCTGTGTTCTGATTACTGTTTAGTGCCATACTGGGGTGATATGGCGTGTTACTTGGGCTCATCCAGAGTTTGGACAAGTGATAGCTACATGTTCTTACGACCGTACAACGGCAATTTGGGAGGAACTGCGTAAGTTTGCTTTTAGTACAATTTTTGTTTGCATTAAGCTTGACACCATTCTTGTTTATCTGGAAACACTTGCAGAGCTTTTCAGAAGCCTTGGACATCTTCTGTTCTGTTCTTTAGCCATCCTCGATGCAAGGTTGGGCTACACTATGTATCACATCTATGGAGAGCAGTGGCGGCTCCACCGGGGGGGTCAGGGGGCCCGTGCCGCCCCTATTGAGTGTCTGGCCCCCCCAGTTGGGACCCTATACTTAATGCTACATACATTAAACAACAAATGGTTGGCCCCCACATGATTAGAAGTTGCCACCCCAACGCCCCCCCCCCCCCCACTTGCCAAATCCTAGAGCCGCCACTGATGGAGAGATATAGAGACAGACATGGAGGTCTGTCGTTCTTCTGTTTTCCGAATCATGTTTTGAAACGAGAGTCCAGTCCATGTTGTTATGTTATCTAGCCAGGCTGTTCTTGGTCTTCCACGTGATCGTCTGCCAGATAATGTCCCCCGAATTAGTTCTTTTTCTAGACAGGAGCCTTGTTTTCTCATGACGTGGACATCTTGGACATCTTACACAGTTGTTTAACTATCTGATGTGAGATTTTGATTTGTTTATCTCTGGCAAATTCCTGTAAACAGTGATATAGATGGTATGTCAGTCATTTATCTGCGTATCGTTTGATGCTTGGTGTTCTTGCATTGCAGCGCCTGAGGATGGGCAAGAGTGCAAATGGGTTAAAAGGGGAAACCTTGTTGACAGCAGATCTTCGATTGTCGACGTCAAGTTTGCTCCCAAACATCTTGGCCTAAAACTTGTGTGTACTGCTATATAGAAAATTTGCATGTTTTGCTCATTGTTAATTAGTTTCTGTGTTTGTATGTCTCGAAAGTAAATACACTGGTTAAGTGTACCAAACGATGCATATAGTTTGGGTCGGCTGTATTGTAATGAATTTGTCATTGTTGTCAGCTGTTGGCTCAATGCAATGTGTTATACTTGTTAATATTTTCGGGTGGTTGCTGCCATGCCGGCCGGCCTATGGTAGAAAGTAAGGCAGCGATCCTAGGGAGACTATCTTATCGATTTTTCTTGTCCTTGTTTCCCCGGCAGGCAACCTGCTCGGCAGACGGAAATATTCGTATCTACGAAGCTCCCGACATCATGAACCTTAGTCAGTGGACTCTTCAGCACGAAATTGTCTCGAAAATTTCTCTAAGTTGCCTTACCTGGAACCAGTCGCGGTTAGTAGTTGCACATGACAACCCCCATCCCCCTACAGTTACATTATTATATGAAATAGATTGGAAGCTAGTTTGTGGTGCTAGATGATGTCAGCAAACGTGCACTTCAAGTGTCTCTGTACTCTGCATAAGTTTATAATATTGGGTTGAGTATAACATTTACCAGCATTTAGTTGAGAACAATTTTTTATTCTGTTTGGAGGTTTCTTTATTAACCCCTTAACTGGGGATTCCGGTTATATCCGTCCATTTTACATTGAGTTACAGTTAAATACACGGTTAAGGGGTTAAGCCTTTACATTTCCTTAGGTTATTTTAAACAATAAATAATTATGAGCAACAATTCTACACATCTCTGACTGCATACAATTGCATATAAAGACTTCTGTAGAGCCTCTTTCTTAACTAATTTAATGCATGTTTTAAGTAACATGCTTATAGAACACATTAATTGAACTTGTGTAGTACCATTCGTGTAATTTATATATTTGTACATCTTTTTGGTTGGCAGAGAGTTTTTTATTAATGGATTCTCTGTTAATGGACATTTATTTAGAATGTGAGTAGGGGCTGAAGTTATGTGTGACTTATACTGTAATGTCAAATGCAGCAGAACTTCATTATAAAATACATAGCGGGTCTGTAAATGTAGTACGTTATATCCGAGGTACAGTACTTTATATCCAATATGGCAGCATGTCCCATGGGACTGTACATTACATTGTGTTATAACTGAGTATGTGTTATAACCGAGTCCATTATAATGAACTCCTACTGTATTTATTTAATAACCATTGAGAAAAGTTCATTATTTGCTTCTGAAAGATGATTCCATACTTTAACAGACTTTCTGAATTTGTATTTTCAGTTTTCTGCCGCCGACTATTGCCGCTGGAAGCGATAGTCCAAACGCCACCGCTAGTGTTCATATCTACGAATATAACGAAAATGCGAGGTATGAATGCTCGTGGACACGAAAACACGCATGTTTAATATCGGACTTTGACGATTCAACATAGCCAAGCATTGACATTTCACTTATTGGTCTATTATATCATTTAAGTATGTGAACCGACGGAATGCATCGTCTCTTCAGAGTGCAACATGTTAGAAATCTGCTCGGAAGGGAAAAAACTGCTCTTCTAATGGTTCAATGACATGTTGCATGATGAAATTGTTTTAGAACTTGGAGTAGAGCGGAGAGCATAGGCGCAATCACGCCCCCGGTACGGGACGTGGCCTTTAGTCCAAATCTTGGCCGTTCGTATGATATGTTGGCCGTCGCATCAAGGGAAGTTACGATCCTACAAGTGAGACCTTTGCCTAGGTAATGTGGTATTAAATGCTGTATTATACCTAGTTATGAATATAGGTAGTAATGTTGAATACAGCAACAAGAATTTGCAGTGGTAGTTACATGGGTAGTAGTTAATTATGGGAACCTTTAGCAATAGAATTGTCTTCATTTGTAGATTTTATGAATAATAAATAACCTGATATGTTTTCAGGTACTTTTTTCTACAGAAAGCTATTTGAGTACATGTATATGTAACTATCAGTCTGTAGTAATATGGACTATTGTTTTTTACTGGTGTCATATAGGGTAGGGTTAGGGTGCAGAGGGGTTGCAGGTTCAAATCTGACCTTAGCCGCTACTTTACGATCTTGGAAAAGTTGCTCGCTTCTAGTTGTCTGCAAGGAAGGCAATACGGAACCACCTTGTGAATCCCCAGGTGGTGTAACAGCCAACTGGACCCACCTTATGACAAAAAATTAATTCATCTTCATCTTCAAGATTATAATTATGTGGTGTATGCTTTCTGTTATTTGTAGGAAGGACAGTTCTGGTCAAGTAGGAACTACCAAGTACGAAATAAGGAACGTTGCACAGTTTTCCGACCATCAGTCTCAGGTTAGTGCACTGTTCTGTTAGTGGCATAGATAATTTGTTCTGTTGTTTTGATGAGATATTTTTGGTTTGGAATAACTGATAGTTAATTCTGTTCTGCCATTTTCCAGCAAATCCCTCTTATTTTTATTGGCATCGGCACAATGTTGTTTTTATTTTTAATACAGCTTTTGTTAGTCTGTATTTAAATTCGGTTTTATTTCTACATATGATTAATTACACAGTGCTTTAGTTTTCAAAGAACAAGCATGTGCTTGCCTTTACGGATTAATTTCAATTAACTTTTTGGTTTAAATTATTTCAAGTAGAATTGGTGTTATAATTTCAATCTTTTTTGGTAGATTTAACTGCAGGTGACTAATAAATAGCTTAGGTTAATAGGATTATCTCATTAACCCTTCGCTTGCAGACCCTTTACCCCAAATGGTTCCTAAACCTAGACTTTTCCCCCGTGACCCTTCAGGCTGAAGGGCTACGTACATGGCAGTACAGAACGCGGCAACGGTATTTTAACATACTGATAGACGATTCTGTGTTGTCATTTCACCCTACCTGCACCAGTATGGGAAGGGTTGCCACAGGAACGAAAGGGTTAAATCGAGTTCCTCTGCTATTTATTGTGTTGTTTGTAGGTTTGGCGTCTCAGTTGGAATATAACTGGTACAATTCTTGCGTCTTCGGGAGATGATGGCTTTGTGAGACTCTGGAAAGGTTTGTAGTTGAGAGTGACTTCAGTGTTTTGACTTAAAATAGCCATTGTTACCTTATTGGACATTCAAGTGACTAAGATAGAAATTTGACTGAATGCACAGAGGAGAGAAAGATGAAATAATGATGACATTGGTTAATAAAATGGGCTATGTTCATTGTCATTAATATTTTTGCTTTTTTTTACCCAGACATACATATGCTTCAGAGATACATAATTGTAAATAGCACAGTTTTGGTACATTGTGTAGTTTAGTCTATCTGTCATAGTTTGATCTACCACCAATCTGGATTGTCACTCACTATGTGACTTGTCTTTTATTCAGCCTGCATTTTGTATGTCAAAGACTAATTCCTTAGGCACTATGATAGTGCCCTAGAAGTTGACTGATTGATTGATTGGTTGGTTGATTGCTTGCTTGCAGTTAACTGGTTAAATTTAGCATAGCTAATGAGTAATTTTGGTGATGTGGATATGGCAGCTTATGCTTCAAATTTTCTCCAGAATTTCATTGTTGGAAGGAGGATCAGAAATGGTTGTGACTAGTTCCAATGTGCCAAGGCCTGGATTCAACTGACCATTGTGTTTAGCTGTTAGATACGCTGAGACCAGAAGTAACTATTTTGATTGTCTGTGGAGTTATGGATAAAAACGCGAAGATCCGTTACGAGAGAGAGAGCTTTGTAATGTAATTTTGTGTGTGTGTGCGGCACTATTTCAGGAAACTATCTGGATCACTGGAAGTGCATAGCAACACTGCGCTCGGATGGATCGGATGAGCAGAGTCAATCCGGAATGGCTGGCGCATCTGGAGGAGGAGCATCGGGTCTGGCCTCGAGTGCGGGCGGAGTGGGTTCCGTTGGTTCCAGCAAGGACCAGAGGGGCTTGTCGTCGTATCCGACTGGTCGGAGTAGCTTTGCTCCGATTTGGCATTGAAAGGATTCGAAGCCGAACGCCCTTGCCTGTTTTTGATTAAGAACTGAATGACAGTTTACCATTGTGTTCTGATTTCCTGTGGTATGATGCTTGCTAATGTTGATTGTCACGTTAATTAGCAGTGATGTTAACAAGGACTGACCCCCCAAGGACCAGGATAAGGACTGACCCCCCCCCAAGGACCAGGATAAGGACAAGGACTGACTCCCCAAGGACGAGGACAAGGACTTCAAATTGGTCCTTAAGGAGTCCTTAAGGACTAGGACAAGGATTAACATCACTGTTAATTAGACAAATTATGGTTAAGTACCCGATGAGTGGCATAACCAGGATTCCGGAAGAGTGGGGCATCAACATTTTCTTCATGTGTTTGGGTGAAAAATGTCTTGACAAGCAAAAAATACATCTTGCCAATCTCCAGGACTTTGAACTATTATTTCATTTATAAATTCTCATAATATCCAGTTACCCCCCTCCCCCAAACTACTATGGGTTTTGCACAAATCCAACAACCAGTCCCAGCCTGAACAGGAGGGTTGCCCCCCCTTGTGGCTATGCCAATATACCAGATAGTTCTGTCTGTAATAGAGTGAAATATGTTATATCTTGGTCCATTTGGCGCAGAATGTACTATATATATCTCTCTCTGGTTTGCATACAGTAGTGAAGAGCTATGTTTGATAATGGTTGTAAGGACTAATGTTGGTATATTGTTTTTCCATAAAAGAAAACGTAATCGTATAATTATGCAGGTTTTTTGTGTTGATTTATCGCCCGATCTTGCATCGTTGCTGTCCTGAAGGCAGAAGTGGTATATTCTCAGGCGTTTCAAGGCTGTTTTCATGGCCTCATCATGGGCAAGCCTAATATTTTAAGGAAAATCAGATCTACAGAATTTGGGCGTGCCCCACTAATCAGTGGTAGCTTTAGGATTTGGCAAGTGAGGGTGGGGGTGGCGTTGGGGTGGCACCTTCTAATAATGGGGGCCAACCATTTGTTGTTAGATATGTAATATTAAGTATAGGGCCCCAACAGGGAGGGCCACGAACTCAATAGGGGGCACGCCCCCCCCCTGTGGAGCCGCCACTGCCACTAATAGGCCTATGATGGGAATACTGTAAATAGTCTAATCCAATTTTCATACAAGTATGTCAAGGTGTACTTTGCACATTCATGTATTCGGGCCGATCGTGTTACATGCCACCCACCCACCCACCCAAATTTCTCAATGGATTTGCACATATATCACGATCGATTCCAGCCAGAAGAGAGGGTCCGGGTCCCCCTGGATTCGCCAGTATATTTGCGTATTAATAGCATTTGTACATCAACAAAGGCAGTTTCTCTAATACCAGTTACGTAGTCAGGAAGTCAGGACTCCAGAATATGGGGAGGGGGATATCGACATTTTTGCATGGAAGCGTTGACGAGGAGAACCGTCCTGCGTCCATTGTAGCGGAGCTTTCAACTTTCTTGCAATCCCCTCAATCTCCTGTGCTATGTACACACCCCCACCCCCACTTAACGCCCGATTGATTTGGTTGATTGTTTGAAGAAAACGGGCACCATCGGCTATACAAATTGTCTCGTTAGTGTAACGCTAAACTATGGAAATTTCCACACACGACTCTCGAATCTAGAACCCTTCCCCAACTGCGTTGCGTAGTGGATACGCCAAGTTAATTTCTATGTATTTCTATGTATTCACTAAATGAATGCTATTTGGTCGCTCCTTTAATTGTACATGCTGTCTGCACGTGGACGAAATGGGTCTCTTGTGATTGGCTGTAACTTTGGGCGCCGTTAAAACCAGTTCGCCTTTGTCTAGAGCGTCGGTCTTTGGCGTCTGATGAGCGGTTGATGGCAGGACGTTCTTGGTCACGATTTTTCTAGAATTTTCGATAATTTCGATAATTCTAGAATTTCCGATATAATTTCGATAATTCTAGAATGGTTTTAGCATTTTAGTTCGTACGTGAAGTTGATGCCATTAGCCTACTGTTCGCAAAGCTGTCCTTTTGTGCCGATAGTGGCACGTGTCAAGAGACTGCAATTTTTTTAATAATTATTATAATATAGGAATTAAAATAAATGTGATTAAGACTTTAGAGCAGCTAAGTTGAGCTTTTCTAGAGGCTGTCATATAGTATAATAAGATTAAGGACTAATATAATTAATGTATTCAATATAGGCGAATGTAATATTCAAGACTAGAATTTATGTAGAGTATTTTGTGAGACTGTTATTCATTTTAATCTAGTAGAATTTTAAAGGATGTAGGCTTATTTTAGTTATTTAGAGGAGCTGTCGTAGAGGCTGCTGTCCATTCAGTATAATGATAGGATATTGTAGGCAGTAATGTTGTGAAGTAGATTTAGGCCTGTTACAGGTATAGGTATTGTTGATAGGCGGGGTCCCTTTTGTTTAATGGGAAATTTTGGCCATTGGTGAATTGTGACATTCGGTGTGCTACTACCTCAAAACTGACGGTTGGACCATGGACAGATTTCCAGAAATTGAAAATTAAAATTTTAAGTGCTTCATATGCACTTAACTCTAAGTACATACACATGATACACTTAAAAGTGATTACAAGAGTGATTACAACAAGAATTGACTTATGCTTCAAGTAAAACCTGAAAATGCAATTAAAATATTAAAATGCTTACAAGAAACTTTAAAATGCTTCAAGTAAATACTAAAAATGCTAAATATGGATTTCTGTGAATTTGTCCAAAATCTTAACTGTTAATTTTGATGGCAATTGAACACCGTATATCATTATTCATTTTCAGGATATCCTATGGCAATGTTAATATGTAGGGACAGCATTCTCTTAGATATGCTTTAATATCAATGATTAGGTAAGTGCAATAATAACTAAGTATGGATGCAGTCTCACAAATTGCAATTTAACATTTAGCTATGGCAGTCTCTTCAATTGCTTGACTTAGCAATAATAAATAAGTATTAGTCAATATAAATATAATAAATTATATAGAATTATTTTTAAATGCAGTCTCTTGAATTTGCTTGCATTTCAGGGTGACCCTTATAATTTATGTTGTAATTATTCTTGTTGCAAGTGCATGCTATTAACCATTTGATGGGTAATTTTTCAATGATGCTTTATATTGTTCTTTTTAAAACATTGTTACATGATTTTAGCACTTTAGATTTGCATCGATGTCTTCAATATAATAATACAAGGACAGGAAAGATCTTCACAAATATCTAATATTTACTTCGCAAATGTGTCTTCAAAATCCTGACACACGGACATGAACGATGTTCACAAAGATCGTCAAATCATCATCCATTGACATTCTTATTTAAAGTTGGTAACCCTTGATTCATTTTATTTCTTTAATACATATGGGTGATGCATTATAATTATGATGTTACATTATGTGAACAGCTTTGTAGGTTTCACCATAGGTTTCAAAGGATTCATTTTCCCTCTTCAAACTTCAAAGTTGCTTATTCATGTTTCTGATCTGGCCACGTCTGGGATTTTTTTGGTTTTGCGTTGTTTGGCGTTAGATTTGGCTGGTTTGTGCCTGATTTCTGTTGTTTGGTTTGTGTCATTTCATTGGGGGTTGTTGCCAGTGCTGTAAACTGGCTTGGCAGCTAGTCCAATAGCTGTCTTTTTTCCAGTTGAGACTCGTTCTACTGCAAGTTTTATTTGCAGTTCATTGTTCTGGGGTTGGTGCATTGTTTTATTTGGTTTGCCCTCCCAGCAAAGAACACTGCTTTCCATGCCGGTGATTGTTTATGGTGCTTTTTCACATGTGTTGTTAATGTCATACACATTTTGGGACTCCCCATTAGCTTTTGCATATCATTTCTAGCATTGCCCTGTTGGCACGAAACACTTTGTTTACAACTGCCATTTGCTGAAATGCCAGCACCTAGGTATAAAAAAGTCTTGACTAGTGTTGATTCAAGTGTTGAGCCCAGAATGTTGATGTTGATTTTCTCTATGGTTGCCATGAATTTGGTTTTCCTGGTGCGTATGTTTATGTAGTATATCTGTGGTGCTTCTACTCACTGGCGTGAACTTGGACGAAAAAGTGGGGGGCCCAACCATTTCTCTTCCCTATGGCAGTCCCTGCTTGGATGAAAAAGTGGGGGGCCCAACTATCTCCCTTCCCTACGGTAGTCCCCGAAATAGCAGAGGGCACTCGCTCGAGCCTAGAGGCCGAATAGAAGTTGATGCCAATGCTTCTACTAGTCTTCTGATCCATGTATGCTGGTGTGATCACAATTAGAACTATTGTGTTGGCATATCTTGGGTTCGATAAATTCGATAGGAGTCTGGAAGCCCCTCGCTGACTTCGTTGAGCGTTTCTCGGTGTGTATCGTTTCTGTGAATCGATTGAATAAAGCGGGTGACACAATGCAGCCTTGACAGACTCCTTTCTGAATGTCAAGCCATTCTGAGAATGCTCCACCATATATGACATTGGCTTTGCCATTTAATACAGCTTACATAGTAACCGGGTAGTTCAACAAGGTGTTGTGGAATACCAACGTTGATTAGGCATAGCCATAGTCTGTCATACTCCAACAAGTCTAAGACTTTCTGAAAGTCTATGAAGCACATGTAGAGTGGTTGGCCAATTTGAAGTCCTTGTCCCTGTGGGTATAGTCCTCTTCTGTGCAGGTCAGTCCTTGTCCTTGTGATTTAGTCCATGAAAATTCCATGCAATACACATAGGTATACAAATTAAATGTGATTGAACGTTGAATGTCATTTTTCAGGTATTCTAATTTTTATTTACATACTTAAGGGCCTTATGTCATTTACTCCAAATGTCACTCTTGTTCCTTTTATAATATGAGCAAAGCAGGAAGGAACTTGAGCAAAATTTGCCAGTTGAATGAATGCTCTCACAAAGTGGTCGTATAACGAGACCTCATTGTGCTTGCTTGAGTGACCAGCTGCTAGGAACACTTGTGCATTTGAAATGCAACAGCGGTGTGCTGGCTAGATTGTTTTTGGACGTTTTTATTGCATTTTATTTCTGTGATTGGAATTGAAATGGTTTTTGGATTTGTCCTTTTCATTTTTGTTCTCGTGACAGAGGTCAGTCATTGTCCTTGATTCTTGTTCTTGGGGTCAGTTCTTGTGGTCCTTGTGCTTGTAGGGTTAGTCCTTGTCTTCATCTTTGGGGTGTCAGTCCATGGGGGTCACTTATTGTCCTGGGGTCAGTCTGTGCCCTTGTTGTCCTTGGGGGTCAGTTGTCCTTGTGCTTGGGGTCAGTAGTCTGTGTCCTCGTCTTTGGGGTCCGCCTTTGTCATCATCCTTTGGGCCAGTCCTTGTCCTTGTAGGACAGTTCTTGTCCTCATAGTTGGGGGTCAGTCCTAGTCTTTGATGGTCAGTCCTTGTCCTCGTATTTGGGGTCAATCTTTGTCCCTGTCGTCGTCCTTGGGGGGTCAGCTTTCCTCGTGCTTGGGGGTCAGTGGTCTTTGTCCTCGTATGGCGGTCAGTCCTTGTCCTTGCACAAAGGGGGGGGGGTCAGTCCTTGTTAGCATCCCTGGATTGATTATCTGGTTTTTTGTACCTTTTTCCAGTTGTGGCTTTTTAACTTGCTGCTGGTTGATTGGTGCTTATTCGTGTTCCTGACTGGACCGTGTCTAAGGTTTCTCCGGCGGTTTGTGTGTGTCATTTCATTGGTGGTTTTTGCCAGTGCTGTAAGGTGGTTTGTTTTTGGCAGCTAGTCCAGTCTTCTCGTTTCAGGGGTTCAGTTGCAGGCTCCATGTCCATGTTCTTTTGCATTCTGTGCATCATGACCTTGAGCAAAAATTGTTTGCATTAGACATTAGGGTGATGGTTTTGTAGTTGTTGTGTTAGCATTGATCATCCCTTAGAAATTTAGCATTGATCATCCCTTATCATTTCTAGAGTAAAGGTTTTGTAGTTGCTGCATTCGCATTGATCACCCCTTTTCCTTGTGTGGGAATGGAATAAATGTTGATTTCATTCAGTCATCTGATCGGACCCTGGAGTTCCAGAGACCCGGAGGTCAGTTGTCCTCATGCTTGATGTAAGTAGTCCTTGTCCTCGTCTTTTGGGTAGTCATTGTCCTGGGGTCAGTCCTTGTCCTTGGGGTCAGCTGTCCTTGTGCTCGGGGCCAGCAGTTCTTGTCTTTGGCGGTCAGTCATTGTCCTTGCACGGGGGGGGGGGTCAGTTCGGGGAGGGGGTCAGTTCTTGTTGGCATCCCTGGATTGATCTGACCAGTTTATTGTACCTTTCCCAGTTATGGTTCTTTGAACTTGCTGCTGGGTTGATTCGTGCTTATTCGTGTTTCTGATTGGGTCATGTCTAAGGTTGTTCAGATGTGGTGCACAAACGCAAGTACACTGTTGCCACCTTGTTGCAACAGTTAAATCTTGTATAATCCTGGGGCTTTTCTGATGTTGACACTGTTGTAAAAGTAGGACTCGTACTTGAGTTCTAGTGTTTTGGTCCAATACTTATCCATGGTCTAGACAAAAGGTGAAGTAAGTGATCTGGGATAAATGATAGGATCTGGGGTAGGTTGCCATTACTTTCCCCATACCCACGTTTTACCTCCGTTAAGTACTTCTCATTTTACCACCTTCCTCAAGCGAGTAAGGCTGAGTCAGCCCTAGGACATCAGCAGGACTCGATCCCGTTCTGCCAGTGTGACTCTCTGGCATGTTACCTCTATGCCATCTCCCTGGTAGTCATTAGGGCGGGGAATATAGGGGACTTTAATGGCAGAGAATGCTATTACCAATCCTTTTGCCTCAAGTATTTACCTTCTCTTTTTGTTCATCCAGATAAGTCAGATTCTGAGGTTTCTATTTGACTTCTTTTAGAAAAGTAAGAGTTGTCCATTACCTTTTTGTATTCCTATAGATAAGTTAGATTTTTACATTATCTCTTCGTGTTCTTTTAAATAAGTTAGATTTTTGTCTTGTCGCTTTGAGTTCTTATAGATAAGTTAGATTTTTTTGTTACCACTTAGTATTCTCATAGATAAGATAGCTTTTGACATTATCTCTTCGTGTATTTTTAAATAAGTTAGAATTTTGTGTTGTCGCTTCATGTTCTTATAGATAAGTTAGATTTTTGTGTTACCGCTTAGTATTTTCATAGATAAGTTAGATTTTTACATATCTCTTCGTGTTCTTTTAAATAAGTTAGATTTTTGTGTTATTTCTTAGTATTTTCATAGATAAGTTAGATTTTTACATTATCTCTTCGTGTTCTTTTAAATAAGTTAGAATTTTGTGTTACCTCTTAGTATTTTCATAGATAAGTTAGATTTTTACATAAGTTAGAATTTTACATATCTCTTCGTGTTCTTTTAAATAAGTTAGATTTTTGTGTTACTTCTTAGTATTTTCATAGATAAGTTAGATTTTTACATATCTCTTCGTGTTCTTTTAAATAAGTTAGAATTTTGTGTTACGTCTTAGTATTTTCATAAGTTAGATTTTTACATATCTCTTCGTGTTCTTTTAAATAAGTTAGATTTTTGTGTTACCGCTTAGTATTTTCATAGATAAGTTATATTTTTACATTATCTCTTCGTGTTCTTTTAAATAAGTTAGAATTTTGTGTTACCTCTTAGTATTTTCATAGATAAGTTAGATTTTTACATATCTCTTCGTGTTCTTTTAAATAAGTTAGAATTTTGTGTTACCTCTTAGTATTTTCATAGATAAGTTAGATTTTTACATAAGTTAGATTTTTACATATCTCTTCGTGTTCTTTTAAATAAGTTAGAATTTTGTGTTACCGCTTAGTATTTTCATAGATCAGTTAGATTTTTACATATCTCTTCGTGTTCTTTTAAATAAGTTAGAATTTTGTGTTACCTCTTAGTATTTTCATAGATAAGTTAGATTTTTACATATCTCTTCGTGTTCTTTTAAATAAGTTAGAATTTTGTGTTACTTCTTAGTATTTTCATAGATAAGTTAGATTTTTACATATCTCTTCCTGTTCTTTTAAATAAGTTAGATTTTTGTGTTACCGCTTAGTATTTTCATAGATAAGTTAGATTTTTACATTATCTCTTCATGTTGTTTTAAATAAGTTAGATTTTCACATTATCTCTTTGTGTTCTTTTAAATAAGTTAGAACTTTGTGTTCTTATAGACAAGTTATATTTTTACATTATCTCTTCGTGTTCATTTAAATAAGTTAGAATTTTGTGTTACCTCTTAGTATTTTCATAGATAAGTTAGATTTTTACATTATCTCTTCGTGTTCTTTTAAATAAGTTAGAATTTTGTGCTACCTCTTAGTATTTTCATAGATAAGTTAGATTTTTACATATCTCTTCGTGTTCTTTTAAATAAGTTAGATTTTTTGTTACCGCTTAGTATTTTCATAGATAAGTTAGATTTTTACATTATCTCTTCGTGTTCTTTTAAATAAGTTAGAATTTTGTGTTACCTCTTAGTATTTTCATAGATAAGTTAGATTTTTACATATCTCTTCGTGTTCTTTTAAATAAGTTAGAATTTTGTGTTACCTCTTAGTATTTTCATAGATAAGTTAGATTTTTACATTATCTCTTCATGTTGTTTTAAATAAGTTAGATTTTCACATTATCTCTTTGTGTTCTTTTAAATAAGTTAGAACTTTGTGTTCTTATAGACAAGTTATATTTTTACATTATCTCTTCTCTTCTTTGTTCATTTAAATAAGTTAGAATTTTGTGTTACCTCTTAGTATTTTCATAGATAAGTTAGATTTTTACATTATCTCTTCGTGTTCTTTTAAATAAGTTAGAATTTTGTGCTACCTCTTAGTATTTTCATAGATAAGTTAGATTTTTACATATCTCTTCGTGTTCTTTTAAATAAGTTAGAATTTTGTGTTATTTCTTAGTATTTTCATAGATAAGTTAGATTTTTACATTATCTCTATTTCTTAGTATTTTCATAGATAAGTTAGATTTTTACATTATCTCTTCGTGTTCTTTTAAATAAGTTAGAATTTTGTGTTACCTCTTAGTATTTTCATAGATAAGTTAGATTTGTACATTATCTCTTCGTGTTCTTTTAAATAAGTTAGATTTTTGTGTTGTCGCTTTGAGTTCTTATAGATAAGTTAGATTTTTGTGTTACGGCTTAGTATTTGCATAGATAAGTTAGATTTTTACATATCTCTTCGTGTTCTTTTAAATAAGTTAGAATTTTGTGTTACCTCTTAGTATTTTCATAGATAAGTTAGATTTTTACATTATCTCTTCGTGTTCTTTTAAATAAGTTAGAATTTTGTGTTACCTCTTAGTATTTTCATAGATAAGTTAGATTTTTACATAAGTTAGATTTTTACATATCTCTTCGTGTTCTTTTAAATAAGTTAGAATTTTGTGTTACCGCTTAGTATTTTCATAGATCAGTTAGATTTTTACATATCTCTTCGTGTTCTTTTAAATAAGTTAGAATTTTGTGTTACCTCTTAGTATTTTCATAGATAAGTTAGATTTTTACATTATCTCTTCATGTTGTTTTAAATAAGTTAGATTTTCGCATTATCTCTTTGTGTTCTTTTAAATAAGTTAGAACTTTTTGTTCTTATAGACAAGTTATATTTTTACATTATCTCTTCGTGTTCATTTAAATAAGTTAGAATTTTGTGTTACTTCTTAGTATTTTCATAGATAAGTTAGATTTTTACATATCTCTTCGTCTTCTTTTAAATAAGTTAGAATTTTGTGTTACTTCTTAGTATTTTCATAGATAAGTTAGATTTTTACATATCTCTTCGTGTTCTTTTAAATAAGTTTGAATTTTGTGTTACCTCTTAGTATTTTCATAAGTTAGATTTTTACATATCTCTTCGTGTTCTTTTAAATAAGTTAGAATTTTGTGTTACCGCTTAGTATTTTCATAGATAAGTTAGATTTTTACATATCTCTTCGTGTTCTTTTAAATAAGTTAGAATTTTGTGTTACCTCTTAGTATTTTCATAGATAAGTTAGAATTTTACATATCTCTTTGTGTTCTTTTAAATAAGTTAGATTTTTGTGTTACTTCTTAGTATTTTCATAGATAAGTTAGATTTTTACATATCTCTTCGTGTTCTTTTAAATAAGTTTGAATTTTGTGTTACCTCTTAGTATTTTCATAAGTTAGATTTTTACATATCTCTTCGTGTTCTTTTAAATAAGTTAGAATTTTGTGTTACCGCTTAGTATTTTCATAGATAAGTTAGATTTTTACATTATCTCTTCGTGTTCTTTTAAATAAGTTAGATTTTCACATTATATCTTCGTGTTCTTTAAATAGGTTAGATTTTGTGTTCTTATAGATAAGTTAGATTTTTGTGTTATCGCTTAGTATTTTCATAGATAAGTTAGATTTTTACATTATCTCTTCATGTTCTTTTAAATAGGTTAGTTTTTGTGTTGTCTCTCAGTGTTCTTATAGATAAGTTAAATTGTGTTTTCGGTTCGAGTTCTTGTAGATAAGTTAGACTTTTATTTGATTGCATTGGTTTGTTATTGACCTGTTATAGCCTTTACAGATAGATCTTTCTTCAACATGTGTAAATGAAGGCAGCCTCAATATTTTTGGGACGTAGCAGCCTAACAGGGAAGCCAAGTCAGCGCTTGAGCGGACAATCCAGCAATGGGTGATGTTGGGCAGGAAGACAAAGTAGACAACAGAAATGGATTTGCAGATGCATGGGCGTCCGGAGGGGGTGCAATTGCACCACCTTGGAAAAGTTGTGAGGTTATGAAACAAGTAAAATTACTCGTTTCTTTAGTCAAAAAACTTTGTTTTGCACCTCCTGGAAAAATGTTTCATTTCTTTCATCACAAGACCCTGTTTTGCACACACCCCTCCCCATGGAAAAATTTATACGGACGCCCATGTGGTGGAGAAGTGTACGTACCAGACTTCAGATGTCGACAGCAGTCGGGGGAAGGCACATGATCGTCATTGCTGGAGAAAGGATATTGATACTGTCACATGAACGTCATTCTCTTCTTTAAGGAACAAGTAGAAGGTGATTATTATATTACAACATGTAAAATCACTAAGCATATTGTACTAATAGAATGATCATCATCATCATGTTCTCTGTCCTGGGACAGGTTCAGGGCTCCATTGTTTCCATTCCTCTCTGCATCTTGTTTCTTTGATATCTGCATAGGTCTTGTTATGCTGTGTATCTGTTTTCATCATCCAGTCCAATAGCATCCTCCTTGGTCTTTCTTCCTGATATTCTTCCCTCAATTACTATTCTGAGAATGATGTATACTGTATATTGATTGGTGAATTTTTAAAACTGAGAATTTGCTTAATTTTAGTCAACTCGTGTCCAGAGAACTCGAGGTCATTTGTGTCTGCGAGATGCATCCATCGTCAAAGTGTCGTGGAAGAATCACATCCAAGGAGGAAAATGGAAGAATTGTGTAAAACAAAAAAGGACATGGAGGGGATACATTTGCCATCGTACTGGAAAACTGATGTCACGTTGGAAGGAAGAATGTCAATTCGCTGAAAACAGAACACAGTGGCAATTACTTGCAACCCGGTCTTGGAGAGTGTTCGCCGATGTACTCCTCACAAGACTCGACCCACTCGTGACGGCAAAATGCAGATCCAGCAGTCCGGATTGACGGCAGATCGACCTGTTGACCGTCAGGCACTTTGGATGTCACTGCGAAACATTGGCATTCCGACATTCCTATTGAACTTGACCACCTTGGCGTTAAACTAGTTGCAAAGATGACTATCCAACTGGGCCAATGAAAGGGGCCTACGGTTCTTGGGACCTCTTTTTTAAAGTTAATGTCTACCTGAAATGTGTTAAATGCAGGGGCGTAGCGACGGGGGTATATCGGTATATATACCCCCAAAATCAGTCTGCCTTGAAGTTTTTTATGTGATTAACATGTGGTTATGTGGTTTATAGTTAAAATTTATACCCTCCCAAATCAAATTCCTGGCTACGCCCCTGGTTAAATGCCTTTTCATGTTAAAATAGTACTTTTTAATGAATCGTATTGATACTATATTCTATTTGGCTGAATTTTAATATAATATTTATGTTTTTAATCAGTCAGACATCTAAATATTCTATATCCGATGTAAAACATATACTCTTGATTTGCCTTTTAAAATTCGATATCGTAACTATGGACTGCAAGACCAGCAGTATTTTTAAAATACTTATGCTTGTAGAACTATGCAGATTTGTTTTGTCCATAGTACATGGCTACATTCACTACGATTCTACATATAGTACATACCAGTGATTGTAATAAAATTATAAAAACAATTGAGAACACATTGAATTTAAAAAAAAATTTGTTCCCTAAAAATCAGGGAGGCAAAGGCCCCATACCCCCTAAATGACTTCCCTGCTTACGTTACTGGCTGCAGAGTACCCGTCGTATCCCCTCGTCCAGTGACGCAGAGGGTATCTGGCGCAAACAAGATATACTAGTGGGCAATGGCGCACTCTAGAAAAAATTGCGGTAGGCCTACTTTATAACCGAGTAGGCCTATTCTAAGACTAAGAATAGGACTTCTATACTGTAGTGCGTTAATAATTTTAGACTAACTAGATATAAAATTCGTTCATCTGTTATTGGAAAGGATGATCAGAGGCGTAGCGAGAGTATTTGGCGCCCGAGCAAGGCTTCAATTTTGCCCCTCCCCACCAATATAGTTTGAAAACTGGATACCTGGTGACCTGTTTTGCTTTTCTGTTCTTGCACCACCTTGATGAGTAAATAGAGTGCTAGCTGTGATGACCTTTTTTGCTTGTCCTACACGGTTTAATCTGAGCCGTTTCCGGGGGTGATTGTCCTTTTCCTCCGGGAATATCAAATTCCCCCGGAAATATTGGTATACTACATAAACTAACAGCTAGCAGTCCCCTAGCTGACTCCCCCCTGGTGTCCAGGAGTCTAGATTAAACACTGGCCCTGCGTGCTGGCATTGCCTTCGGCGGGCGTTTTTAACTTATTGACTGTACATGTAAAACTCCCATCGTGAATAAAATCAAGACATGGATTCTGGCTTCCTCCCTCCCTCCCTCCCTCCCAAGACGGCGCCCGTGCCCCCCACCTAGCTACGGTTCTGATAGTCGGGCTAAGCGGAGACGCGTTCAATTGATACAGATACGTTGAGAACAGCATGGCCATGCATCTCTCGCAGCAAGTTGCTTTAACCCCTTAACTGGGGATCCCGGATATATCCGTCCATTTTACATTGAGTTACAGTTAAATACACGGTTAAGGGGTTAATACGCTCACCTGATTCCGAACCCTCACTCCGCCTCGGCAGACGACTTTGGCACGCATAAATCATACAAAAAAGTTGGAAGGTATTTGCTTGGCTTCGAAGTCAGAACGCACCAGAACTGGTTATCATTAGCGATCTCGATCTTTCTAACCCTGTCAGCAGGCCCATTCAGAGGAGGGGGGCCAGGAGGGCCATTTGGCCCGGGCCTCGATCGGTTGGGGGTCTCCCTTTTTTCCTTGTCTAGAATTTTGGGAGAGCTAGATAGCTTCTATACTAGGAGGATCCTCAAAATTTGGCGATGACCTTTTTCGCTTGTCGACAATTTTAGGATCTTTGGGAAGCTAGAAAGGTACACTGGGGTCCTCAAAATTGGCGATTACCTTTTTGGCTTGTCAAAATTTCAATTTTTGGGAAGGCTAGGAGATGCCTCAAAATTCCAACTGGCCCGGTATCCTTCAGCCTCTGAAGGGGCCTGCCCGGGTCTCCTTCAGCCTCTGAAGGGGCCTGCCTGTCAGTATGTCTAAAAGTACGACTACCTGCTTATAAGTACTGATGTATTACTCAATAAGCCTACTCATCTGTCTGCCTGCCTGTAGGGGGCCTACGTTTATACCTCCTAATTTTTTTTAATGAAACGTGGTATATAATTAACATCTTCGATCGTCCTTTGGAAACCCTTTATAGAAAGCTAAACACGAAAAAGGTGTCTTCGAAAAAAACTTTCGCTTAAGATGTTCGCGAGCTCTTGACAACATTCAGGAATGCGCAGACGCAGCTAGTGCGCAACAAAATTTATGTCAGCGCCATCATTCTTTATATAGTTGTTTGTAAAAACGGCAACCTTCAAGGGGCGAAGAAACTGTCGAAATTAACAACCAACTCCAGACGTTTAAAAATATTTAAAAGATACCATAGGTCGGTTATGCCGAACTTATGCGCCATCAATGTTTCAGTCTGACTCACCATCGGGTCCACGCAGAAGTGCCATTCTGAAAGGCCTCTTCTTGGGCAATAAATTTTAATTCGTCACACTCAAAGTAAGAAATTTTTGCAGCGTGCTTGAAAATTTGGCCGAATAGGGCTTATAGTAGCCTACTTCTAATGGTTTCTATTAAAACTGCCGACCGGGTGTTTTAAAATTTTTACCATTTTGTCGCTGAAGTCTGTTAAGAGGAAAGACTTGTGTTGCTAAGACTCTTAGGAAAGTTGTGTAGGCAGTGTTTATTCTAGCCACCTTGACATTTGGGAAGGGGGGATTTTGAAATGTTTGAGGAGGGACAAGGTCTGAGTCTCCACACTTTTGGAGGGGAACATTCCATCCCCCAGCCAACATATAAAAAATTGTGGGATTTTAAAACTTTGGGGGTGGGGAGGAATTCCTCCCAGAGAAGGCCTAGAATAAACACTGTGTGTAGGAATTTAGATTTTAATGTTAAAACCGGATTATATTAAATGCAAACCTAACTGTGACTGGTCCGGTTTTTTGCTCCACCCTGTACTCTTCGATCATGCTACCTAACCCCGTTTCCCAAATTCTACACGGTTCCGTTCAAATTCCACGACCGATCCCAAAAATTTCCAAACGGGTCTTCCCAAATCTCACGACCTGTAGGCCAACCTGAATAGGGGGGCGCGACCCCCGTACCCTTCCTTCCCCGTGACTACGCCGAGGTTTCATTCGTTCGTTCGTTCGTTCGCTCGTTTTTCATTCTCTATGCGCGCATTGTGGTCATATAATTTCAGTACCGCTGTTGAATGTGATCGATGTCGAGCAATCGGGAAAGAGTCTTCCCGCTGGAAGAGTGGTTAATGATTCACGATAAACAGCGAATCTCCATGACGAAGTACAGACGCTCTCTCTCTCTCTCTCTCTCTCTCTCTCTCTCTCTCTCTCTCTCTCTCTCTCTCTCTCTCTCTCTCTCTCTCTCTCTCTCTCTCTCTCTCTCTCTCTCTCTCTCTCTCTCTCTCTCTCTCTATCTAACTATCTATCTATCTCCTTAACTGCCCGCCCCTCAAAGGCCTCAATGCCTTCAAAGAACAGAATATTAACACGAAGGGTATTTCTATTGGAGCCCTTCGTAAGCTCTCCACCAAAGTCCAAACTGTGACGCCTATATATAAACGCCCGTGTGGATGGCTCATCAGACAGCAGCGCTCTTGACGCTGTTATCATCATCCTCTCACTATCCCCGCCTCTACCTATAGGTTTACTCGGTTTCTTTATATAAACTCAGCGTTATGCATGCGTTTTTCGGCGTCTTTCGCTATTCTGCAGGCACAAGGGGCGTAGCGACGGAGGGGGTGGGGGTATATCGGTATATACAGTATACCCCAAATCTACCTTAAAGTTTTTAATGTGTTTTAAGATTTTCGAAGTTTTTAAGATTTATACCTCCCCCACCCTCCAATCGTATTATACCCCCCCCAAAAAAAAAAAATAAAATTCCTGGCTACGCCCCTGACAGGCACTCGGACACTTCGGACGCTTATATCAGAAAAGTGCCGTTATTAATACTATTATGATTTAAAAGATTGTGTTAAGAGTTGCTATTTAATACGCATGCTGTTTTTCCTTGTAAAGTGAATTATAAGTTTATTTTTTTTTTTGTAGAATCAAAGCAAGTTTGAATAGAAAGCTGTATAAGCTACAGTGGTTTTCAACACAGGAGGAATCCTACTATACCACTTTATTATTATTATTATTATTATTATTATTATTATTATTATTATTATTATTATTATTATTATTATTATTATTATTATTATTATTATTATTATTATTATTATTATTATTATTATTATTACATTACACATTAACTCATTCGCAAAATCCAAAAAAGTTAAGTGTGACGCAAAGTCAAAGGTGAGCAGCTTGTCTAAGGTCGCTACGCAGTGGCTAGTGTCAGATTCGAACCCGCTACACTCCGGTTGTGTGCAGGAATCCTATCTATACTCCACCGCGCCCCTGTTGAATCCAAACTAGAAGCTGCGCGACTGTAGGCGCAAACAGGGACGTAGCCAGGAATTTGATTTGGGAGGGTATAAATATTTTGGGTGGGTATAAATCTTAACTATAAACCACACAAACCGTATAAACCACATATAACCAGTTAACCACATGCAGATCACATAAAAACTTTAAGGTAGACTGCTTTGGGGGAGGGTATATATACCGATATACCCCCCTTGTCGCTACGCCCCTGGGCGCAAACAAAATGTCTGCAAAGTACAAATAGCTTATACGGCATATATTCCAAGAACTAACTGGAAATAACATCATTTAACATGTAGGCCTAACATTTAACTGAATTTTCCTTTGAAAATATTACCGAAGATTCTGGACGAAAGCAAGGTCGTCAGATGACTTCCGAGCTGTAGGATATTATGATACAGTGGATCCCACTTAATCGCATACCGCTTAATTGCATAACCCGCATAATCGCATAACAACAGAAAAACCCGAACCAGTGTTTTGTGCGTACAATTAATTAATTATCAGACGTCTCGACTATTCGCATAGCCCAGTTATAATCGCATAAGCAAGGCTTGCACGGCACCTATGCAATTAAGCGGGTTTCACTGTATTAGGATATTCCAGTCTGTGCACGATTGAGCAAATGTTATAATTGATTGGACTGTCTTGCTTAGAATTAGCAGACGTCGCGTTGATTAACGGTCAGATGCTATATTATGAACAGACAGCATCGAATTTGTCGGATTCTTTAATATAAGTGGTCAAAAAACGCAAAAGCTCCGCGAAAGTGGCCGTCAAGGGCTCTTCTGAGCTGAAAAAGTTAACGGAGAAACAAGAAAAGAATATATATATATATATATATATATATATATATATATATATATATATATATATACCGTCATCAAAAGTCTTGAGAGACTCGTTATCAACTGCCAATATGCCGTCGGCAAATGGTGTCCGTGTGCGTAAGGAGAAGGAGGGAAGGGGAGAGGGCGAGAGAGGGACATAGACAGAAGCAGAGAGGGAGATAGACAGAGAAGGTGGGAGAGAGCTGATGGAGAGATGTGAGTAGATACATAGAGGAGAGACATACAGAGGGAGAGAGAGGAGAGACAGGGAGAAAGCCAGACATGTAGAGTAAGGCAGGGACAGACAGACAGAGGGAGTGAGTGAGAGAGAGAGAGAGAGAGAGAGAGAGAGAGAGAGAAAGTCAGAGCGAGACAGATATATTGAAAAAGAGACAGGACAGAAAGAAAGAGACAGAAAGATAGAGATAGAAAGAGAGAGAAAATATATATAGGGAGGCGAGAGAGAGAGAGAGAGAGAGAGAGAGAGAGAGAGAGAGAGAGAGAGAGAGAGAGAGAGAGAGAGAGAGAGAGAGAGAGAGAGAGAGAGAGAGAGTTTCTTCTGCCCAGGTGATAAGCTTTAAGATGCGGAGTTTGTTCGTCGTGTTCGGATCGTCGGCGGCAGATGTGTTTACCTGATAGGTGCTTACACGCTCTCCACTCTTGTTCCTCCCTCTTCCTTGACTCCTCCGACGATATCCTCCGCCGTCGCCCAGTCCGCCGCTGTGGGGATGGGGTTGGGGGGCGGGGACGGGAGGCGGGTGATGCGCGCTCGTTAATCCGGAAATCACCTCTCGGGGCGCGAATCACAAACAACTTGACGCCTGATCGATGTACGGCAAAAGTGTGTGGCAAAAACCCCCGTTCCACGGAGATAAACCGAACAACGGAAGCTATAAATGCACGCGACGCGACGAAATTCTTCGATTTACGCCACGTTCAACCGCTAACTAAAGAAGAAGTCACAGAGGAGAAGAATCAATGAGAGAGAGAGAGAGAGAGAGAGACAGAGAGACAGACAGACAGACAGACAGACAGACAGACAGACAGATAAAAGTATATGCAGAGAGGAGCTGGAATAGGCCCAATTTCGAATAGTTTAGCAGCAAGCATTCTAATCTCACTGCAAGCACATTCTAAGGTCACTGTTGTTCTAACGGAGAATCGATTCTCTAGGATTAGAGATCTTAGATCTGTAAGCTTAAAGGCGGGACTGGGTATTCTTCAAGAAGCAGCACCACCCGAAATGTGGAACTGACACCTGTGACGTGTCGTCTGCTGGGGCGCTGACGTCATCGCACTATGCCTCGTTCGTTTCTCATCACCAACAAGAGATATCGCGGTGAGATCGTCAACCCGGAACCCCTGTCGCAGGACCGAGCCGACGTCGGTACGGCCTGCATCTCAGCGGCTGATCACGATATCACAGGTGGGTAGGCTAAACGAAGACAATGTAGGCCTGCACTGTGATCAAATAAATCTCGCACCCTTTTTATTTTGGCTACAACTTTCTCAAGTTGTGACCAATCTTGACAAAACTCAGTAAGAATGTCGTTGAACCAGCCCCCAACACATCTATTCGCAACATGTTTTATTTGTAGAAACTGTATGCCACGAAACAAAACACTTCGTAGGCCTAGGTATTGATTTTCATGTTACAAATCTGGCAGCAAAGTTATGGCAAAAGTAAATAGGGCCGGGATTTATTGGACCACATTTCACGTATCTGTTCTGGATATAAGTATAAAAGAACTGGTGAAGTTTGCATAATAATAATAACAATAATAATAATAATAATAATAATAATAATAATAATAATAATAATAAATTAATAATAAGCGGCGCATATAGGTTCTCTGTAACTGCAAAACTCCAAACACTTGTCAGCACAAGAGAAATGATCCTACTAAACCAACTAAAAATTCACTTATTATTGTTATAATAATCATGATTATTATTATTATTATTATTATTATTATTATTATTATTATTATTATTATTATTATTATTATTATTATTATTATTATTATCATCATCATCATCATCATCATCATCATCATCATCATCATCATTATTATTATGACTGTCTTGGCCAACACAATTTTGTAAATTTATCATCTTCAATGTTTAAGTAATCATAATTTACGAGACAACATTTTAATTCGATATTTCCCCTCCGATGTAGACCAACCTCTCGGCACCCGAGACCCTAAGCTATTTCCAAAGAAAAAGCAGTACAGCCTTTTCTTCTTTTGAATTTTAGCAGAACAGCTGTCTTTTCGATGCTAATCGTTTTGCCGATATGCAGAACATACTGTAAGCAATGCCGATTCGTATCTGAGAGGCCGTTTCAGTGACATCCAGATGCAATGTATTGTATGGTATGATGCAAACCAGAATGACCAGTAGGCCTATGGTTCAAATATCCTGGTAGTCATCGCTGTTATCTGTTGTGGAAAGAACTTGCTTTATTTCCTTTATAATTTTCCGCTTATTTTTCATCTCCTTTATCAAACAACAGTAGGTCCTACAGTACTGTCCATATATAGTATAGGGCATATATACGCTATTCTCCTTAACAGTTCATCGGCATATGTCAGCGCTGAAGCCTTGGGGAGAATTTTGAGGGAGCTTGGGGGACTGAGGGGGAATCTCTCATCCTAACAGTGTCAGGGATATTTCTAGGATTGTGAATTTGGGAGTGTCGACCTCAAATTGGGGGGTGGGGGTGGGGGGATGTTAGGGTGTATAAAAAATATCCCTGCTAACAGGCCTAGATAAAACACTGCTTCGTAGTAGTGAGAGAATGTATTCGATAGCTTGCAGTTCCAGTGTTTAATCTAGGCCGTTTCCGGGGGGATCGCCCTGTTCCCCCCCCCGGAAATTTCAAATTCCCCCGGAAATTTTGGCATACTACATGGACTAACAGCAACTCCCTAGCAGAATTACCCCCGGCTTTGTCAATTCCTCCCCCGGCTTTTTCAGTCCCCCCCCCGGAGTCCAGGAATCTAGATTAAACACTGTGCAGTTCATCCTCCTGTATTCATTCCTACAAAACCCTGTGCTTATTGCCTATAGGACTACTTGTGTGCAGATGGGTTGCGGTGAATAATTCGTAAATAGTTTTCTAGGGTCGGACCGCATGTGCATTGTGCAGGCGTGCAGCTATGCGCTCGACTAATGTTATCTTTATACTAGGGACGTGCTTTTCGTGGCAGTCAAGAAACTGCGAATAACCTCGGGCTAATACAAGTTAGCAAAACAAATAGAAGGAACGGGGCGTATTGTTTTTAGCGTTGCATTTCCTGGGTTTTCAGGTGGCAGTTGTGGTTATCACCGCGTGCCGCCTGATTGAACGC
>CM030855.1:3780214-3812714 GCA_018105865.1 Metaphire vulgaris
CGCCGCCTCTACGATCAAACGTCTTTCCATTCGCACTTTCGCCATAGTGCCGTTGTCGCGGCGAAAGCGTTCTAAAGAAAAGACATCGTTCAATTATTATTCCAGCATCTTGTTCACCTGGATCTACCTGGATCTGGATCTATAGGTTGCGAACCATATCGTAGCCTACATAGGCTACCTGATGACGGTACTAGCTCTGTAGGCCTAGAGTTTGTCGTTTTTGCGAGATCTCAAGAGAATAGACGAAAGATCTATAACTACAAGCCTATATTCGTCGAACGCGCGATTGTCTACTGTAAGCTTACAGCGTATCTGCCAGGGTAAACGCCTTATTGGTGCCTGCGTATTTTCGACATATCATGTAACCTTAACCTCTTAACCGGGGACCCCGGATATATCCGTCCATTTTACATTGAGTTACAGTTAAATACCCAGTTAAGGGGTTAATGTAGATTTTGTGGGTTGTGACAGTTCGGGTGAAAACTTTTGAACTGACTTTGTCGTAGACGGTATTTTATTTATTGCACATATTAGACATGTAGATTTTTATTAGGTCTTATAGGCGGCCATAATTATATCTGATTAAATTAATTAAGATTTTTTTATAACTGATTGGCGGAGCCACGGGGGGACGGGCAGGTCCCCCAAGAGGGGCGGTTGGGGCAGTGTTTAATCTCTAGGCCGTTTCCGGGGGGGGAATCGCCCTTTCCCCTCCGGAAATTTCAAATTCCCCCCGGAAATTTTGGCATACTGCATGGACTAACAGCAGCCCCCTAGCAGAATCCCCCCGGCTTTGTCAGTTTCCCCCCGGCTTTTTCAGTTTTCCTCCCGGAGTCCAGGAGTCTAGATTAAACACTAGGTTGGGGGGGCAAATGCCCAGAGGCCCGGATGTCTGTAGGTGGCCCGGGTGGATACGCACTGTTATCTCACGCAATAGCCTACTATTTGTTATTATGAACCGCTGTGGGGGTGCTGCAGGACCCGCCGAACGTTGGTTGGGGGTTGTGGGTGGGAGGGGGATTAGGGAGGAGGTGCATATCTTTCTTTAACGTCGTCTTGAAATTCTGACAAGCAAAGGAAGATTATCACCAATTTTTCGCACTTAAATTTGGAAAACTGCACAACTTTTTTGAGAACAAACTTTCTAAAAATGAAAACTTTAAATATTTTAGGGGCCCGTGACTGCATGCATGCTCTGTCCAGGGGCTCGGAATTTCTCTCGACCGGCCTGGGGACGGACCTTCTATTCCGGATGAAATCCGTCGTGAAATTTGCGCAAAAATCGTAGAGAACTGTTTCGGGACTGTTTCGGGGGTGGAGGGGGGGGGGTAGAGTGATTGGAACAGAATCGATGTGCCAAGAACTCTTTGACGACGATTTTTCTTGAAGGCCTAGTGCCCTTTTTTACAGAAAAATGTCGATGTGCTCCCCTATTTCAGAATGTTGGCGGCGCCACTGATTTAAAAGATTATTCTGAACCAGAACACACACACACACACACACACAAGCATAGGTCTATGTTTAGAATTCTGTTGCACATACACCGATACCTATCTAAGGACATTCCTATCCTGCTGTTGTTTAGCATCCAATGACTGTTTAGGTTTTAGAAACACCATATCTACCATCCATGTCACAACTCACAACTAAACAAACTGACCACAATTGCCTTAGGATATATATATATATATATATATATATATATATATATATATATATATATATATATAGAGAGAGAGAGAGAGAGAGAGAGAGAGAGAGAGAGAGAGAGAGAGAGAGAGAGAGAGAATAATCGATGTGCTAAGAACTCCTTCTTGACAACGTTACGGTTTTTCTTGTAGTTTCTTTTACTTGAAAATGTCGATGTGACCCTCTCCCGCCCCCGCCCCCATACAATAAACCATCAATTACAAAACAGAGCCTTATATCCAGTTATTGTCAAATGCTGATCGACCTTTTGGACACAAGGTTAGCCAGAGGACCATTTATGTGAGAAGTCCGGCGTTAGTCCGCTGAAGATGTGAACGTTTGGTTGGAAGGTGAAAAACAACACGCAATTGAGATATATCGGCACTGTTTCGAGATTAGATAGGGAAGAGCGGGGCAAGATGCGCCTTCGGGGCAAGACGCCCAGGGGCTGCATTTCGTTTCGCCAAGCAATCATTAGCCGGCCAACTTGGCGCTGTGCGACCGGTTCCCGTCAGAACACCGGTTAAGCAACGTCGAGTGCGATTAGTACTTGGATGGGTGACCATCCTGGGATCTAATCGTGGTGTCGGCGGCCAACCAAGCCGTTCATCGCTTAGGCGTCGATAGATCGTTAGAAGCGCCAAGCTGCGAAGGTTAAACGCTGGTCTAGTGTTCAAGCCATTGACTATACTCATGCTATGTAATTAAAAACAGCACCCACTTCGTATCAGAAACCTAAAGTCTTCATTAATTCTGTTGAAAATCTCTCTCGTCAAAGAATTGTTCGAGTCTTGTCTTTTCTCTAATGCCTAGAAGCCTAAGCTAAGTTAATTTTGCAGTGGCGGTTCCACGTGGGGGATGAGTGGGGATGCAACAAAACCCCCTCCCCACCGACCTTTCGGACTTTTTCCCGCTTGCGAAGCCAATTTTTTTCGGTAAAAGTCTAGTAAAACTACGGGGAAAACTGCGGATGAACTTTTTTTGCTGTCAACCTATATTTTCGGCAAAAGTGTGGTAAAATGATGGAGAAAAAAGTCCCGTTTGTCAGCCTTTTTCGGCAAAGTTTATTGATTTTTTCCTCCTTCTCTTTTCATCCCACCCACCAACTACACATGAATTCATTTCATGCCCCTCCGCCAAGAAATCCTGGAGCCGCCACCGGTAGACCTGCCACTGTACGGATGTATATAGAAAAGCAAAACTAGTCTTCAAACACTCCTTCATAAACCGACCTATGACATTACCATAATGTCTAAGGGCTCATCCATATAGTACGTACGCAAAAATTGGCATACTTTCAACCACTCTCCTAAATCCAAACCCCTCCCCTTCAGTGCGTGCGTACGTACTAAATGGACGGACCCTAATGAAAACCAGACAACTCACAACACTTTGTGTTTAGAACTTTGGAAACTGTAAGCAAAGTGACTGCAGCAAATGCAATACATGTATTCAACGAAACCACATCATCTTGAAACCTATTCAGAGGCGGATCTAGGCGTGCGGAGGGGGGTAAATATGTCCCCGGGCGCCGAGGTGGGAGGGGGCACCAAAATCGGGTTTAAGGCAGGTAAAAATATGCAGAAAAGATCGGTAGGAGTTCAAGGAATTTAGAGGGTGCCATTTCATTCAGTGACATTTTTTTTGCTTGTCTGGGTTTTCCAAAATTGAGGGGGCGCCATCACTGTCCTTTGTTCCCAGGCTCCTGAACCTATTCAAGGTAAAATAACCACCTATATTGACTTCATATGCATTGTCACAACAGAGTTAAAGTAATCGTCTGAAACGGTTAACAAATCTCTTTCAAAAAATCGTTCTCTGAAAATTGGAACATACAACATATTAATAAGCCATATAACAACATCAACTAACAGTAAAATCTCGTCAGCATGGACAGAAGCGCAGTTATGGGAAGTGATTTTAAAAAAGAGTGGAGATTGTCCTTTCAAGAAGGAAATTACACAAGGATCCAGTGTAAGGAAAGAGAACAAAGAGGCAGGCAACATCCAACCATGGACCGGACTTACTATGGAAACAGAAAAGAGATCGTCAAACGATGGAATTCATTGGAGCAAAGCGGTCCGAGCCACAGTCAAGTCCCAGAACAGTAGTGATCATGAATACAGGACAAGACCATACCGTATAAACACGGTCTCATAATAATATAGCAAGAAAAGTATTATTCAGATATTAAAACTGTTTGCACCTGCTTTTAGGGCTCATCCATAAAGTACGTACGCAAAAAGGCATCTTTTCAACCCGCCTCCACCCGTTTGCACACAGTACATACGCAATATCTCCTAAATCCAACCCTCTTAACCTTAGTGCATACGTACTATATGCATGGAACCTTAATTACTTTATAAAGCAGAAACGGTGTTAAAGATCAAGTTCCACGCATTCCAAGATCGCTATGCTGGAGGCGGTGGTGGCTGAGTCGTTGTTGCCGCTGCGGCTTCCGCTTTCTCTCTCATCCGCGTCGTAAATCCGTGGCTCTTGCTCTTACGGAACTGTTCAAACGGATCGCTTAAGGATATCCCGAGACCTTTGAACTGGTCCATTCTGTCTCGGATGTCGCCGTGGGCAATGGGATCGACGATACCCTGCTCCGACGTTCCGAGACCACCTCCGCCCCACCCTGAAAAATTGAAGAACAAAAAATAAAGATTGAACTGTTGTAAATGTTAGCAATAGCACAGAACAGGAAAAAAGTTACATCTCACAAAATAATATTATCAGTAAATCTAGACAGCTAAATTTACAAACTTTAAAAATTTTTCAGTATCAATCCAAAAATGGATGGTTTCATCAATACAACATTTAGACAATCATAAAAAGGAGGTAATTTTTCACAAAAAATGTCAACAGCACCACTAATTAACCTCTGAAGCGGACCTCCTCGATTTTCAAGATCAAAATAATTCAGTCCTTAACCCCTTAACTGGGCAACTATTTGTAACTCAATGTAAAATGGACGAGCGTTACTCGGGGCGCCCAGTTAACGGGTTAAGGTCCCCATTTTGAAAGATTCAGGACATCCGTTAACACGACAGGCACAGGGCAGATAAGCACCTTTCCTCCCTCTAGAATGGTTGTCTCCATCTGTTCATGCCTCACTTCTCATTACCACACTGAGTTCTTTGCGAAGACCAAGTTTCATTTTCCTATCGGGTGACTCTAACATTACATTCCTGTTATTCAATACATCAGTTTTCTATCTTTTTCTCACCCATTTTTGTGAGAAGCTGATGTCCCTTGTTTTCCTCACCCAAACGAGAAGTGAAGTTCATTTGATGATACGGCTCAGAGCTATAAGAACATAGCACAAAACCAAAGTCACTCAACATTTAAATTATCCAATTATTATCTTAATACAGGGTGGCACAAAAAACCTGGACTAGTCACATTTAGGTTTGCATTTAATTATCCAATTATTATCTTAATACAGGGTGGCACAAAAAAAACCAAATAGTCACAGCTTAGGTTTGCATTTAATGCAGTCTGTTTTTGTGCCACCCTGTAGATAGATAGATTGATTATCTTAACAAATGAACTTAACTTACGAACTGTGTTAAGCGCTCTTGTTGTAGGCCTTAGCCTTGTCTACTGCGCTATATACAATTGTCAATAAATAAATAAATAAACAATACAATGACAAATAAATGCATGTGACTCATTAATTTTTGTGTCAGGCTATCAGCATATCAACAATTAATAACATATTCAAATTTTAACCCTAGTATTGGGGTTTCACTTTGTTAAAATTTTAACACTAGTATTGTCTATTAATAGACGCTTTTCTTGCTGGTGGGCATTCAGTGACCATAGAGATTGTTCTGGATACTCCTATAACATGCATCAATGAAAAAGGCAAAGTAGAGGCAGATCAGATGATGCTTACAAGAACATGCCAAGAGGTGTTGGGCTCGTGGTCTCCTGCCTGTCTCCTGCCTGTCTCCTGGCTGGCGGAGAACGAGAACGCGACCTTGACTTTGACTTTGAACGCGATCGCGACCTTGACCTCGAGCGAGACAAAGAACTCCGCTGGTATTCAACCGGCGATCTCGATCTGGGTTTTTGAAAAAAAAAACCAGCAAAACTACAAGCATTTCGAAATACAAAACTTAGAAAGACGCAGTGAAATAAGATAAATAATGACACTTATATACATCACAAAAAAGTATTTTATGCCAATATCATTTTATCATTTTAAAAAGTAATTAAAGAAATAAATTAACAAATCATAGTTGGTTTGCTCCATTTCCTCACTGCACCACCACATGATATGGTATATGAAATTCTATCAAAAAAATTCCACACCTAGATTTTCGAGAGGCTCGATGTCTTGGCCGCGGAGAAGGGGAACGAGACGAGGTCCTTCTGTACGTAGAACTGTGTTCTCAAATTTCGTCTTTTTCGCTTTCTGCTTTGCTTTGAAAAATTCAAATAAGCCAAGCTGTTCCCATCCATCACTAAAACGCAAAGAATCAAAACAAACGTACTAATACAGCGCGAAACCAAATCTCTGTTGGGCCATTTCGTATAATACAAGATTATGTCAAATTTTTTTCAAATATTCCCTCACATTACATCTATCTGTCTGCAGATCTTAAAAAATTACCCAAGAAATTTCTGAAATACCATTGTCATATGTTGCTAGCACTTCATTGGTTCGCTTGTCTCTCATAAGCAGAATAAATAAAAATTTCATATGGCAACCTTGAAGATTTCAAGACATTAGGGCTCATCCATATAGTACGTACGCAAAAAGGCATATTTTCAGTCCACCTCGCCACCGTTTGCACACCGTACATACGCAAAATCTCCTAAATCCAACCCTTCTACCCCTGAGCACGTACATACTATGTGGATGGACCCTAACCTCTGCAATTACATACAAGAATAAGTAATGCTTTTGACAAATATAATCCCATTCACCTGTCCCTTGGCCTCTCATGTGATGGTGGACTGTAGAACGCCTCCACGGCTGCAAGAAGGCGTTCGGTTGGAGGCATTGGTGGAGGAAGACGGATGTCCTTCGGGTCCAAAGGCTTGTACTCACAATCCTCGAGCTACAGTTATTACATGAAGGTCAACTTTTAGCCAAAAGTAATCTATTTATTAATCTTCTTCTTCAGGTGCCCTGTGCCTACTGAAGGTGCCTACTTCTGATATATTGTCAGAAGTATAACTGATACGAGCGACCTTCAAAGTACTTGTTATTTATTTGAGTCCAGTTAAGATCATAGTTGAAACACTCAATTTTAATCTCAACTATTATAACATTTCTAAATTTCCCATTTCGCGTGAATGATGCTTGAATAAATTTCTGTGTATTAATTAATTAAATCATTAAATTAAATCATTTCCAAATTTCCCACTTCATTTAAACAACACTTAAATAAATGTCCGTGTATTATTTAATAAATTTTATTATTATTATTATTATTATTATTATTATTATTATTATTATTATTATAATCTGAAATACTTTCTATAGAGAAAATCAGAAAGTTGACTTCTAAATAAAGAGGCTCACAAATCCATTAGAAATATGTTTTACCTTAACGAGGGGGGCCATTAAACCAGCGGGTAGGTCAAAATACGGCATCGAAGGCATCAAGTCAGCTTCCGTGGCTGGCGGCATCAGCGGAGGTGGTGCTCCGGGAGGAAAGTTTCCAGTAGGCGGAAAACCAGGAGGTGGCTTGCTCAGGTCCGGTAGATGAATGGGAGGAGGTGGACCCTGGCCAGGAAGAGGAGGGGGCAGCCCTCCAAAATCACCCATCAACGGTGGAACCTGACCTGAAGCAGATAATAGCAGAAAATTTGAACGATAAACATAGAATGTTGAAAATCACAAAAAATAACGGAACATATCGATGAATTATCAACATTTAAAACATGCACATTCTCCCTCCTACCATGTCCGTAGTCAAACTGCTGTGGAGGCAGTGGTCCAAATCCAGGTGGAGGCTGGTTGAAGCCAATCGGTGGCGGACCAAATCCCGGAGGAGGAAAGGCCATCGAAGTTGCAACCGACGCCATCTGCTGCTGAGGAGGTGGAAGCGAAGGTTGCTGATAAAATCAATGAAATCAAAACTTAATCAATACCTAATCTTAATACCAAAATGTTTTGGCACAGAAGAATACCTTGTAAAGTGAAAAGCTCATAGCCAAGCAAGACTGATCAGAATTCCAAAGTACATCAGGTAAGAAAAGGAAACAAGATAAGGTAAGGAAAAAATATAGAAATTTATACCAAATTATGCTTTAGCAACATCCGATACATAATTCAAACTGCAAAATAAGAGGATATTTTCTCTCCCTTTCACATCATGTACAGCAAAACTAAATTGGGTTTATAAATGCATTCTGTTTTCACTTTCCATGAAAATTCTGCAACCATAAAATGTTTTTACAATGGTTAAAATGCTTCTTCATTATGCAAGCGAGTTACACTGATACGGCTACCTGTGGCAATAGCAGAAATAGAAGAAGCAGATGATAATAATAATAATAATAATAATAATAATAATAATAATAATAATAATAATAATAATGATGATGATGATGATGATGATGATGATTACAATCACAATTGAAAGAAACCAATGCACAGCATGTATACATACATACATAATATATACATACATACATACATACAGACAGTATATTAAAACTGCTGCCTGACAGGCATTACCTGCGACGCAGTCAAGGGTTGCACAATCGACATCGGAACAGACAACTGGCTGCTGCCAATGATGCTGACTGGCGCCGAAGTGATGAGGGTAGCAGAGGAACCGATGGCCAAACCGCTCGGCGCACCGATGACGCCGGCGGAACTGGAAGCTGCGAACGGAAAACGTTAAGATGAACGTGTCACAGACGCTCGAAATTGCAGTTCACAGAAAACTTTCAGAAAAGAACCCATAATGACATCACTGCAGGGATATTTTTACATCCCCCTAACACCTCCCCCCAATTTGAGGTCGACGCCCCCAAAATTCAGTAATGTGACAATGGTATGCATACAAAATGTACACTAATTAGCTCTGGACACCCCCCCCCAATTTGAGGTCAACACCCCCCAAATTCACAATCCTAGAAATATACCTGCATCACTGCAATAGCAAACTCAATGTTCTGGACAATAATCTACTAGAGTAAGTAAAGATAACATGAAATATTAACATACAATTGTTACTAACACAAGCAGTGGTATATCCAGCATTGCAGAATGGGGTGAGGGATATCAACATTTATAGCCAGCATTGCAGAATAGGGGGTATATCGACATTTTCGGGCTACTAAAAGTCTTGACAAACAAAAAAGAGGCCATCTCCTCAAGCGCTACCCATACCCCAACTATTCACTGGCCTTGCACAAATCTCACGAATGGTCCTGGCCCGAATAGAGGGTGCTGAGCCCCCATCTCCTTTTAGGGTCCCGTCTAGGCATCTCCTTTTAGGGTCCCTTGTAAAGCACTCTTGACTTTAGCCTTCACTATGTGTATTGTGCTATATGAAATTGTCAATAATAATAATAATAATAATAATAATAATAATAATAATAATAATAATAATAATAATAACATGGCTATGCCAACAAACACGATTTCGTTTAACCCCTTTACCGTGCATTTAACTGTAACTCAATGTGAAATGGATGGATATATTCGGGGTCCCCAGTAAAGGGGTTAAGCTTATCGACCAAAGCCAAAGACGATAGCTGCCCGGATTCCTTAAAATCGGTTAAAACATTAAAATCAGACAGTTTTTGGAAGTGACGACCAACGGACGACTTACTCTGCATGAGCATCTGCTGCTCCATGGAAGACATCCGACTATTCCAGTGGTTGACAAAATCCTGGTGTTGCTTCTGGAGCGACATGTACCGACCATTCATCTCGGCCGATATGCGAGTGACTTCGCTGGCATGATTTGTAATTAAATTTGCCTGAACACATAATTATTTCCACAGTAGAAGCTGTATCATTATTATTTAAGGAAACCTTAAAGTTTAAACAGAAACAAAGTAATCAACTTATAAAAGTAGTTACGCTGTAATTTATAAAAGTAATTAATTTTTAAACATAATCAATTTACAAAAGAAACAGAGGTAATCAATTTATAATAATTTCTATAAGGCAGTAATTCAAAATCTGATATACCAGTAATAGCTCAAAAAGTTAAAATCAAAAGATATCGTACCTGGTACGTTGCCATTCCAGAATCAGGATCCTTCATTTTCTGCAATGAAAAATACCACAGAGATACCAAAATGATACCACAGAGATACCAAATGATACCACAGATATATCAAAATGCCAACTATATAGAAAGTTCAATGCTATCCCAGTCATACTCTCAGATTACTGTTTAAATTTCACTGTAAATGATAAATAATTATAATTCCAAACCCATATTATAGACACTTTAACCCTTTAGCACTCATATTAACATATTACCAGAAGCCAAACTGTACATTCCATAACAGCCAATGGATTTTTAATAGTACGCTAAACGCAAAAGAGACTTAAAATAGATAAATCTACTTATGCCAAATAATAATTATTTCATAATAACATAACTTACCTCTATAACAGCCTGATCAAAGTAGCTGTTACTATCCCAAAGGCTCAGTAACTGTATGAACAAAATGAACAAGCAAATACGACGGCTCCAAACATGCAAGAAGCAGTAAAGAATCAGAATTATATAAAGTCATGTACTTTCATTAAAATGTATAAATAAGAACCTTAATACGAACTGCATTTGCTATATGATCCAGATATATAACATAATTAGCAAAGTCCAATTAATTTTTAAATAAAACATTGTTCAAAATTTATGAATATTCAAAAGTTGCAGATATTTGTTGAAATCATTCTTAACTGTGCATGACAGAACTTGAAAATGAAATAGAAAGAGCAAAATTATAATGTTCTGCACCAAAATTTACAAAAAAAAATTAATGAGCCTTATATCTTACACTAGTACATTCATAATAGAAATATATCCCCGCCTATTAGAACACTGTCAACTTAACTCGGCGTGCATATGCGTCAAAGCATAATTATGCTCCGTGATTGGCCAAAGAGCGCTAACCTTTGTCAACTTTAGCTTTCGTTCTTCGTCAATGCCGACCTGAGCGACACAGAAGGCAGGAACCACGATTTCCTCCAAAAGACGACGCAACTCCTCGACGTTCTTCCTCATGCTACAATTAATTAAAATCTTTCAAACAACGTCACCAAAACTACTAATACATCCACAGGCAAAAACACAATCACTTTGTATATGTATTTGCTAGAAATAAAGAAAGTCTTTAACAAGAAAATGAATAATAAAAATTTGTATTGCTGTCAATTATGGAAATCTTCATTAACCCCTTAACTGGGGATCCCGGATATATCCGTCCATTTTACAATGAGTTACAGTTAAATACACGGTTAAGGGGTTAGCTAAGTCAAAGACAGGTATCAGATGATAGCCATAAAGTCTTTACCAATGATGAAGAACGTCGTTAATCAGGTAGATGAGATGCAGGCGCAATTCAAAGGACGCGTTTTTATCCAAAATCCTTTCACAAAATCGAAAGACAAAAACACACACTTGTGAAACTGAAATCCAAGTTACAATTACTCTGGGGTGCAAATTTATTTGCAGTAAATCCACTAGTCATTACAATTACAAGACTTAAGCACACAACTTACATAAATGCAATTTTAAAAAGCTCTCAAAATACGATCCAGGGAGATCGTTGGATGGCACTAAATAACAAAGATTACATACTCAAGATTAGAAAATGATTCTTTTACCTTTCAAGTAAATACTTGGTTATCAATTCACCGCTACTGCGAGAAGCGTAACGTGCAAAAATCCAATTTTTACCATTCTACCATAAAAACCAACAGCAATAAATATGTAACACATACAACTGATCCACTTGTAAACAACTTCACAGTTCCATTAGTTTTTTATAACCACCCACAGTCCCACACCAAATAAGTAACTTGTATGATAAACTATCTAGATACCCTAAACAAGTGATGTAACTGACATAATGCAATTACTTATAAAGAATAGAACCAGTTTTTAATGCAGAAAAATTAAGCCACTGCAGCCAGTGCCTAAAATTCTGATACATGTAAATCAGATAAAATCTATAACTAATCGCATGCAGTAGACAGGTTAATATCACCAGTGGATTATGGGAAACTGTTAGAGCCGTTAAAATAAGATAGATTACAGATAATTTTTTTTCATCACAAGAAAACAAAATTAAGGTGCACAACTAGTCTTTCTTCTTCAGTAAATTTCAATAAAATTTCCGAATCAAAGCATGCAAACGATGATATAAACGAGTAAACAAATGATTCATTTTATCACTTTGACACTAACAGAGATTGCTTCCTTGGTGCACGAGTCTATGATCGGCAAAACAACTTTGTCGATTTCTTCCAACGATATTTCACAGTCTTTGCTCAGCATCAGCAAATAGTCTCTCTTTGCGTTGACTATCGCTTCGTCGATCATCACCTACAGTAAAATCTCAATGTTGATTATCGAGCGTATTTATACTCTGACAAGACAACTCTTCTTCAAGTCCCATAGATACCACCAGCAATCAATGTTATCAGACGAATAAATCTTCTGCGATAAAAAAAAAAGAAACTCTGATATATCACTTCATGAAGACGTCCCATGCAGCACAAATCCATGGGATTATAATATTGAGTCAAAGACAAAAAACAGAAAGCTTAATAAAAATAAAGTATATACCAGTGTTTTATCCAGGCCTCAAAATTATTTATCCTAAAGCTCAAACCCCCCCCCCCAACCACAAAAAAAATCCCAGCACTGAAAAAATATTTGCATTAAACTGTGTCTCTCTTCCCCTCGAGCCACTGTTGCGGGAAACCGGGGATCGCGATTTCCCGGTAATCCTGCTATAGCGGTATTGTGAATTCAAAGGGTTAGATCACTAAAACTTATGATTCTGTGGTCATCTTGGTCTAAATCCGACCTCTGACTTGACCCCAGTCAAAAGTTGACTGACCGATACTGGCCAGAATTCCTATAATAAGCAAGCACAGAGGCTCGGAATTAAAATCGATTTTTTTTTAAATTTTAGATTCAAGGGCTCGACCTGCTGCTCTTGTAGGATCCGTTGATACTGCGCCGCGAGGTTCGTTTCACTGCGCTTGATTTCGTCCTGAGCCACCTGTCGCTGCTGTTCCATCTGGTCCTGCAACAGCTGCGTCTGCTGCATGATCGGCTGCTGCTGCTGCTGTTGCTGCTGCTGCTGCCACGGCGCCGTTCTTATCGCCTGATGAGTCATCGCCTGCTGCACCATCACCTGTTGGGCTTGCTGAGCCATCTTCTGCTGCTGCTGCTTCAAAACTACGACAAAAAAAACATTTGATACGGAGACTGGCTCAAACCGAATATTTTTCTTCAATGATTTCTTATGCAAGTAACACAATGGATCGGAAAGTTAGAAGAGTGGTAACAACGCTGGATGATGGAACAGAAGGTCACAGGTTCAATTCCCGCAGGAGCCCTAAGGTCGACTCAGCCTTGCACGCTAGAGGACGGTGGTAAACTGAGGAGCAGCGTTAAGCTGCGAGGTAAAACGTGGGTCTGGGGAAAGTAATGACAACCTACCCCAGATTAATGGCCTATACCACCTATGTTGCTGATTGCCTAAGACCAGAGATAAGCGCCGGAACCCAACGCTCGGACTCGAGTGCGGGACCTACCTTTACCTAGCACCATAGAGTTTACCTTTTTAAACATAATTTCATTCCGACAATTACTGTCTCTATGTTTAATAAATAGAAGCAAGCAACTATTCAAGTATTATTTTAATAAGCACTATAGATTTTCAGCCACCTAAAATAATTTCAACAGACTACTAAAAGTCGAAAAACCATCGAAGATAATCTTCACCTTTTCCTATAATTGAATGCCTGGGTGGAATAAGGAGGTAGCTGTATCTGACCCCCCCCCCCCCAATGGTTTGAGTATCAATAACAATAAGAGGGGAAACTGGATTTACTTCCTTATTCCTCTGGGCCCTTCAATTGACAACTTCACTATTAAGGTGGTAACTGCACATTTAACTCCTTATTCCACCCAACCATTCAATTTTTAGCATTGTACTTCCATGCTCAGCTAAATATTAGTCTGGTCAATATCACTATATATATATATATATATATATATATATATATATATATATATATATATATATATATATATATATATAGTATGCAATATGGCTCTATATATCTGCTAAGATTTTATCATTTTTATGTTATATGTGAACAACTAATGAGCACTGTCGCATAATGGGAATAAGTTGAAACTTGAACAGCCTTCAATTAACCATGTAATGCAAACAGAACTGTTCCCGTTATTTCATGTGTCTCAGCTTTGAATCAGTTCCTACAACAGTGAAAAAATCACATGAAATTTCAATATTTTGTGGAAAATAAGAAAAACATACTCGCTTGCTCTGTAGTCACACGATATTGGTAATAGTTGAAATAATCTCCAGAAAACAGGAAAGAAAATTTCGGATTATCTTTTTGCTTCTGTTTTGTCATCGACTCAAATTCTGGTCCGTTGCGTGCAACAAAGTTTGCCAGCTTGTCGATGATGTTCTTCAGTTCAGGATCTGAATTAATAATAATTATCAAAATACTGCTCAATTTAAAATACCAAGCGTACTGGATATGTATTGTAATTAACAAAATTATATAGCACTACATTTACAGAATACTCAGATGTGCTGGATATGACAATATTCATAAATGATTGGCAATTTTATATGAAATGCAGGTGTTTTCTGTACAAGTGCCAAACGATCTTCATTCAACATGGCATGTTTGATTAAAACAAAGATTGGCTGTAATCCAATCTGATATACAATCATCATCAACATCAACTGGCACAACTTAACTACTATAGACAGCTGCTACAAATATCACTTATACCAGCACACTATAGTCTGGGTGTTGTTCTCTTCTTCTTGAAGCCATCCATTATTCCCAGCATGAGAGTCACAGCCTAAACGATCCGCCCTCTATACTACCATAACCCTGAAAACTATTAGATTACAATAAATATTTATTGCTATCGAGATCTATTGCTACAAAAATCCCTGCTAACTGCATCTATGCATAATCCTATCCAGCGCTTATTGATATTAGGCGCCATATAATTCCATAATTTCAGAAAAAGGTTGCATATCAAATGGACAGCAAATCAATGTCCTATTATAATTATAAATCAGTAAAATTGTCTCATCCTACCCTCTGGTGGCTTCGGGAGATCCATTATCGCTTTCGTAAATAACAAACTCAGTATTTTAATTTTTTTCTCAAAATACCGAAATAATCGGACGCCGGAAATGTCGCTGAGCGAGGTGGTTTGACTAAAACGCTCTAATTTAAAGGTAAGTAAGTAAAAGTAAGCAAAATCTAGTGAATGTCTATCGCAATTTCAAAGGCAGCACCACAGTAGCTCCTTATTCCTTGGCGCTTAATCTTAGTATGAAGTAGCTATAGCCAAAGGTGGGGACAATTAATTCAGGCTCGCTTAATCCAAAGGGTCATTGTGGTTGAGACATTAGGTCACAGGTATGGAGGATATGATGAATAGATATTTTCATTTCTAAAGGTTCTCTGACTAACGCGACTGGTGCAAGTTACATAATATGAGTCCATGGATTATGGATATTTCTAGCATTATCAAGTTGGGGAGGGGTGTTGGTATTTTCTGGGGGTGCCCTGCCGAAAAAGTTTGACAAGATAAAAAAGATCACATTCACGGACCACCGTCGTCACACTTCGTAACAAATGGCCGAATCCCGCCCCCCCCAACCGCGTGACGTAATTTATGGACGACCTCTGCTTACTCCGCGGATTAATCCGCTACTCAGTTGCCACCGTTACTCAGTTGCCACCGCCATCTGGCGAATGAAGGCTGAGTCGACCATATGGCCACTGTTTTATACAGGCCTGTTAGGAGGGGAGATCCCCCTTCCCCCCAAAAAAATAAATCCCAGCACTTACACATATTTTGCATTGAACTGTGTCTTTTCCCCTCCAACCAAGTCGATTTCCTCCGAAAGCCTCAATCCCCCCAAGGCCTGGATTCTGGATAAAACACTGCATATGGCTCCTACGGGTCTCAAACCCGCGACTTTCTGCTCCATCGTCCGACGTTTTGCCTCTCTGCTAGCTTCCCGCCCTTCTTTCCCGTACGGAAGAAGACCAGCTGTTAACGTCAGAGACGTCACTTTGGAGTTCTACTTTCATATGATCGGCCTAAGGCAGGGCGCGATTTGCGACCTGGAGCATTGGGGGGAGGGGTACATCGTACGTGGCGAGCGTGGAATGCGAGGATATAGCGGAGATTTGGAAGATATCAGTAGCCACCTCTGTGTAGGGGCGGGGGGCTGTAGTTGGGCAGTGGGAGGAAAATTTCCCCGGTCCTTTACACTATAATAACCTATGTTCCAACTGCAGAAAATATTGGACTTAGTGTATATATATATATATATATATATATATATATATATATATATATATATATATATATATATATATACTCAGGACAATTTATATAGCGCTTTAGGTTATATATATATATATATATATATATATATATATATATATATATAGAGAGAGAGAGAGAGAGAGAGAGAGAGAGAGAGAGAGAGAGAGAGAGAGAGTATAGCGAAGAATCGATCTTTACAAATTTTCATCAATGGCTGTTGATACAGTGTTATATCGAATGCCGATCACGTGCCCAGAGAGCGCAGTCCCATCTGACGCCGTATTCCCCTCCGTCGATGGCCGGGATTGGATCGCAGCGTAAACTTACTTGTTTTCTTATAACATATCCTCTCTGACCGCAGAACGACCGACGGGAAAGCACGGAGGCTGTTTATCCAACTAGTAAGTTAGGCCGTTCACGTGTCCACCGGTGGCGCAGTTGGCTGCTTAGAGATTTATGCCCGGTGTCTAGATTATATTACCACGAAAGCGCTATACAAATACGAATATCATTATTTATTCACAGGGGGGGCTTCATTAGACGTTAGATTGCGGGAATGATATATAATTCATCTGAATTCCCGTGGTCAAATATACCACTTCAATCCATAGGCCTAATCAAGAAATACGTAGGCCTATGCATAATAGGGCCTAATGACTTAGGCTCAGTGTTTTATCCAGGCCTGTTAGGGGGAGATCTTCCCCTCAAAACCTCAAAATTCCATCCAAAAATTATTTCAGCAGTGACACAAATTTTGCATTAAACTGTGTCTCTTCCTCTCCAGTCATGTCAATTTGCTCGCCAAATGCTTGGGGTCCGGATAAAACACTGTAGTTAAGTTAGGTTAGGTTAAAAAGTCAATTTATATAGCGCAAAAACGCCTTGAACGAAAAGTCAAAGGCTACAGCGCTTTACACTAATACGATGTCTCGAAGAAATAAGTTTTAAGTTTCCTTGCGAACGATTCAAGATTAGACTCTCTGGTCACATGGCCAGGTAATGCGTTCCAAAGAATAGGGTTTCCGCACTTGAACGACCTCTCGCTTAGGCTATATAATGTGTGTGGGACCCTATACTTACTATTACATACCTATCAACAAATTATTGGCTCCCATGCTTAAAAGTTGCAACTCCAACGGGCCCCCACTTGCCAAATCCTGGAGCCGCCACTGCTTGTCGGTACCTCAAGCTTCACACAAATGATGTAGGCTTATATGTGAGTAGCAGCGTTTGCGTAACGCTGTCTCTATGTGCTATGTCCTCTTTCCAGTACACGCGACTTTTTATACACTTCACAGTGCACACACATCAGTGGCGTAGCCAGGATTTCCGGAAGAGGGGTTTTGGTTTTTGGCTTTGACTTTTGACCGTAACCAACTTCCGAAAAATCTCGACAAGCAATAAAAGGTTATCCTATATAGATATCCTATGTCTTTCCTTCAAAAAATTTTCCTTTCAGATGCTGACACGTAAAAAATGTCGTGACGCCTATGGCGCTTAAAAATTTTTGGTCAACAGCCCCAAACGGGGGTTTGACCCTCAAGACCGCGTCCGAAAATTAAAAATGCATGAAAACACACACACAAATTTTTCGTCGGCGTCCAATGGGGGTTTAACTCCCAAATCCCCCCTTGGCTACGCCAATGCACACACACACACACACAAACACATGTAGTTTCGTAAACTGGCGGCTGAGCCTAATTACAGAATAAAACGCTGAGTCGTATCTCGTACGACCTTTTTCTTTGCATCCGAAAAACTAAAACTAAAATGAAGACGTCAGCAAAAAATTAATTTTCATTCCGTCTTAGGGATGGTCGAATACGTAGGCTAAAATCCCGCCTAGTGACTGACCATTCGATGATTTTGTGGGGTTTTAAGTCTTGCAACGCGACCCTGATTTTTTCCACGAGCGAACGTTCCAACATTCTATGCAGCACAGTGCCTCTGTATATACTTACCGCTTTATCCGGCTTCTGTTATGTGCATTTCTAAGTATTTAGTCATGTTTGTAGGTCATCTGGGTCAGCAAGGATGCCAGCATTTCTTTCCTTTGTCTCTCAATGTAAATTCGCCGGGAAACAACTGACAGTCCGTGCGTCAATTTTGGCTTAAAGAAGGCCGCACGTGGCTTAGGATCTACACGCGGGCATGTGGTTTAAAACGCGTATATATGTAGTATGTACTATGTACAGTATTATATAATATATATATATATATATATATATATATATACAGATTAGCTAGACGATTTCTATAGCGCAATAAGCATGGCAAAAGTGGCCAGATTATCCAGATATATATATATATATACAGTATATATACAGTATATATACAGTATATATATAGGCCTACATACATTGTATAATATGTATATAATTATATATAGCCTAAGCTTCTATGTTCTGTAGGGACGAAGTGAGATGCTCGCAGAAGGCGTGTTTCTCACGGGAAATCATGATGTCATCATCATCATCATCACGATCCCCTTCTTCTTTCTTCTTCTTCTTCTTCTCCTCCTCCTTCGTCGTCGTCGTCGTCGTCGTTGTTGTAGCCAAGGTCTGTATAGTTTCTTCGTCCTACTTTCCTCTCATCCGTTGTCTCTTGTCCGATTTAATCTACTCGGCGCCGCCGGCGGCGGCGGCGGCGGCGGCGGGCGTCGAGGCAGCGGGCCGCGTCGACCGCATCCGTCCCCTCCTCGTCGTCTTTTCGAGCGACCTTCTCCGTCGTCGTCGTCGTCCTGGCCTATAGTCCCGGGACCGCCGTCCGGAGGGGAGTCGCGGAGGAGGCGGGCAGCGAACGGGGACGGGTCGGTCTTTCTCCGTCTCTTTTCCAACCCGGCGACGTCGTCGTTCTGTTTTCATACACACGGTGTTTCCGTCGTCATCTTTTTTTAAAATCATCAGTTCCAGTAGAACGTCACCTGCTGCTGCTGCTGCGGCTGCTGCTGCTGCTGCTGCAGTTGGTACCGTGTTCTGTCGAGAGGTGGCGCTGCTGCAGATTTCGAGTTCGAGCATCTCGCCTGCTATATATCTGCAATTAGAGATCATCGAATCGCTTATCTACGGTTGCAAGGTAAATTACTCCATCGAGCAAGAAGTGGCGGTTCCGGGATTTCTTGGTGGTGGTGGTGGGGGTGGGGGTGGGGGTAAAATGAATTCATAGGAAGTTGGTGGGGATGGAAAGAGAAAGTAAAATTCAATAAACTTCTGCTTTCCTGTCACCGTTTGATAATCGACGTAGGCCTATTCATTCACATTACTAGGGATAATAATAATAATAATAATAATAATAATAATAATAATAATAAGAAGAAGAAGAAGAAGAAGAAGAAGAAGAAGAAGAAGAATAATAATAATAATAATAATAATAAGAAGAAGAAGAAGAAGAAGAAGAAGAATAGTAGTAGTAGTAGTAGTAGTAGTAGTAGTAGTAGTAGTAGTAGTAGTAGTAGTAGTAGTAGTAGTAGTAGTAGTAGTAATAATAATAATAATAATAATAATAATAATAATAATAATAATAATAATAATAATAATAATAATAATAATAATAATAATAATAAGAAGAAGAAGAAGAAGAAGAAGAAGAAGAAGAAGAATAATAATAATAATAATAATAATAATAATAAGAAGAAGAAGAAGAAGAAGAAGAAGAAGAAGAAGAAGAAGTAGTAGTAGTAGTAGTAGTAGTAGTAGTAGTAGTAGTAGTAGTAGTAGTAGTAGTAGTAGTAGTAGTAGTAGTAGTAGTAGTAGTAGTAATAATAATAATAATAATAATAATAATAATAATAATAATAATAATAATAATAATAATAATAGCAGCTGGTTTTAAAGTGACTCAGTAGGACCTGCTCTGTGTAAGAGCCACTCTTGCCCTTGACGATACTGCAGTGAAGGTCAACTCCTGGTAAATCTACATCGAAAAATAGCCCATCTGGTATGAGAAACTGCTGGCTAAAACCTGGTCTGACCAGGGCCATATTAAGGCGGGGGCTGAGGGGTCTGTAGCCCCCCGGCCCAGCATGAAAATAGGCGCACCGGTTTTCGAGATAACCTTATTTTTTTGCTTGTCAGCACGATTTGCAGCACGATTTGGAAGGGGGGATAACCTTTTTGTTTTTTGTTTTTGTTTTTTGCTTGTCAGAGATTTTCAGTATAGGCGACGGCCTTTTTTTCAGTCCCCCGGCCAACTCGGACCTTAATCCGGCCCTGGGTCTGACTCACGGTTGACTCACCCTACTTTTAAAGGAGAATTCGACATTGTTGTCAAGGCACCAGTGTAGGTAAATGACGGCAGGTATTGTCGGCCGCTGACAACTGTTTTGAGTGACTAGGCGACATGTCATAGGAAGCCATACGTGTCTTCTGTGATTAGGTTGGGAAAGTCGCCTGTTGCAGCTATTTTTAGGACGGCAGCCCGTGCACGTACACATCTAACGAGAGGAGAATGCCTCGAGCCTGAATTATATATAAGACGTTGAAAGAAGCGTTAAGTTTTTTCGTTCCATGGCATGAGGAGAGAGAATATTTTAAAAAATGACGTTGCGAAAAAGCAACTTTTGTATACAGAATGTCTGTTTATGATTAGAGACATTTTAAAAATACAATTTTTTTCGAAGTACAGTAAGACTTCGTTATAGGCCTCACCGCAGTGTGTTATACAGGCCTGTTAGGAGGGAAGATTCCCCCCTCCCAAAAAACCCTCAAAATCCCCCAAAATCCCAACACTTACACAAATTTTGCATTGAACTGTGTCTTTTCCCCTCCAACCAAGTCGATCCCCGAAAGCCTCAATTCTTCCCCCCCCCAAAGGCCTGGAGTCTGGATAAAACACTGGCCTCACGTACTTAACGAGTCTGTAAAATTGAGTAAGTCATACCCGAGGTACGTTATTATATCCCATGCCGACCAATATGGTATACGCTATAACCTTCGATACGTTTTAGGCGCGAGTTCGCTATAACGAAGTTCTACTGTATAGGCCTACTAAGAAACGTCAGCGAACAGAAACTTGAGGCCAACGACTTACTTGCACATGGGTTAAAATAGATACTGTAGATAAACCGACATATTCCCCAGCAATCTGCTACAACATGGCAGAAATATATCAACATACTGAAGAAATCTCGTATACCATTATATCGCGCCATGTGGCGCCATATAAATAAGAAATTACCGGTTCGCACTTCGCAGTAAGATTCGCAGGTTTCATGAAGACTATTATTTTTTGCTACTAAATTGTCAGAAAAAGGAGGCAGAATAGTTTAAACATTTAAGACCGAACGCACAGCGGCGTAGCCAAGGGGGTGAGTTAAACCCCCACCCCACGGTTACCCGATCAAAACTTTTTATTGCGTATTATTATTCTGTGGGTGGAATATCAATATAGTTGTATAGGCGCTGTCCGCTCGCTCATATAGCTATACAACTATAACTTAAACCTGCAAAATAATAGGCGATGACCTTTTAACCTCCTTTTTTCTTGTCAGAATTTTTCGAAGTTGGGAACGGTCTTTTGCAACCCCCCCTCCCCCTTCGAAAAATCCTGGCTACGCCACTGCGAACACAGGACACAGTTACGGCCACAATATGGCAGCAGCGTCTACCGTATAAGCAAGACTCGTGTATGTCGCAGAAAGCCCGTGAAACGCCTGCGATGAAAGCGTTTGAGTATAGTTCTTAATCTCCTCTTGGCACCCATCGTGTGCGGAAGAGATAACACTAGATGCCTGCGAAGGACCGGCGACGCAACGGGACAACGGCGAAGACATCCAGACGGACAGACGGACAGAGAGAGAGACAGACTAAGGGACGGACGGACGTCGCGTGAAACGAACTCGCACTCGGTCGGATTGGCCGTATTTGTCGGTCACAATTGGATTAACCCCTTAACCGTGTATTTAGCTGTAACTCAATGTAAAATGGACGGATATATCCGGGATCCCCAGTTAAGGGGTTAACACGGAGTCACGGCAGTCTTCGCGTCACTCATTCCGGGTTTTCTTGCACTCCTCGCACTTCCGGTAAAGCTGCGTGCGGCGAGAGAGAGAGAGAGAGAGAGAGAGAGAGAGAGAGAGAGAGAGAGATCAGGAGGAGAAGGAAGAAGACGCCGCAGCAGCGGACAGGGCAGACGATAAAGAAAGAGACTCCTCCCCGACGATGACGTCACAGTTCAAAGCAGACGACACGCGCAACAGTTGGTTGGCGCCGACCTCTTATATATATATATATACAGAGCACGCTGCACGTATGCCCAGGGTTTAATCTAGGCCGTTTCCTGGGGTGGGAGGAAATTTCTCTTTTGCCCCCCCCCCAGAAATTTCAAATTCCCCTGGAAATGTTGGCATACTACAGCAGCTAACAGCAGTCCCTTGGCTGATTTTCCCCGGCTTTGTCAGTTCCCCCGGAGTACTGTCCCTAGCGGTCTAACAGGTTCGGATGACCGTTCCAGCGATGATATTCAAAAGATAAAGTGGGACCACATCAGAAGCCAGTGGCGGTTCCAGGAATTCTTGATGGGGGGATGAAAAAATTTATAGGAAGTTGGTGTTGGGGATGCAAAGTGAAGAAGAAAAAAAAGAAAAGAGAGAAAAAGGTCATTGTTTGCCCACTAAATGTTAATAAAGCTTGCAAAAAGGTCGACAAGCTAAAAAAAAGAAGGTAATTTGCAGTATTTTTCATTAAATTTTTTAAAAAACTCACCAGAAAATAGGTTGACAAGCAAAAAAAGGTCATCCGGAACCCCGGTGGGGGGATGCATCTCCAGTCATCAACATGGTGGAACCGCCACTGTAAGAAGCTTGTGATGTTCACGAAGACATGTGTACTGTGTACGAGTTTTGGAGAGAATGGATGAGAAGAAGACGCTGTCAAGCAGTCGCTAAGGGTTAATCTAGGCTTGGCGTCTGCATCCACAACGACTCATTAGCAACGGTATAGTAGCAAACGTCGATTAACCCCTTAGATGCGACTGTCACGCGAGAATCGTCGCTTCGAGACGTCAGTATTTATGACGTCGCGCTTCATCGCGAAGGTGCTACCGCTGCGGCCTTAGAAGAAAGAAAGATAACAGCGCATTTAAAATTGAAAGTCCGCTCTTATTACAATAGACTTTTTGCGTCCTTTCTAGGGTTGTAACTTTTCCGGAAAAATAGAACGCAGTAACCGAATTGCTTGGAAGATTAATAGGGGACGAAATAGGAAATAGGAGGAGGAGGAGGAGGAGGAGGAGAAGAAGAGGAGGAGGAAGAGGAAGGTATTTTTATACGCAGAGTTCTACGGTTCTGACTTTCGTATTGGCAAATACTACTACTACTACTACTACTACTACTACTACTACTACTACTACTACTACTACTACTACTACTACTACTACTACTACTACTACTTCTACTACTACTAATAATAATAATAATAATAATAATATCAATAATAATAATAATAAAAAGTGTTGTGTGTCGTGACGTAACTTCTTAATGGTTGCTCCTTTGATCTTCTATTGTTTCCCCCTCTCCGTAATCGATGCAGGGGGACTTTTGCCGGGCGCAATATCATCCAGTTTGACATCAATTCTAGTCGGACGCATCGCAACCGGCCTCGTCGCGGTATTCCGACCGCCGCGAATCAGAAGGCGGCGGCGGCGGCGGCGGCGGCGGCGGCGGCGGCGGCGGCGGCGGCGGCGGCGGCGGCGGCGGCGGCTGCGGCTGCATGAGACATATCTCGTCTCATCAGATACATGCGGACCCTCGGCGTTTAATCAACGTCCTCCTCAGACGTAGTAAATCTCCGTCCCACGGGCGATGCACGCGGCAGGCATTGCATTCCGTCATAATTCGTCAAAGCTTCGATAATGTTCAATATAAAAGACAGCGGAGGAGGAGGAAGAGGAGGAGGAGGAGGAGGAGGAGGAGGGAGGATGGGGAGGGGAGGAAGGGGGGGCCGTGGTCCCCATATCCCCACCCCCACTCCTGCGGCGTCTCCTCGTTTGCGTATCTGGGCAGTTTCCAGCCGCTTTAATGCGTTCGATACGATATTGGCAATAATATCGTAACATCGAGTATATCCGCCGATCGGACACAGTGTAACCGCCGAATGAGATTATTTCGAACGCCGCCGTGTCTGGCTCTGTTCTGGGGTGGGTGGGTGGGTGGGGGTGGATGGGGAGGGGCTCTGCGGCCAACATGGGGCGCGGGTCTTCATGAACGACGACGACGACGACGACGACGTTGACGTTTTGCAGGAGAGTGCAATTAGATCTATTCTCTGCGAGATGCCGGCGCTAGATAAATTTCCAGTTAATGGAGCGAGAAGAATAGTAGCAGGAGGCTAGACTAGATCTAGCTACTTAATATACTGAAAACAATATATATATATATATATATATATATATATATATATATATATATATAGTATATATAGATTTTGATGAATGGCAAATGCTAAAGATTTCTGTCAATTTCTGGGTGCTGGGTGGTCATCTCTGGCGGGGAGAGGCTGTTCAGACTGCCCGAGAATTCAAATAGGCATTCGATCATATCTGTTTTGAAGACATTCTCTGCACATAATTTCTCTCTTTCGAAAGATACTCGATGGTTACAGACAGACAGACAGACAGACAGACAAGACAGTCACTCAGTCAGTCAGACAGACACAGATATATATATATATATATATATATATATATATATATATATATATATGCAGACAGACAGGCAGACAAAGAAGGAGAGTGACAGAGACAGAGACCGTTCATCTTTTTTCTCGAAGCCTCTAATAAACGAACAAAAGCGGACATGAATTTATCGCCTCTGACTATAGAAGCGCCGATGACTTTCGATTGAATTGCATTCTTTGAAATATCGAAATTCCCATTTCGTTTGAAGAGTCTCGTCTCTCTTTTCCACGCAGCCTCAGATTGAGCATCGATCGTGGCGAGAATCGATCGATGGCCGTCGCTATATATATATATATATATATATATATATATATATATATATATATATATATATATATATATTATTCTTCTCGACAAATAACTATCGATCTAAACTGTCGCTTGCTGGTGACGATCCACGTCGCCGAACCACTGTCTGGAACTTGGTGCTTGGTAGAGAGGGAGGGGTAGGCTGTGTCACAACGGAAAGTTTCGGGTTTTGTGTTTTCTGGGCGTCTGTAATAAGGCAATGGGAAGTCGTGCGAAAACTTTGTCTATATAGTTGGTTCAATGTTCGGATTAAGTACCAGTTTTGTCCCTCGCCTTTTGCCTATATATAGGCCTAGCTACTGTATGCCCAGTTTTTTATGCAGGCCTGTTAGAAGGGGAGATTCCTGCCCCCCAAAAAAAAAAAAAACTCCTCAAAATCTCCCCTTCCAAATCGCAGTACTAAATTTTTTGCATTGAACTGTGTCTCTTTCCCTCCAGCCAAGTCAATCCCTTCCCCCCCGAAAGGCCTGGAGTCTGGATAAAACACTGTGTATGCCAATTTTTTTAGACCATAAAAGCAGCTACTTCGGTACTGCCGCCAAAGCGCTATATAAATTCACGAGACTTTATCTACTTGCTTACAATGTTCCCTCTAAGGTGCGCGCGTGCGCGCGCGCGCACGAATTTAAGTGGTAGCGCGCACAACATTTCTTTGTTTGCGCACAATTTATTTTGCTCAACGGGTATTACGTGGGTTTCTCAAAAGTATGATTTCGCCATCATTTCGGTAGGTTCATTTGACCCAGGTGATTTATTTATTTAGGCCCGAGCGGTGTTAGTCGTGGTTGTTTATTTATCCCTAGCCGCCAACGCATTTGTTTTGCCCAATCAGTGTCGTTTATATCTGCTGATATTTGTGCGCATGCGCAGCCAAGCAGGCTGTAGCTAACAGCTATAAATTTGCATAATAGGCGCGATTATATGAACATCGCCCATTGGGTGACTTGGGTCACGCATTTCATAAGTGAGTCAATAATCAAGGACACCGGGATTATTAGTACACATTTATGACATTTTGCTTTATAACTTGACTAAAGACAGACGTGAAAAAATCTAGTAAATATAAGTTTTATCAAATCGCTTTGTTATTTCTTAATTAGGTTTTGAACAATTTTCATTTTGGCCAACGATATATTGAATTTGAAATATATTGATATAAGTAGGCCTACTGTTTAATTTATTACGTTTATTATAATTGGTATACATCAGTGGTGCACAGCGTCCGGCCCGCGGGCCACATCCGGCCCGCGACGACTCGCCATGTGGCCCGCGAGAAATAAATGAAAATACCAATACAGTATGTCATGCCTTCTCTCAATGCCGTTCGTGACGGTTTCAGAGCCCAGGATGTCGTTAAAAATTAAATCTATAGTGACTCATATCTCTAAATTTTGCTGCGGTCATGACGAGTGGACTGGGTCACTGAGCTTTACTGTTTGCTTAGCTGCAGAGAAACGTTGTATGCCTGCTATGTCAATCGACATCTGTAAGCTGGTTGCAGAGGTGCAAACAGCCATCACACTGACTTCCTGGTTTCAATCTTTCAAACTGCTAGTGAGTTAAAACTACTAGTAACAGATACAATGGTCCAATGTGTTTCGGTTATTGTACACTAAGTTTAGTCCTATAACTTTAGATTATGAACTTTTTCTATAAGTCTTATAAGACTAGTATAAGAATGCTTTAGATTCTGCTAAATATGTTTAACTTTAACATAGTGTATAACTATAAACTTTATGTTTAGAAACTTATATAAAGGCATAACTATGCCTTATTGTACTGATATTGTATAAGATACTTTACAGTCGTGTACAATGTATCTCAACTTAAAAAGTGATTTTGTACTAAATTGTAATAAACGACAAGCAAAGACATAAATGGCAGTCGTCAGTTGAGTCTGGCCCCCGATTGGCCCGAAGGATTTCGGAAATATAAATGTGGCCCGCGGCCGAAAAAGGTTGTGCACCACTGGTATACATAATATAGCATTGATTGATATTGATACAAGCGCTCATGACGAAACTATTTCCGCTCACGAAAAATCTGGTGCGCTCACGGTCTCAAAAAATTAGAGGGAACATTGCTTGCTTACTTACTTGGATTTTACAAATTTTCCTGGTAATTAATTTTCCGTCTATAGATTGGTCGAAATTTCGAGATACCCATGCTGGCATTTCGAACCATGGTTCGACATGGGCACGATAGACTGGCCTACCCCCCCCCCCCCCGCGGTTGTTTCGGCGGCAGAGGGGGGGCACCGTTACTCTACTGTCTGTCCCTTCACTACGAAAAAGTTGCAGAAAAACGATTCTTTTTTGTCTATAACATGCATCTCCAATTCAGTGAGATCAGCAGTACAATAATTGCATATACACAAAACGATCACCCAGGCTTAATATGTATACACGTACTGTATACACTTTATATGCATTACACACATGTAATGTATATATATATGTATATATATATACCGATGGCATAAAATACATGTATATATATATATACAGTATATATTTACTCCTATGGTTAATCCACCCTATCGGAAGACTCTCTCCAATGGAGTCATAAAGTCGTCTGATAAGGAGAAAAGGTTTACTGAACCCAGAGGAGGGGAGGACCTGGAAGGGAATCATGGAAAGGGGACGGAGATGAGAGGGAAGGGAAGCGGAGGGGGGTGGCGGGCTGACCGGAGGACGGGTAATAACCGCGATGTCAAGCGCAATTGGGAGAATCCCTGACGCAAGAGCGGGACTCAAATCGACCGTCACAAAAAGAGGGGGTGTGGTGGGAGGGGGAGAGATGCGCGGGAAGGGGAGATTGGGCGGTCGGGCGGGGAAACGGGGGGGGGGCGGGCGAACGACCGACATTTGGCAGATAAATGTCCGTGTCGGTGTCGGAAGAGGCCAGACAGTGGCGTCAGAGATTGTCCGGCGGAATGTTCGCGGACACAGTTTCGTCCGAACGCGTCTGTCTTGTTTCGATGCATAAAAATCTATCGGATAAAAGTTTTTGCTACAGCTCATCTATTGCAATCGTATAGGCCTAAGTTATAAAAGGCCTAACATTCAGAACCTGATTAACTTAACTATAGGTCTATATTGAGTATGTTTCAATGAAACGGGTCTTCTCAATATATGTATAGCAGTTTACAGTGTAGGGGCCTAGGCCTATAATATTATTAGATATTTATACTATTACCAAAACTGGTATACTTTTATACTGCTGAGTCACGATTCTATAGTATAGGCTACAGGGATATTTTTACACCCTCCTAACACTCCCCAACACCCTCTCCCCCAATTTGAGACCGACACCCACCCAATCTCAGTTATGGGATGACCTTTTTTCTTTTTTGTCAGACTTTTTTGGCAGAGGACCCCAGAATTTACCGACACCCCAAAAATTGATATTCCTAGAAATAAGTCTGATAGGCTATATAAAGTATGTAGCTCTAATCTCTTATAATATTATCGTATTATTATCATATTATCTTAGTAACGTTGGAGGGCGGAAGATGGCAGAGTGGGTTACGCGCTGGAGCGGTATAGGCTGACGGAGCGGGTTCAAGACCCGTTAGCGCCCCTAGTGGCTTTCACACAGGCAGTATTGCCTGTAAGTAAAGCCACTTTAAATCACGCTAAAGTTAAGTAAGCATATCAGGGCCTATTAATTTATTTGTGAAACGGGTCTACAAAAGTCTAATCTTTATCCGACAGTTTCCAGGACCCCATTTTGTATAGCGAAGTGCGCAAATGGTCACTGGGATTAGGAATGCTTAATTAAAACGGAATGGAGGCTGGTCTTTGGAAATGTCACTGATGCGATATGCCTATCATTCTGTATCTAGGATGTCAAAGTTTGGCAAATTAATAGTCTACAGTTGATCTGTCCTCTGGATCAATCACCTGCTTATCAGATGTTGGCATTAATGACAGAACATGATCAAGATCCCTTCCTTATTTCAAATTCATTCATTCGCTCCGTCTTGGACGTGTCATGCATGACGCGTGTCAAGGGAGAGTCGTATCTCTTCCCCCCCCCTCCGCTAAAAGTTAGCCACTTTTGCTTCCTTTAATATTAATATTGTACGTTTTGCGCGAGGCCTGACAGTTGTGGCAAGCAAGGACGTTGACGTGAAAATCTTTAAATGTTTAATAAGCAAGTAAGTCTATCGGATTTCTATAGCGCTATGCGGAAGCTGGAGGAAGTGCACACGGCTATCCACGCTATTCATTTCATATCCGTAGTATGCGCAGTATGTGAGAGAGCGACAACTGACTAAGATAATCTTGAAGCTGAAAAGAATTCCTAGCCGTTTTCGTCACAGACAAGAACATTCTATAATAATAATAATAATAATAATAATAATAATAATAATAATAATAATAATAATAATAATAATAATAATGACTTGATTTTAAATGGTTTAATAGGTTATCGCCTGTGCAGTGGTTAAATTACTTTTTCAGAGGTGTCGGATCTCCCTATTTTTCTCCGGCCACAAAATTTTCTTCACAACTTTTTCATTCATTCTAAATGAACATTTAGAATACAGTTCACGTTTTCTTTTCCTTAATCCTGTGCATGCAAAGTGCTAAAGTAAACGATGAAAGATCACAACGAATAAAAAGTACGTTCCGGATCTGGTGCCAGACGTTCCGGATCGGAGATCCGGCTAAATTTAACCCCTGCTCCTGTGTCGAAAACCACTGTCGCTCACACAGAGTTGTCCGCTACAGCTTTTATCTTTGATTCGACAAATAAAAGACAAAGGCAATAATCACAGTATACAGAGCCAAAACAGCACATCTATTACATAAGATTTGGGTATTGTATAATTGTTTGTGCTATGATCTCTGTGTATAAATCAGAGGTGTCAAGACTTTTTGGGCGGCGGGCCAAATGACATGTCTTCCTTGTCCTCGCGGGCCAAATGCATAAATGCTTGTCAATATTATATTCCAAAATCTGAGCTATCTAAAAATCTGAAGTAAAATAACGAAAACATTAAATGGCCGTATACTCATTACATTATTTACATTGATTTGATTACAACCTAGCCTATTGTTGTAACTATATATGACAAACCGTATTCTAGTCATGCCTAACAGAAGCAGTTACATTTCAAACTCTGTTAATGGCGAAGAACTGAAGATCAACTTGAAAACATATAAAGTTAGATGATGGCCGATGTAGATGGGGAAGCTGATGAGACGTGACATTGCTTATTTTCCACTAGTTTAGCAATGTCTCGGTCTTAAACCTGCAGCCAAAGCTACTCTCAAATTTACCGAGGGTTTTGCTAACTAACGCAAGTATGCTAGGTGAGTATATGGCTGCATATATTGAATATAAGTACACGTATATATTTTGACTATTTGACGAAGAATAGATTTTTAAAGACTGTGTATCGTGTGGTTTGAAATGGCTCGCCCTTTTGTGGCGTTTCAAACTCCCTAGAATAAAATTGCGACAGAATATATTGATAATCCCGGAATGATTTGACGCATTAAAGATGGGCACACAAGAAAATGTGGTTTTAATTCGTTTCACACTCCTCTGAATTTTTGCATATCTATAGCTTGCTGTAACAATAGTCCTTCCGTATGGTTAACCATTTTGTGGCATTTCGAACGCTCTAGAATAAAATTGAGATGGAATATATTGACAATCCCGGAATGATTTGACGCATTAAAGATGGGGACTCAAGAAAATATGGTTTTTATTCGTTTCATCACTCCTCTGAATTTTTGCATATCTACTGTATAGTCTACTGTAGCAATAGTTCTTCCATAGACTAATGTCAAACAGGGAATCGATTTCATAATATTTTTGTTGTATATGCAACTGTAGTAATCTCCCGCTGTTGATGTAGCGCGTCGATATTATGGTTCAGTCAACATCACCAACGAAAACTCAAAACAAAAAAAGATTTACGCTCTTCCATTTATTTGTCACGCCTGAAAAACACAGGATGTACGATTCTACCTCAAAGCAATGTTTAAAATCCAAAAATATTCTGCACGAAGCCAATTTCTCAAGCCAAATAAGATTTTATATCAAGCCAATTTAACACATAAACTTTTAATAAAAAAATTTAAACGTTTACATTTTCGCGGGCCAAATAAAATCAGCCCGCGGGCCAAGGTTTTGGGCTTGACACCCCTGGTATAAATCAAACTAACATATAAATGCCTAATCTAATATCCCTTAGTATACTTACTTCGCTCCTCTTTCTGTCTTCCAAATTGTTCGAAGGCAAAGTCTGCGGATGGATGGAACTGGACGGGTAAGAACGGACGAGGTAGACATGCCGCCTCATGCCACCCCCCTCTATCCACCCAACCACCCATCCATCCCCCTGCGACGCCGTTGCAATGATCCGCGTGATAAATGTAAGCCGGTGGCAAGAATCGAATACGTCAAAATAAAAGCGCTTCGATTAGATTGAATTAGACGTCGACTCTGGATTCCAGAACGACCGGGAAGAAAACCAGAACTACTCCGCCTCTTCTTCACGTGCTCTAGTTTTTCCACTCCCTCCGTCCCTTTTCCACCATTCCATCCCCTCCTCCTCCCGTAAGCCGCACCCGGAGGATCATGCCATCGGGTTGATTGCCACTTTTAAGGGAAGACGGGGGTGGCCTGGAAACGAGAATCTGCCTCCGTCTCTATCTCCGGCCCATATCGATCTATCGATCTATCGATTTTTTGGACCGCTCCGCACAACCGCGGGCGATCCTAATGGATGTCGCGCGGGTTTGTTCCATTCCATTAATTCTGTCGTTCTTGTACTGCGCTTGGCTTAACGCCTCCGGAGCTCAGCTTTGCCGGACAATTAAGGACCAAACGATGCACCACTGATCACTTATTTACTGGAGCACGTGTCTGGGACCCAGGCAAGTTATTCCCATTCCGAGATCTTCACGCCTTCCCAAATTCACTTTTTAATTCTCCTCTGATTGCAGATTTTCTGTGGTCATTCAGTTCGGCAACGCGGCTTAGTTTAGCTTAAAGATTATGCACTTCTATTGTACCAGTTCTAATACCCAAGGGTATCAATCGATGGTACTTCATATCCATCCGCAAAAGACCAGATCATTCCAGACTCCAGAGATCAGTCAGAGAAAACACACAGCAACACAGACTATGCAGGAAAAGCAATAATAATAATAATAATAATAATAATAATAATAATAATAATAATAATAATAATAATAATAATAAGAAGAAGAAGAAGAAGAAGAAGAAGAAGAAGA
>CM030855.1:3817714-3820214 GCA_018105865.1 Metaphire vulgaris
ATCACTATTCAGAGATGAAGAACCAAAATATAGTTTGATTAGCCTCAGTTATTTATCGAAATTCGATTTCTTGGGACATTTTACATGTATTTGGTCCAGTTAATTTTTCGAATACAGTTTGTGAGCGGGCGCCAGATATCGAAAAGTCGGGAAAATTTGCAAATATTCTCCGAAAAAATTAGAATTGATAGCGAAGAGCTTAAATTTGCTATATTATTTTGATCCATGATTTGGCGTATAGGCCTGCATGTCTGCTTTCACTTTTCTTCTCATATTGTACCACCCCACCTGAATAGACCACTGTAAGTTCAATTTGTCATACGACATGACTTGTGGAGTCCATATGTTCACATCGTAATGCCAACGTTTGTGTGGAATTTACACTTAATACTGCTGTAATAAGGGTTGATTGCAGTGGCGTAACCAATGAAGGCGTTGGGGGTTAATCTCCCTTTGGCTGGTCGACCAAACAAACATTTTTATTGCGTATTATTATTCTGTGGGTAGAGGGGATTTCGGGTTTAGGGTAGCAAAAGTGAGAAAATAAGAAGCAAGAAAATTAATACAGTTAAACGGGAGCTGTCCACGCACTCCATGTAGCTATATTATAAATAACTTAACCAAGCAAAGCAATAGGTGACGACCTCTTTTTCTTTTTTTTTGCTTGCCAGGATTTTCGAAGTCGGGAATGATTGGTCGTAGCCCCCTTTCGGAAAATCCTGGCTACGCCACTGGTTGATTATGTAATAGTCACGGTTGAGTTCTTTAAACTATACTAGTTTCAGTGCATGACTACTATCGCATTGAAGATTTTCCGGTATAAATTTTGTCTATTAGAAGCATCGAAATAATCAGATTAACCCTTTCACTGCCCGCGATTGGAATGCATCATCATAGACTTCGTCTCATAAGCGTCTAGAGTTCTGTCGAGAGCAAAACTGCCAGATATGTTTGATATAGGGGTAGTCGTCGCAGTCTAATCTACCTTTTATCAGACATATTATGCGGGACAGAACGTATCAACGAACACGAGTCGGTTGCCAATGACGACCGTAATCGCAGCCATGGAGAGAAACAATACCTTGATAGCTGATGTCGGTCGTTCGCTGGTCATCGCGACGCGGCCTATACAGCTTCGTAGAGATGATTGCAAACGTCAGAAGAATGACTCCGAACAATTTGGTGGCTTCGCGTATCCGCCGGGCACACCGAAGACATCTTACGCGATTTTTATTTAGCTTATAGCAGGCCCACCCAGTGGCGGCTCCACCGGGGGGGCCAGGGGGGCCCGTGCCCCCTATTGACTGCCTGGTCCCCCAGTGGTCCCCCCCCAGTTGGAACCCTATACTTAATGCTACATGCACTAAACAACAAATGGTTGGCCCCCATGATTAGAAGTTGCCCCCCCAACGCCCCCCCCACTTGCCAAATCCTAGAGCCGCCACTGGGCCCGCCGCGTATACAGAGGGGCCCGGGGAGAGGGGGCAAATGTCCACGAGGGGCCCGGCGATCTGTAGGGGTCCGGGCGGGTCCGCAGTTATGGTTCGTGCCGAAATATTATTGTCAAATTATTTTCAAGACTAGTCGTCGAAACATTCTCTTCTTTCCAAAATTTGTGTGTGACTTGCTTTTGTTTTATCACACGGAACAATGCTAAGTGTGCCTGTCTAAGCCTATAAGTTAACTCTCATCTGTTATGGAAATAAGGCCAGCATTATCTTGGCTAAGAAGAGAATTCCACAGCTTTGATGATTTCCAGCCAAGGCGGATACAATTTGGAATATAAGACTAGCATGAGATCTAGAACTAATACCTCAGAAGGGGATAACAGTGCCTCCTAACCAGTAACCCAACGAGCAGGAATATTTTTACACCCCCTAACACCTCTCCAACACCACCACCCCCCCCCCCCCATCTGAGACCCAACACCCCCATATCCGAGAGTCGGATGACCTTTTTTGCTTGTGAGACATTTTTCGGTAGGGCACCCGGATGGATTTTGAAGTACCATCGATTGATACCCTTGGATATTAAAACTGGTGCTATAGAAGTGCATAATTATAATTATGAATTATAATTTTCTATAGTACTCAACTTCGTTCGAGGCGTCATTATACTATCTAATAACAGGATCCTAGTTCCTGGTGGCATGTTATTATTATTATTATTATGCGTACACGAGGATCAATTATGAATTTGCGTTTGCGTAAAAACGGCCAATCGCGATATGATAAACTGCTAGGCTAGGATACTTTGTCTAGTCTTAGCCAATTATATACTGTGCGTGGGTTGGCTTGTGTGCTGTACTGTATGTGGCTTAAGGCCGAGTTGGTTGATTTGAGTATAATTTGTTCGTTGCCAGCGTTAACGACAAATTTGCTAATTGCTGATCAAATATAGGCCTAGGTTTCAGATCTATCGGCATTCTCAGCAGCAGGCAATGTGCGTTGATCAAACATTTTTTTTAATAACAAGGTTTGGAGTGTTCCAGCAGGATCTG